>WEIV01010144.1:6903-64625 GCA_013390005.1 Calyptomena viridis | reverse complement strand
CACAGGCAGAGACTTTGTATCTAGTTAAGTGAAAAAGTATCTGAATTGTATCCTTGTTCTCTTACATCTCTCCTGCAAAATTTGTGGACTCCCTTCATGTGTCTGCTAAATGATTCAAAACAAAGGACCAGACTGTTTACCAGTACAGCTCCTTCTGAAGCCTGGCTTGCCCACTTGTTAAGGTCCCTTCCTACTCAAACCATTCTGTGATTCTGTAGCAACCATTTTGTGAGATGTCAAGCTCCTGTTGGAGGAGAGTGAATAAAAGGCTGGGGTTGTGAGTTATGATTGCAGACAGACATCACTGAGAACCTCTGTGGCTTTCAACCTCTACTGGAGTATCTCCCTGTTTTGGTATTAAGACCATACTCCAGGGCTAGGAGTGACATTCTGCCTGTTTCAGGCAGGTATAAAGTGAACTTCTGTCATGAAGTCTTTCAGTCACATAAATATTCAAACGTGTTTCAACTTGTTTTTCCAGAAATGCTCAGCTCTGCTTGCTTGTTTTTGGGTGATTGATTAGGCTGGAAAGGAGATGAGACACTGAAAAGTGAGAACAGCAGGCTGTTATCCCCAGGCCTATTCTTACATTTCAGGTGTTGCACCACATTATGTAAGGAGTGTTGTTAAGGTCTGTAGCCCTGGTCTGAATGGCAAGTGGGCTGTGTTATTGACTTTAATCTGGAAGCTAAATTTGCTAAACTTGTAATTTAGGGTAGAGTATTGTGAAAAAGCATTATAATTCTTTATTCTCCATTCTAGGGCTGAGAGATACTGATATTGAATAGATACCTTTATTTTTGTGATGGAATTTAATTGATGGAAACTTAGTTGAAGCTTGATCATAGTGCTTTAATTATTCAACAGACTTCTAAACAGAGGGGTCTGTTGTGTTTACACCCTAGATTTATCAGTTCCCCATTGACTTATGGCAACTTACTTGGCCTTAATATTTGTTGGCTAATCTTGAAGTAATTTTTTGTGTTTGCCAAACATCCTTTCCTTTCCCATCTACCTTACTTCCCCCAATACCCTCTCTCCCACACCCCCAAAAAAGAAAACCCTGTTTTGTAAAGCTTGGGATTGAGGTGTATTTAAAAAAAAACCAAACAAACCCAAAACCAAACAAAGCACAAAAAACCCCAACAAAACAAAAAGCTAACCAGCTAGTACTTTTGGTTGTATTGTCTCCAGGTGATTTAGGGGCAGAGTTGTTGAAAGTTAATTTAAATATAATCATTTGTCCTGTTTGACTTGAATGAGACTGGGGAGTGTTGTATAATAAAATTCAGTATGAAACTTGGATGCTTAGGCTTGAGGGATGGCAGATATGACAAACTGAAGTGACTTGATTCTTCTGCCTTCATGAAAATGTGGAATATGTGTCAAAGGTGGTCAGGATTATCTGAGCTGCAGGAACTTCCTAGACCATGCTTTTAGTACAACTTATTGTGAAATACCCACTGTACTCTAACACAACACTCTATTCATATCCTAAAGCTGTAGCTTTTGTGGAGAGAAATGGCTACACAGAGAATAGGCATAAAGAACCTGGTGGAGGCACAAGGTGCAATTTAGGGAATATTGCTGAGTGCCAGTGATGAAGTGGCTCTGCTTGAAGTTACTTCTAGATATGTAACTGCCAGAAAATGCATCTTAAAAAAATAAATAAAGCTGCTGGCATAAATGGTACGGAAAAGCAGGATGGTGAAATAGCTTCTTTTTGCCTTTAGAACTTGACACCTCGAGTCTTACTGTGCATGTACTCATTTAATGACAAGGTCCTTTATGGCAGGATAGATTTACTGTGTGTTTGTACCTTTGATACTCAGCAAGTGCTTGTGGGGTTTAGGGAAAAAAGTCCACAACAATAAAGAAAAACCCAACAAAGCTCACAAAAAACAAACCAAGATCATGGAAAAAGTGTTGGGGGTTTTGGCATAAGTACAAACCGTAAGAGCAGGAGGGTTTCTGGGACAGAAATAAGAGTTGTATGACTGAGGGTGTTGGAGCAATGAAGGTGAGAGTGAAACTTGTGATGTCTTCAATTCCATAGCAGTTAAAGTCCTGTGGCACAGTAAGACCAGTGTTCACAGCAGCATTTTCCACTGTGTGTGTATGTGTAGCATGAGGTCCTTGTGTGTATAACTTTGGTGAACTGCTTTCTGTGTCTCAGCAGTGTTAAGTGTTTGCTGTGCTCTGCCATATGTACGTCAGGGTATGCTGATGTAGACATCTCTTTTACATGCATGTGTGTGTATAACTGAACAGCTGGGACATTTCTGTTTTCAAGCTACTTCATGCTATTCCTGCTTTGCAAGGAGCCATGTTACTCTGCTTGGGCAGAGATGGTTGGATGGAGCTCTATACAAGGAGAAAGATAATGCTCCATTTGGTTAAAGGCAGTCATGCCTGGCAGTTCTCTTCCTTTGTTCAGTGTCTCCTTTGGCATGTGCTGGGCTGAGGTGCTCCACATTGGTATAGAGACCCAAAAGGTAGTGATCTGGTAGCAGCTGCTGCCAACTAATTCCTAATATAACACTTAACTCAGTGTTTGTGTTACCTGTGAGGCTAATAAAGCAGAGCAGTCACCAATTAACTGAAATAAACACAAGACAGCTTTTTACAATTAGAGATTGACAGCCCAAACAGGGAAATGTCCTTGAGCTACCTACAGGGTTTGGATGTTTGTTTTATAGGTTGTTCCTTCCTGGCAAATAAGTGGGAGTGGAAGTTTATTAACCCTTAAGAGATTTCTTCACTCTGTAAGAACTTACAGCTTTCAAATCTGCAGTTATCTTTATTCCATATAATTTTGACAATCACATACTGATACATTAGGTCTTTATTGTAAGCTGTTTTCTTTCGTTAAAGACATTTGTCATTGTTTGCTAAAATAGTTTAAATAGTTAAACACATGCAGCTAAGCTACAGGCCCTACAAGATTATTGTTCAGAACTCAACACTGCAGCTGTTTGGGAAGTTAGTATTTTGTAATGACTGATTTTTTCCATTTTTTAATTGTTTGGATTATGTATTTTATCATGAACCATAAAAGGAACACTGTTATCACAAAGCAGCTGTTCAGTAACTAATTTCTCTGGACAGGCATGTGCTCTGTAGTACCAAGTCATCAATTCAAACTGGATAAAAGACATTCATGGTTAATGAAAGTTCTTTAAAGTTAATTGCTAGGCAAGTGTAACTTGTTTGTTAAAATTGATCTCTTAGTTAAAGTATACAAGAACTTTATTGTCCTATCTGCAGTGTTTGAATTCTGAATAAATGCTTAGACACCAATTTATTTACAGACCTTCTTAAAAAACAAAACCTTAAAATTTGTTGCAGCCTAATTAAATAAAGTTTCTAGAATATATACTTTATATATGAATGGATGCACATATCTGAGCTGTAGATTTTTCCAGTCAGAACTAATTTTTTTATAATCTCTGTTTTACTCTGATGTTATAAATTGTAATGAGTGTGGAAAATACTTTGAAGATGTTGGAATGTTTTGTTTTGAGTTTTTATCATCAAGCTATGAGGTGCTTTTGAAAACATTTAATAAATTCAGAGTGTATTTCATTCGGTAGGAATTTATTACAGGACTAAACACCATCTGTAAGTGTATTTATATATATGTGTGTGCACATACAGAAGTGTGGTGATTACAGTGTTTCAGGGAAGAGGTTTTAATCTTTTTTTTTTTTCATTGCTGTGTCATTTGATACTATTCTGCTCCTTAGTGACAGAGTAATAGGTTTAGAGCAGAATTGTTTCTTGGGTTTGTATCAGTGCGAGATCAGAATCTGTCCTTGAGCTGTGTTTAAGTAACTGTGATTTAAGCCTATCTCTTTCTCAGTCTGCCATTGTGAATTTGTATAGCTTTTACTGATGATTGAATAGTGCAGTGAGTGGTGTAGCATCCCCGTTATGTCAGCAGTAGGGTAGGAGTGTCAGACAATTTTTTGTTCTTGTGAGGCTATGGTTCAAATGTAAAAAATAGGTCATTAGCTTGTGTGTGTGAAGGGAAGGGGGAAATTGAAAGTGGTATACCTTGGTCCTGTAGGTGTATTATGCAGTGAATGAAAGATTAGTCTTTAAAATCACAGTATTTGTGAATTGCTCATTTTGTAATTTATTTTTACAACAGGTTCCCGTAAAGAATCAGCTCCTCAAGTCCTGCTTCCAGAAGAAGAAAAAATTATTGTAGAAGAAACTAAAAGTAATGGTCAGACTGTTATAGAAGAGAAGTAAGATAACATTTAATGAGTGATGGATTAAAGTAGTAAACTTTGCACTCTTATTCTTCCTCCTGTGTCTCATTATAGCAGTGTGTGTTTGGTATGTTTGTAATAGGGAACAGAGCTGAGTATGCTGCCAGTCCTTTAAGTGCAGTTGGCCTTCATTTAAATATCTGGTTTCTTTGTATATGCTGTGCATCTTATTCCACCCATGCCAAGAAGTGATATGCTTCACTTATAAATAGTTTTTCCAAGTGCTTTTGGATTTCAGTATTAAATTGGTGTCATCTTTCTAGTTAGTGTGTGCCATCGTTCTAATTTTTTGGTAAGGTATATGTTGAAAATGAAACTACAGTTCTGTTGTAGAAAGTTGTAATACAGAAACCAGTATAGGTTTGTAAGTGCTTTAGAGGTGTTTCCTGTCACAGAAGGTGGTAACAAGTCTTTGTCTTAGTGAATATAAATTGGGATAAGAGAATTTTTTTTTAACACAGGTTTGAAATTAGCTGTTAGCTTTGGGGTTTAGTGTTTTTTTTTTTTTAAATTTCATTTAACAGTTTTGTTAAATGATAGATTGAGTCATGTATTTCTAGAAACCATTATCTTCTTTTTTCATTTTAGAAGCCTTGTTGATACAGTATATGCATTAAAGGATGAAGTACAGGAGTTAAGACAGGTTAGTAACTTCCTACATTTATAACAACATGGAGGATGAAAAGATGGAAGGCTTATTATAAGAACAAAAATGGCTTGTAAGTTGATTCACTTTGACAGGCATGAATTTGAATTTTGAACTAGATTAATTTTAAAAGTAAAATATGATTCGATAAAAGGCACCCTCTGTTGTGGTTGTCATCAGTCTTCTGAGAATAGTGTTAAGGATTGTTTCTCTGAGGTGAGTTACTAAACTATTCTTAGATGTTGCAAATTGTAAAAAGATGGAAGCATTAAGCAAATTCAGTTCTGTTGTGTCACTAGCAAAGTAAGCTTATGGAGACTGAGAAATAGTGTTTGCTCTCGAATGTGTCATTTTATATTATAAGTATCTAGATCTATTTAGGCCTTTATTAAAAATCTTACAGTAACCTGAACGTCTCTTATGGATCAGTTTCTAAAACCTCTCATTTCTAGAGAGGTGATTCCTTTTCAGTGCCTATCACGTGGCCTATTTTAAATGAGGGCTTCAGGCTAGCTCTTGGTGCTGCTTTATCCCTTGTTCTGAGTGTCTAAAATAAGATGTTTAAAAATATCATCAGGACACAGCTTGTTTAAACTATGTTAATGCTGCTGCATGTAGTCTGCTTAATGTATAGGTGAAAAAGCATTGAATTTTTCTCACTCCTTAATGTGTGAATTTGCTAACTGACCTTAACCAGTCTGACTCGAGAAGTTGGATAAAATCTCCAATGCTAATTAAAAAGGTTTTGTATTCAAATTTCTTTAGGTTTTTTGCTATAAACGTGAATCCAATTTTTTTTGCCTGTCTATAAGCATGCCAAATATTTCTAAAGAAATTAATGTTCTCTGAAATGGGACAGTTCATGTCTTGCATGCTTAAATTCTGATGGGTTCAGCATATAAAGCATGATTATCCCACGTTGGATGCAAATTTGACAGTCTTTTTAAAAATAAAATTTACCTAATATGAGCAGGAGTAATAGCCCACTAGTACTCCTGTGACCTCACTGGTTTTGTACAAAGAATGAATGTGCAGCCTCACTGAGGCTCTACACATCTTTGTGACCCTTAAACAAAGTGTCACCTTCTCCTGGGCTTTAAGCATCAGCTCTCTTTTCTAAGGCCTTTCCAAATAGATAGTCTCCAGAATCTCACATCTTAAAGCCTGAGTTCATTTTCTTGTAAATCAGGAATCTCACCTTAGAAGCCTTTATTGGTTCACTGCTGTGATGCTGTGATCCAACCAGAGAAGTGGCAGGAAAAATCTGTCAAGATCCCAAGGGAGCAAGGCCTTTATGGATAAAGGCTCTCTGGGAGTACATAGCAGTGATTGGTGTAGACACCAGACTGCAATGTGGGATCCCTTCCATAGCAGCTGCTGTAGGTTATTCATAGCTGTTGCTCCACAGGCACAACGGTGGAATAGTACAGTCCTGAATGGGCAAACTTAATAAATTAAATCTGTACCTACATGAGAATAATGAAATTTCTGAGTTTCTCAACAGACATGAGACCGTGGAGTTAATTTGCTGACAGACCCTGGTTGTGTGTATAGACTAGGGAACAAGAGGCTGGAGAGCAGTGCTGCAGAAAGGGACCTGGGGGCCCTGGTCAGTGCCAAGTTGACCATGAGTCAGCAGTGCCCTGGTAGCCAGGAGGGCCAACCGTGTCCTGGGGGCATCAGGCAAAGCATCGCCAGCTGGTCGAGGGTGATGGGAGTCTAGTGGGACCCCTGGATTGCAGGCCTGTGTTTGTTAAACACTAGTAGTACTTGTCTTGGGACCTTATTGCAGTGTTAGCTTCTGGTTGCTTCCCTACTGTTGCCAGTATCACCTTGGCCTTTACAGGATGGAAAAATGTAAGCATTCCTGTGGATTGATCAGTGACATTTGTTTCAGTATTGCCTGATGATGCTAAATAGTGAGAACTGGCTTGTTAATGTACATGTGGAGTTTTGGTGTTACTTGAAATTCAGACTTCTCTTAGACTGCTGGTAGTCATCAATCTGGTTTAAAATTTAGTGACAAAACACTTTCCAGAGAACGTAACTCTCTTGAAATATTTATGTTCCTAATGAAATGAGTTAATTTGCATTAAGTTTTAAGAAGCTTTTCTGAGATTGTGAAACTAGTTAAAATCACAGGAGGCTCTTAAAGGAGATATTTAGTCTGCTTATTGTTCCATTTTCCTTCCTTAGCAACAAATGCATTCTACTCCTCAATGATCACATTTGAGCAAAAGAATTCAAGATTATTGGCCATCTGTTATGAGCTCTTTTGTTATGAAGGCCCCCTAAGTTAAATAGGAAAAAGCTCAGTTTCCATTTGGTGGTTCTTGTTGCATTGTATGAAATCACTGTGAAACTTGTGAAGTTTTAATAGAAGCTTTGCTTTTGAACAGCTAATATCTGTTTTATTGAGAAGAGCCTTCAGAATTTGTAACTGACAATGTATGTGTAGTCAGAAAAGATCTGTTAAAAGCCCCCAAAGCAAACCAGTAATATTTCTGTCTCTGTTAAACAGGATAACAAAAAGATGAAGAAATCATTAGAAGAGGAACAAAGAGCTCGCAAGGACTTGGAGAAACTTGTTAGAAAAGTTCTAAAGAACATGAATGATCCATCTTGGGATGAAACCAACTTATAACTAATTTTTTTCTCCCCCCCCCCCTCCTTTTTCTTTCTATTGAAAGACCAGTTGTAAAACTGAGCTGGGAAGCCTTCTGACATTAGTCAGTGTTGCATCAAGAGCACTACAAAACAGGATTTAACTGGATCTAGTGATTTCTTCCTCTGAGCATACAGAAACAGTCAAGCCATTTACTGAAGCAATCTGTACTTTTAAGTGTGGAGACTGTGGATCCTGAACTCTACTAAACTTAATTTGTTTGCATCTAAATTACCTCATTTTGCAGAAAGTGCAGCACCTGACTAAAAGTCCATGTTTTTCAGTGGCTTTTTAATTAAATATATATTTTTCATGTAAATAGCTGTAATTTTGAATGCATATGTGATTGATGTATCAGGATTGATGTGTTTGGTTTTGTTTTTTTCTCTTGTTATTATAATGGTCAGAAGTGTTAGAATGATGGCAGTCCTGTCTTACCTAAGAAAGGTATGAATTATGAATTAGTTCCAAATTTCCCGCTCATCACACATGCAAATTTAAACCCCTGTTTTTCCTATTGACCACTATATTTAAATCTTTCACTGTTACTTGTCTGTGCATACATTTTTAAACAGTTTACAATTCCTTAAGAACAGTATTAAAATACAGAAAATTGTTTATTGACAGTAGAAACAGTTTTTAACAAAACTAATGCCCACAATTTACATTCACATACACTTGTTTGCCAGACTAATCTGTTGTGCTTTGGCCACCAGAAGACTGATGTACTTGCCTGCTTTTTATGACTGTGATTTTTAGGTGTTTATGTAGTACATTTTCTATTGTTGTGCTTAAACATACAGCTGGCTGATAATTTAATGGATCATACTGTTTGTTAAAGAAAAAAAAAATCAGTCTAATCCAGAATTTTGTGAATAAATCATTGCTATTTATATCTTCTGGTCACAGCAATTAAATTTTAGCCAACCCTTGTGTACAAGACACATGGGCTAGGCCAAACTTCATTCAGAGCTTTGTTTTTATACCACTATATGAGACTCTGTTTGGAGTTCCCATACTGTGAAAGCATTCAATGCTTTCCCACCCTGTTTTCTCAGCACGTTTCTGTCCTACAGGGACTTAAATGGAAAGAAATCTGGAAATAAGATTTTTTGTTTTAAATCATACTGTAATTGGTAGTTTGCACTGCTGACAGATTTCAAAATGCATAAAGGAACATTAAATCCCTGGTCAGAGAGGTGCAATTACTGCAGTTTCTTGTATTTAAGTGGTGAGCTTCAGATGGAGCACTTAAAATACTAATCCCATTAAAACACATTGTTTTTCATGGATTTCATCAAATTTTGGATTTAAGTCCAGATGGTGCAATTTTCTAAGGGTTTTTTCTTCAGCTGACAGTCAGAAGTGCAGGTATAGCACAGACCTGAGTCACACCTTTTGCAATCCTGATTTTCTAGTGTCCTTTAATGCCTGTTAAATGTAATGCTCAGACTTGAGCAGTGGTTTTATATGAACTTCAGTGAGTTGGAGCAAGGATGATTAGGGTTGTAAGAATTGTCATGCACATTTTGAATCTAATGAAACATCTATTTTTAAAGTTACTCACTTTTTAGAGCAGCTTTTTTAAAATAGGAAATTATGTCAATGATTACATACATACTTGAGAAACAGTTATGGGAATGGATACTTGATAATCTGAATAGACAAGTTGTCTGTTTTAAAAAGCTGAATATATTTGTAGGTATTTTGTGTTCCTGCAATTCAAAAATGTTTTCCTTTAGTCCTGAAGCACAAGAAAATGAAAAATGTGTACATCAGAGTACCATACATCCACAGAACTTTTAAACTTATGTTAATTTTTGATAGCAAAATCTTTTCTTGAGCTTTGGAGTTGGACAAAAAATGTGGGCTGACATGTATATTTATTTTCACATTGAGAAAATAGTCTTGCTGAAAGCTAAGTGGTACTATGAATTCGTATGGTTTAGTATCTTGGCCAAATTTAGATTTGGGAGTGGTGATATAATTAGAATTTTGCTAACATTTTTGCGTTTTGACATTCAGGCAAATTTACAGAGTGAATTTTAATTTTCAATTGACCATATGTGAAAGGACATTCCAGAGGAAGATGCATAAAAGGAAAACATTAACCTTAGCAGTATTTAGCAAATTTTAACTCAGGAACAACTTCCATTGTGGCAATTTGTTTTACTTTGTATTGTAAAGAATGGTGTTGCTATGTAAATCTGCTGACTCTTAGTGCCTGTGATTATTATAATTTCTGACAATACCCCCGTTCTGATACCTAATGAACATGCCTTAAAGACTGGGATTAGGCAGCTGTTAAGTGTGACCAGGATTTAGGGACTGATTTTATTCAAGGTGGATTGGGATGACAATTCTTACAAAATCACAAAAAAAAGAGGGGAGGTGGGGAGAAAACCAACCTAATACTGTAGTTAACTTTTGTCTCTAGTGTGGAGAGCAGCATCAGGCTTTTGGAAACTAAGGAATATCTGAACTTTTTTTCATTGACAATTTGTTACACTGTATATAAATTGTAAATGTCACCACGGACCTTCTGAATTGTTGGAAACTTTCTATAAGCATGGATAAAAGGGGCACTGTTTATTTAACCTATTAAAGGGTTGTTTGTTTGCTCTCATCATTTAGGGATGAGGAGATGAAGCCATTTCTTATCCTATAGATGTGAAGCACTTTCAGTTCTGAACTGTCCAAAATGTAGCATAACATTTCTCTGTACTTACTCATGTATGTGTGTTTGTCTCACCATGTCACGACATCTTAAAGATTGAACAACTGACTGCTTTTGTATAAACCTTCTTAATGCCAATCACTTAGGGAATTTAGAGTGTCTGTTTACAGTGTCTGTGGAGAACACAAATTTAGTTGAGATGTCACAATAATATCCTGGTATTGACTACTAAGGGCATTTATGCTACATTGTAATTAAACCGTGATTCCCCCCCCCCCCACCCTATGAAGTGTTACATTTCATCTGATATGTGGGCTATGAGATTAAGAAGGAAAATTGCTTTAATTTTTTTGCCTTTCATATAAATAATAATCTCTGCAATAGTTGTTACACTATCCTGGAAGAGCTTTTTCATGGTCTTTTATAATAGTAAATTGATGCCTGGAAAACAAAACAAAACATGTTTAGAGGGCTGAGAAGGAGAATCTTAACTGTCTTGCACTGAGGAATTTTCACTTTCTTTGGCAGCCTGACATGCTCAGGTAATTTAAGAAATGGTGGAGATCAAAGACAGAAGATAATGAAAGGAAAGAAAGCAAGAAACACTAGGAACTGCATAAATTAAGTAAAATACTTTCTACATGCATGATTTATCTGAATAGACTTGAAATTTGTGGTAAGTATGCACCGTAGGGGCTTTGTGGATATGCTGCCTGAAAAAGGGGAGTGGGATGATTTTTGTGATAGGAAAGTCTTTGGTATTGCTTTATGCTGGATGATGAGATAGGCTGAGTAAAGTGGAGGCAGTCATTTGTCTGAAGAGACCATTTCAGTCTTTGGACAAGGCATTTGAAGGGGTTAGTAACTGAGCTTAGGTGTGTAAAATATCTTTATTCCAGCTTGCTTTAGCAAGGAGATATACTTAGGAAAAACAGAGGACTTTTAAGTGTAGCACTTTGTCAAAAGTCTCATTTTCCTATTTTTCTCTCTGCTTTTCACTGTAAAGACAGATATTTTCCACAATTTGAAATCGTCATTTACTTGTCACTGAACGTATTTTTGGGATTTTCTTTTTGTGTTTTTTGTGGTGGGTTGACCATGGCTGGCTGCCAGATCCTCACCTTGCTGCTCTCTTACTCCTCTTCCTCAGCAGGAGATGGGGGAGGGAATAAGATGGAAAAACTTGTCCATTGAGATAAGACAGTAATTTCTTCCCATTTAAAAGGAGTTGCATGGTGAGGAAGAGACAGGAACACTAAGTCACCTTTCCTGTAACCCACTCCTTCCCAGGCTGAACTTCACTCCTTCGTTTCTGATCTCCCTATCTTGCCCTAGTCCTGCACTCAGCAGCTCAGGGATGTGGCAGTGGGGGTTGTGATCTGTCTGTAACAGTTCCTCTTTCCTGCTCCCTCTTCTTTGTGCTTTCCCTGCTCCAGAGCTGGTCCTCTCCATGGCTTATAGTCCTTCGAGGATAAATCTGTTCCAGTGTTGGTTCACCCTGGGATACAGTTTCTGCTAGGACTCTGCCCCAGTCTTGGCTCACTATTGCATCTGCTGCAGCACGGAGTCCTTCATGGGCTTCAGAGGAAATCCTACTTCTCCATGGGCTGGAGGGGAGCCTTTTCCAGCACCTGTGGCGCCTTGTTCCCTTCTCCAACCTGGGTAGTCACAGGACTTTCTTGCACTTTTTCCTCACTGCTGCACTCTAAAATACGCTTTCCTTGAGACACTGCCATTTTGTCTAAGAGGCTTAGATGTGTCCTGCTTCTCCAAGGAGTATCCAATTTACATCCTGTTGGAGCTGCTGCACCTAGCAGGCTCAGAAATTTAGGTGCAGAACCTGCCGTTGCCCACTTGAAGTGGACACCTTTGCTTACTGTGATACGTCATGAGAAGGGAAAGACCATGTAACACTTTTAATTATAGGGGATGTGTGGGTGAAATGTGTGTCTGTATTTGTATGTACTCCATGAGTCCCATAGTGTTGATGCTGAAGGGTCCCAGAAATGCAGAGTTTGCACTTCAGAGAAATGCTGAGACCAAGTTTGAGATGGATTTGCTCTTCAAGGTGTGCTTCATCATCTGGAAAAGGGATGTAGGCTTGCCATATTTCACCTTGCATGCTCTGCACTGCAGCTTTTTCTTTAATTCATGTGAATCAAATACTATCTTGGAAGGGGAGCTGAGCCTAGGTTCAAAACTAAATTAACTTCCTGAGCTTTCTATTCATTTGAGTGGCTGCGTTAAAGCCACTGTTAAGGCCCAAATCTAATCGTTGTGTCCTGAGGAGGAAATAAAAGCTACAGTTCAGTGAGTCACCGTGAGCAGTTAGAACTGTGGTGCCAGTTCCTTAGTGCAGGTCTTCACAGTCCCAAATTCGCTTACGTGCTCCCGTTAGTTCCTCAGCATTCTCACTGATCTCATTCCCTTTCTCAGTTGAACATGCACAGGTTCTCCTTTATGCATGGCATAAAAACCCTTCTGTGTTTTTTCCCCAAGAACTGTCTTGGGTGGCCATGGATCTGTCCCGTTCCCCATTTGTCTGGTGATGCCATGTACACTGCAGGACATCTGCTGGCCTTCTAATTAACAAGGCAGTGCTAACCAGTTTGGGCAAGTAAGGCCCTATGCACATTTTGTTGTATATTTCTCATTCTCTCTGTAAGCAGTGAGTCTGATCCTAGGCTGACATCTAAAACGCAATAGACTCTGTCACAGTGAGAAAGCTTTTACCTACTGCTACACAACAGTCCCAGAAGTGTGGCATGCCCTAAGTGACACCTGGGATATCAGTCACAGAGTATCTTGAGTTGGAAGAGACCCATAAGGATTGAGTCCAACTCTGCTTCTTGAAGGACTACCTTAAACTAAGCCATGTAACTTAGGAGCATCATCCAGATGCTCCTTGAAGTCTGACAGGCTTGGTGCTGAGGGGAGCCTGTCTAGTGACTGACCACCCACCCTGTCAGTGAAGAACCTTGTGGTTTAACCTCAGCTGGCAGCTAAGTACCACACAGCTGCTCACTCACTCCCCACAATCACCATGCCATGGTGGGCAGAAGACCTGGGAAGAAAAGGTAAGCCTCATGGTCCAAGATAAGAACAATATAATAATTGAAACAAAATATTTTGATAATAATTACAGTGATACTAAATATGGTAATATTATTCTTCATAATAATAATTGTGATTATAAGGAGAGGGAGAGAGTAGCAGAATCCAAGACAGAAAAGTGATTCACAATACAGTTGCTAACCACCTACTGACACATGCCCATTGTGTCCCTAAGCAGCAACTGTCTCTTCCAGTTTATATACTGGGCGTGACATTCTGTGGTATGGAATATCTTTTTCATCAGTTCGGGTCACCTGTCCTGGCCGTGCTCCCTCACAGCTTCTTGTGCACCTGCTCGCTGGCAGAATGAGACAAGTCGCTGACTTGGGGTAAGCGCTACTTAACAACCAAAACAGTGTCATCAGCGTTATACTGAATCCAAAACACAGCACTTTACCAGCTACTGAGAAGAAAATTAACTCTGTCCCGGTTGAATCCAGGACAAACCTTTTCCTAATGTCCATTCCAATGTCATTTACAGGCCTGGTGAAATTCTCCAAACTATTTTATTTTTTCCTTAGCCAGTGCAGTATCACCCAGGCTTTTCTATGCATCTCTTGCCTGTCAAGCAGCCTATGGTAGCTCTGTGTTTGCTGTAGACATAAACGAACAATACAGAAATAGCATGTTTTTACAGTGTTTTTCCAGCAGGGGACTGTGTTAGCTTCTGCTTTGTCAGAAACTACTCAGTTTCCCTGAATTTGTTAATATTTGTACTTCTGTATGCTTTTAAAACCAACTGGAGTTAACTTTTTGTATATTCTGGAGCTGCTTTTCAAGCTCCAGGAAATACAGTCTATTAACCTTTTGTCCTGTACAACAAAAGTAGACAGAGTTGAAAGCGTCCATGTAGCATTGACCTAGCCGTGTGCATGGGATTTGTATGGGTTTTTTTAGCACTTCCTCATGCCACGTGTGACTTATCATAGCGTCTGTGCATTCAGCATCACAAGAGCTCTTTCAGTACAATGTAATGTGGAGATAACACAGGATCAAGTTTATTGTCAGGCAAAACTAAACAAGGGATTTGGCTGTGATCACTAGCTCATTTAATTGCTGGACTTACTCTACAGCAGGCAGAATTTCAGGGGAACTGAGAAAAATCTGCTGCTGCAGGACTGGTTTTACTAGTTCCCAGTTGAAATCTCCATTCTGAGAGTTGAGAAAACACTGGGATGATGCAATGGATGGTCCTCCATCCACTGCACTCTCATCACTGTTTATTTTGCTGAGTGAGATTCCTGCTGAGAATTTGTCACAGGACTGTTAACGGTGCTGAGAAGGGGAAGAGCAATGCATTGAGGGAGTGTTGTGACTACCTTGGACTTGAAGCTGAGCATTTGAAAATACAGGTTCAAGAAAGTGCCCCTGCCTTGGCCACCAGATCTTCAGCAGGATTTCTGCCTCAGCATTGAGATCTGATTCCATGTATCCACTGGCTGTCTCACTGACCAAGCCTCCTTTTCCTCCAGGCTAAACAACTCCGGCTCCCTCAGCTGCTTCTCGTATGACTTACAGTCTAGACCCTTCGCCAGCTCTGTTGCCTGTTCTGGACATTCTTCAGCACCTCAATGTGTTTCTTGTAGTGATGGACCCAAAACTGAACACAGGATTTGCACAGAGGCCTCACCAGTGCTAAGTACAGGGGGGTTGATTACTGTATTGGTCCCGGTGGCCACACTATTTCTGATACAAGCCAGGATGCTACTGGCTTTCTTGGCCACCTGGGCACATGACTGGCTCGTGATCAGTCAGCTGTCAAACAGCACCCTGGGTCCTTTTCTGCTGGGCAGCTTTCCTGGGCAGCTTTCCCCAAGACTGTAGCACAACAACAACCAGGAGGTTGGACCAGATGACCCAACTGGTGGAACCTTTCAACCTTAACTCTTCTGTGACTCTGTAAAATGATGGAAACTGTCTTGGTGAGCACTTCCGTCAGCTCCCTCAGTAACCTTGGGTGCATCCCATCTGGCCCCATAGACTTGTGTCTATGTGGTGTAACAGGTCTCCTTGGGTTATGGTAGCTTCATTCTGCTCCTCGTCCCTGCCTTCCAGTTTAGGTCCCTGCCTTCCACTGGTTTATCGAAATTTGTTTAGATGTGACTTGAAAACAATTCATATTAACTGGGTTCTCTTAAGAAGTAAAATAACACTTAAATGCAACCAATGACATAACATTTCAATGCATTTCAATGTATTTCCCACTAGTAGGGAAGCCCTTGATTAAAAGAAAAAACATACTGTTCTCTGACTCTTTTGAATGGTTTCCTGCTCATTAAGAGCATCACGTTTTATCAATATTCACCATGAAATACCTAACATGAAGAGATTTGCCTTCTGCAAGGCTGTAGACAAAGATCTCAGATGCATCTGTGTAAGGTGAGAGGCATCGATGTATGTATGTGAGGAAAAGTAATTTCCACCTAAATCATTGTATGTGTTTGTAAGGCTGGACTCATCTGCACAGCCCTGTGTGATGTGAGTCAGGAGGGTTGTTCTTGTCAGAGACTTTGAGGCTTGTTCAACCACTCTGTAGAAACAAGTGATCCTTTGTGCTGCACTCCACACCCGAAAGATGACATCAGCTGTTTTGCACACAGGTAAATTAAGCAGCCTTGTGTGAAGGTGCACTATGGGCACATGACAAAGGAAACCGAGAGCTATGACATGGGGCTGAGTTCTGAGGTGAGAAAACCACAATGAAAATGCCCTTTTCTCATTATCCTGACAGAAGTACTGATGTGCTCCTTCATCAAGGCAGCATGTCCTGTGTGCTGTGCATATTGCAAAGAACAGGAGTGTGAAAACTTGAGTGGGAAGTGACAGATGAGTTGTTGCTGGCATTACTGAAAACTCTGGCTATTAAAAGAGATTGGAGTGTCAGGCTCTATTTGAAGGGGAAACAGGACTGAACGCATTGTGCACTCCACTGTCATTGTTCCAATGAGGTAGAAATTTTGGGAGCATAAGTTCCTCATTCTGCTGTTTTCTGCTAGGTTTCTCCTCTATTAGCAGCTGGAAAAGCTTCTACCCCTGAACTTGAAGCTACTGATCTGGGCTGTGTTGAATGCTTTGGTTTTCTCAACCACAATGGAATCTCCTGTGCCTTTTTTCCACTTTATTTCCAGCAGAACTTGTGGCTTTCTGGAAACTCCTCTTTGCACCATTGCAAACAAAGACAGCAGAATTGTACCATGAAGAAGAATTTTCTGTTAGTGTGAATCCTCACGACTTCCTTCCAGCTTTCAGGCTTGGCCTCCCCCTCTAAGTCACACATTATCATTGACTGTAAACTCACTGTCTGTGTTCAGGTGAGATCTCCAAACTGTCCACAGGAAAGCTTTCCCAGTAAGATCAGAAAGCAGAGATGTAGTTTACTCTGCACATTCATGCATTGTGCAGGCAGTGACTGTGCACATTAATATATTTAACTACTCGGTCAGCTATTACTTGGTATCTAGGCAAAAATGTGCTGCTGTAAGGCTGTTCTTCCTCTTGCCTTGGCTGTGTCTTGTAGCATTTGGAAGTGCTCTGTGACCAGCCTTAATAAGGCAGAATCTGCTTTTATCTTGGTTTAAGGAGAATAATTTGCAGAGGTTTTTTGATCTAATGAGTGTTGGTTTAAGGGAAATTCAGGAATTCTGTTCCTTTGTCTAATGTGGTTGAAGTCTGAACCTCCATCATGAGGCTCAGAAATCATTCAGATTCAGAGGGAATATGGGAAGTAGGGGAGCTGGCCAAGTAACTTTATAGTTTTTGTGGGTACCTTAGGAAAGTTAAGTAAAAAGTGTCTACAAACTTGTAATGAAACATGTTCTTACTTCTCAGTCTTGAAATAACTGCAAATAACATAATGGAGCTGAGGTATGTCAGACACTGGAGCAAGTTGCTCAGGGAAGCTGTGGATGCCCCATCCCTGGAAGTGTTCAAGGCCAGGTTGGATGGGGCTTCGAGCAACCTGGTCTAGTGGAAGGTGTCCCTGTCCATGGCAGGGGTTTGGAATTAGATGATCTTTAAAATCCCTTCCAACCCAAGTCTTTCTATGATTTTATGGTACTTGGGGTTATGGGTGCCTGTGTGGCAGTGGCCGCTGCCCAGCACAGCTGAAGCCTGCCAGCTGCTGCAGGTTGTGCCTGTGGGCAGCCATGAGGTTATGTGGATGTTTGCAGTTTTGCTAAAAATCCCTTTATAAAGGCAGTAATGCTTTGCTTGTTTAGTTGCCAAGTTCCATTTTAAGAACAGCTGCCCAACAATTCTGAGATGTTGTTGTTGGACTTTTTTTCCCCCTATTGAGTGTGAAGTAGTGCCATGGATATTTGAAGAAAAATACATATGTTTAAAAGATGGGGAATATTGATTTATGGAAAATCCATTCTGAGACACTGTCTGCAACTTGAGCAAAGGTGACTAGAAAAAAACTAATCTCCTACACCAAAATTCTGCTTGTCACAAACATGCCCCCTCTTGTCTCTCTAGTGCGTTGTCCTTCCTGCTCATAGCTCAGGGTCTGTTGCTTCCATCAAACTGTTTTTCCTGTTGATTGCTGGCTCTTGACTGCACAGAGTTAATGTGTTTTGTGCTGGCTGATGTGGTCCTGGGCTATGTCTTTTGTTCAGCTCACTGACTCTGCAAGGGCCGTTGCTCAGGCAGCCCTGAGCAACTCAGATCTGCTCTTTGTGAACCTGGCTCTTTTTCACCTCCCCATGAAAGCCTGTGATCTGATCCAAACTCTCCCACTGGCTGCTTAAATGCTGTCTTGGAGCAGTAATTGCAGGGCATTGTTTAGATCTGTTGCTACAGTTGCTTAAAGAAAAATATTTTTAATTAATTAGATTTAAAAGATATGAAACCAACATGACTCTCCACATTATGCTGAGACAGTAATGAAAAGTTGTGTAAAACCAAACTTAAAACCCTCCTTGATGACAAATCTCTTCCTTAGTCCCTGTTTTGTGAGGGTTGATCTCTGGAAGTGCTACCTGTACGTGTGAAAACTGCAAAAGGTGATACTTGAGAGACAGAAGTTGGTAGACTGAACCTAGTAATTTGCTGGAGCTGATACTGTTCAACACGTAAGTATTTCCCTTTCCTCTGCCATATTTGGGGTAGTGAGGCTAAAGGGAATCTATTAAAACACACCAGGGACACAATGACTGACAATCCCGTGAACTTCATTTCCTGCCAAATTTTGGAAACGGCTTAAAGTAAGCTATTTCAGAGTATTTGCCTTTGAAATAGTGATAGATAGGCCAAGCTGTTACTTAATATGTTCCAGTATAGAAAGCAGACTGCTTTGGGTGAAAATATTTACTTTGGATTTACATGCTGAGAGTAGGAAGAGCAAATGATGTACTTTCATTATGTGAGGCCACAGGGGAAGACACAACCTGTCTTCAGGGCTAGAAAAAGCACATTGGATGAGAGAGAATTCTGAAATGTGAACAATCAATATTGTGGCGCTTCACTGCAAAATTGTACATATTTTAAATTAGTCAAGACACTACTTTGACCTGTGGTAAAGCAGTAAACAGTATTCAAAAGTGTAATGGTGCACTTCAATCTTGTATTCATCAGAAAAATAAAAAATAATTTTGGCTAAAGCTGAGTGCTTCTGAAATCTGGTACAATTTATTAGATTTTGAAACATGATGTTCACAGAACAATTCAGCAAAGTCTAATTAATCTTTGTCCACTATTTTAAGAATTGTAAGAAATTCATGTGGTTTGATGAATAATCCTATATAATTCATTTTCAGTGCATGAAAATTTGTAGTAAAGGAAACCAGATCCAAAGTAGCTTATCATAAATACTATATTAAGTTTGGAACAAGCACAGTACTAACAAAAGCCATGATATAGGAGAACGGGCTGGGGAAATTTGGGGTCTGCTAGCCCCTCTTCTCTCATTTGTATTTATCCTGATGTCATGCTGTTTGTGTCTAAAGTAGACAATGAAATGTGTTTTGTTCTGATGCTTGGGAGCACTGAGCCTGGATAAACTCTCTAAATAGAGCTCCCGGAAAATGCTCTTGGCTACCTGCATACACACTCTTGGATAGAGCACTTGAATTTGCTCTTGGATAGCTGCATCCTCTAAAGTGCAACATCTCTATGGCTCTGTAAATGCCTGCAGTGAAGAGGTGACTCCAAGCATGGTTGTTGTTAACAAGTGTAGGAATTACTTACTTTGAGAGAATAACAGATTATGCTGATTTGGAAGGGACCCACGAGGATCATTGAGTGCAACTGCTGGCCCTGCAAAGGACCATCCCCAAGAGTCACATCATGTGCCAGAGAGTATCATCCAAACACTTCTTGAACTCTGTCAGATTTGGTGCAGTGACCACTTCCATGGGGAGCCTGTTTCAGCACCCAACCACCCCCTGGGTGAAGAACCTTTTTCTAATATCCAGCCTAAACCTCCCCTGACACAACCTCAGGCCATTCCCTTGGGTTCTGTCACTGGTACCAGAGAAGAGATCAGTGTATGCCCCTCTTCTTCAAGGAAGTTGTAGACTTCAATGAGGTCTCTCCTCACTACACAGTGTTTGGGAGCCGTGGCACATAGGAGCAGTGGTGGGAAGAGAAGAAGCCCACGAAGAAGGTGTAAATTAAGAACAGCTTACAGAGTAGAGGTAGAACAAGGAAACATTTTGGGAATTCAGCATGAATTCCCAAGGGATGGAGAACAAACTGCTGTTAACAGGGTTTTCTGTGTTCAGTGTAGGGCAGTAGGTACTTGGAGGAATCACAACATCAGGAGCAGCAAGGCAGCATCGCGTGTGGGAAATCCATACAGATGCCTTCAAATTAAATGCACAACGCATTAAGAAACTCTGAAATCCAGGGAGACCCCTTCCCATGCATAATTTTCCTGCAAATCTTACAAAATCCCACCGGCTGTGCCATGCCAGTGTCTTCAACACGCTGGGCTGAGGAAATGGCACGCTCTGCTTTTTTCACTGCGGTTTCCTATATGTATATTTTTACCCCTCCTTGAAAGGAGAGGACAGCCTGCGCTGTGGGACTCGCACCGGGTCTTTTCCCCCGGCGAAGGAAGGCGGGAGCGGCGGGGCCGCATCCGCGGTGGAGGGGCTCCTCCTGCCGGCAGCTGCGGGCCGGGCACGGGCAGCGGCGCTGCCTCGGCGTCCCTGCTGGTCGTGTGCTCGCTGAATGCAGCAGCAATCAAGGAAAAGGAGCTTTTTTAACAGGACCGTGCCTAAAATCCTCCCAAACAACCCTTTCTCTCGGCTGCTGGCTGGGGCTAAACCACAGCAATCTCTTCCTGTTGCTCTGGCATTCTCTTCATTGCTCCCTGTCTGCCCGAGTGTGGTTTAACCACAGCCGAGAGCTCAGCCCCCAGCAGCCACCCGCTCACTGGGACTGGGGAGAGAGTCGGAAACGTGACAGTGATAAAACTCGTGATTTGAGATAAAGACGGTTTAATCAGGTAAAGCAAAACCACGCACACCCCAAAGCAGAACAAGGGCAGGCAGGTGTTCAGCTACCACCAGGAAACCTGGGCTGCACAAGCCTTAATGGTGACTTCAGAAGGCAAATGTCATTTCTGCGAATGTTGCCCCCCGCTCCCGGCCTTCCGCTTTCTTCCTCCAGATTTATATGCTGAGCATGAGTCCGTATGTGGGATTTCCCTCTGGTCACTTGAGATCGGCTGTCCCAGCTGTGTCCCCTCCCAAGGCACTGTGTGCCCCCTGCTATCGCGGTGGTGGGGTGGGGTGAGAGGAAGAAAAGGCCCTAATGGTGTGCAAGCTCTGCTTGGTAATAACAGTCTATTAACACTGTTTTCTTCATAAATCCAAACATAGCACCACATGAACTACTACAAAGAAAATGAACTAGATTATGACCAAACCAAGTACAGCTTCCAGATACATCACAGGCTTCCAGACAACATATCTGGCCGGATCCAGCTTCTTGCATGCTTATTGTCCATTTTCAGTGGAAAAGTATTTTTTTGGTTCTCAGCCTTTGGAAGGTCTGTGATTTCATGTGGTGGTTTCTGTCACCATACCTGTCATTTTCTCAAAAGGGGACCCTAATTACTTTTTGCAGTTATCATCAATCAAGGATAGATGCAGCCCAACAACTGGTGTTGAAAACTACTGAGAGGTTTTATTCTGAGTTGGAACTGGGATTTGGAACCACCTTCTGGTGTGAGTAGTGAGGGGCAGAAAACCTGAACCCATACTGGAAAGAGAAAAAAGCTCTTTCAGACTATGGGTCCTGTTTGTGCTCAAGGATATTTAAGTATCTAATCCCTGTTGGTTCTTCAGAAAATTTCCCCACTGGACAAGAGAGAGAGTGAACTGGCTGGTCTTTTAATCCTCTTTTCTCTTTTTTGATTTAGCTTTCTTGCTTAGATTTGCCTCTGGGAAAGCAGGCAATAAACCTTTACTGAATTTGCCTCATGTTTAAGTTGGGTCACTAGGTGCTTGTTGGGGTTTTTTTTCCTGTTTTTGAAGAAGTGTTAGGTGGGCCTTTGTGGTAGTGTGCTCTTTATGTTTGTTTCACTGTCATGGTTTGTTCTGTTACCCCCTACCCTATATTTGGTTCATTCTGGTGTATGTATACTCCCTTATTATGTAATCCCTTCAACTCCTCCCCAACTCCTCCCCTTCTTTTGTACCTTTCCCTAAACCCCTCCTATCCCTATGCCATATATGTACCCCAACTCCACCCCTTGTTCTAGAACCTTCCCTATCCATCATCCCTACTCGGTACCCCATAGGCTTGAGTAGTAGGCCTTTGGTCTCTACTCCTGTCTGTCAACCCTCAACCCCACCTCTCCCTCAACCCCACTGGCCCTTACCCTCTCTCCGGCCCTCAATCCTACCCACTATAAAACCCCATGCCCTGAGCCAGTCAGGGCTCACTCCCTGTTGGTTGCCTTGGGGTTTGGACCCCCAATAAACTGTTCCTCTGTTTTTGCCCCAACGAGAGTGAGTCACTTTCTACCCTTTTACCCTCCGACTGCTGCAGTGTCCGTACCATCCTGGACAAGGACCCCTAGGCAAGGTCAGGCTAATTAGTCCACACACATAGTCCCTGCGCAGGACGTGTGGATAGGGGGTACTGCTTGTCTAGGGAGGCCTTAGTCGCCTGGTGGCTGGTGTTCCTTGGGAAGGACCCTTGTGCCATCGGGTGACCCACACCTGTCCGGTGCCCTCGCATGGCAGTGCAAGCCAGCCGGGGCTGAAGAAGGTGTCGGGATCACTGCCACCCAGGCCGGCGCAGCAGCAGGCCTTTGCTCACATTTCCCAGTTACTAAATTTCAGAGTTCATAAGCCTTTGTTGGAGTTAGAAATGTAACTGTATCATGGAGGAACAAGCCTGAATTTGACTACACCATCATCTCTGGCTGAGCACTGATGATAGGATCAGCTAAAGCAGCACAGGCTTTGATATGGGCCAGGTACATGATTAAAAACATTCAGGCTGGAAGGGACCTTGGAAGGTCTTTAGTTCAGCTTTCTGCTTAGAGCAGAGATAACTCTGAGTTCAGACCTGATTGCTCAAGGCTTTGTCCCTTCAGATCTTGGAAACCTTCAAGGATGAAAACCTAACCAGGAAAACCCAGTGGGCTTGAACTGCGGATGCTGCTGAAAGAATGTTATTTGAAACAGCTGGATTACAGGTAGGCTGGGCAGATCTCCAAGAGCGCAGTGTAGCTGGAATTTGTCCTAGCTCAAATATCAATGTGGTACTCTCTTCACATGCTTCATGTTGAGCATCAGGTTATGTGCTCCTATACCACAACCACATTGTGTACTGAAGCATAAAAATACCCTGAGATGGTGAGGCACTACAACACCTCTACTTCCATAACAGATATGATTTGTAAAATGCTGTATGGACAGAGCTAATGCAAACAGTTGACATAGACTTGTTCTGGCTCTGAAAACTGTGGTACTGCTGAAATGAGGAATGGAATTTTCCCTTCTCAGTGATTATGGGGAGACAGGAATGCAACTCATGCCTACAGATCTGGATCACAGACACCTCCAAAAGGGCAGCTCCAAAGGGCTTCTCTTGAGACAAAATCCTTTCAAAATTTTGGCCTATTAATGTTTGTGTTCCATTAATATTAGCCCTGCATCTGGGAAGTGTTGGAGTCCAGGATATTGGGACTACACCCCAAATTGCCCTGGAGGGTCTGGGACCCTTGCAGAGAACCCAGCAGGATACAGTCTTTGATCTGTGTCCCTGGGAAAAGCTTCCAACATTGATGGAAGAAGTATAAGCAGCAAAAATATAACTTAGATCATAGTTTAGTTTGTCACAGAAGTAAAACTTGTAGTTTTAGGTTTTGTAGTATAGATATAAAAGAAGACAAGATGGAGGATTTTGGGTGTTGCCTTGAGTTCTTCTTCTTCTTGCTCCTTGTACTGCAGTAAAGGTGGCACGTAGGCATTGGTAGAATAGAATTGAGGTAGAAAAAAATGTGTTAGCAACAAGTTATGATTACTGGTGCAGAATTGTAAACATGATATATAGTATCTGTTAATTAGTTTTTAGAGTCCTTAAAACTTAGCAGCAGTCGCCATTTCACGGCTTTGGCAGCACATGTTTCAGTGTGTTAAGTCCGGGGTACAGGATGGCACACTGAAATAGAGATAAGAACTTAATAAACAACAAGAAAAACTGAGAAGCTGCAAGTCCAATTCCTTTATCTGGTACTGAACTTTGATAATAATAAGAAAAGCTCAAAAACAAGAGCTCGGGTCATCTACAAGCATTTCAACAAGTAACTCTACAAATATTTCAACAAGTAATTCAACAAATATCATTACAGGGAAGTGTCTCCTGCTGTGAGTTCAGTGGGTCCTTTCTTGTTGCAGGATGCGCCCCTTGTCTTGTATGTCTTGTATGTGCCTCTTGATATGCCAGCATATGGCTTTCCCCTACTATAAATTTTTTCCTAGTTTGGGTCATCTTGCAATCCTATTTCCATTTTATATTATAAAAAGCTTTCTTGATGAAAATGTTGAACTACTTGTAAATATATTTAAATCAGCCAGTCACAGAATTGGTACTTTTCTTTAATCTTCTGCTGTACGTATTCATTATCTTCCTCCTTTCCTGTCAAAATGGGAGTAAAAATTTCTATTCTATTACACGGACTTGAAATACTAAAAACCTCTGATGTGGATACTTTAAACTTAAAATACAGAGAAATATGGAATAATTATATGTTACAAGTCGAAACTCAACATTTCTATTGTATTCAGTCTGTCTTGTGTTCTGCTGGACTATTCAGACTGGCATCAGCGAGAGTCTTCCACTGAAATGTATTATGACTTGAAGATTGTGTTGTATGAACAGTCAATTCTACCCTTATTTTGTTTGCTTCAAACTTTAAATTATTCTACATGCATTACAGATTTCACTTTCAGTGATTATGAAGATGATGCAGCCACTTGCAGTGAAGTTAAATGAAAAGCTAATGTTAAATTCACTGCCCAATTTCTCTTCTTTTTTTTCTTCCTATTTTGCACTTTTTGACCTTCATGCTTATTAAATACATCACCAAAAAGTGCCAGGAGAGGTGTATGTAACCACAGACTGCTCCTTCTTTGGGCAAGGTAGTTACCTGAAAATTATGCCATATGAGTATTTTAAAAAAATAACATTGTTTAGATGTCAGACTTTGCTTCTAGTTTTGGAATTTATGTCTTTTCATGTACCGACTTTGTGCTGCCTATGTCTCTGGCAGAAAGAGATGGGCCTGTGCCCATGGAAGCTCGGCACAGACTTTCTGTTCTCATTTGAAATTATTGATGCTCTTATGCCCCTGCATCTTCCTCTGGTGACTGGCATTGCATTGTTGATACTAAATGAACCAAGAGAACTTTCCTCAACCCTGTGGTTAATGTGGGAGGGGAATTTGCAGGAATAATACCCAGATTCCAATTAAAAAGAATTTGCAGGAATAATACCCAGATTCCAATTAAAAATTGTTTAAAGGTTCATTATAAAAATGTTAGGACAGGCTATGTGTGCTAATTATTGAGAAATCAGCTAGTTTGGAGACAGCTGAAGAGTGACTAGTGTTTCAGTTCTGTCCAAAACTTAAGCTGATATTCATAAGTTGACTTGTACTTACATTTCAGAGGGTTGGTTTCAGCTTCCTCTGAAGGAGGAAGAGCCACAGGACAAGAAAGAGTAATGTTAGAGAAGAGGACAAGATCTTTGAGTAAAGGGGCAGAAATAAGTATACTCAGAAAAATTATTGAAGAGGTTTACAAAAATATAAAGAAGGCATGTTTTCTCCATGAAGGAAGGGAGGTGCCTTTGCAAAAGTGCGCCTTCAGAGAGAAGTGAGATAGACAATTTTCCTTTTCCTGTCTGGGATGTGCACTTACAGGTTAGATCTGTATGTATGCAATACTGTGATTCTTGAAATAATGTTCTCTTAAAAATCTTGTGGTTGAAAATTGGTTTTCTTATAAAAAGGCTATCTGGACTCACTGAACGGGAGAAAGTTAACCAGATTAGTGTGAGAAGTTTAGACAAATAATAATGAAGAATGAAGTTAAAAATGCTGTCAAGCCATAGGTAGGCAAGGATTTTTTTTTTTAAATTATGCTAAAATGAAGTCAATATCTGTGTGGGAGCGGGTAATGGGGTAAGATTAAACTCAAAAAGGGGAAAATTAATGACGCTTCAACCTGGAGAGTGTCTCAGATTAAAAACTCATCTTTGCTTGACAGATTTTAATTTCAGAGTGAAGAAAAATATTTCTGACATACAGTTTAAGTTGGTCAAGGAACACAAGACAAAGTGAACTGCACAGTCATGTTTTGATCTTCAGAAAGGTATCCCTGCCCCTGGCAGGGGGATTGGCACTATATGATCTTGAAGGTCCCTTCCAACTCAGGCCATTCTATGAGTACAGCATTATGAGATTCCCACCCACATAGGTGTATGCATGTGCTTCAGTACTCTTTTCTGAGAATTTCATGTCATGTAAGGTTTACTTCTCCACATTTCTCCATTTATTCTCATTTACTGTCAAAATAGCAGGTTCATGCTGAGTGCAGAGAAAATGGTGTGTGATATTGCTTCTTCTGGCATGGAGCACCTTTAACTCAGACTCAATATGAGGCTTTGCTGAAAGAACTATTGTGCAGAGAGAAAAGGGTATTGTTTTTCATACAAACCTCTTTGCCAAAAAGTGCTGTTTCATTGAGGCTCCTCAGAGTTTCACATACTGATTAAATTGGGTGAATAGTTTTGGCCAAAAGAGGAGAAAATACATGACATTTTGTAATGCTTGGTTCAAATGACCCATACTAAAACATCATGGTGCTTCAGGGTGGGTTTGTAGAGAAGTGCAGGTGCTGTCTGCAGTGGTGCTTTTCTTCCTTGCTCTATGATAGCCCAGCAACTAGAGAATCTGCTGGCCAGTGGGCAGCATTCAAACCTTTCTTGTCCTGATGCAAATAAGTCTGTAAAGCAGGGATAGGAATCCCTTGACCCTTTGCCTTGGCTGTGTACATAGACATAGAACACTGAAATGCTTCCTGTTTTATCTAAGCCCCAGTACAAACGTATTCAGGGACTTGATTCTTTCCTGGTAACTGAAATGTGTTTTAAAGTGCCTTTGTGACCTTGTCAGTGTTTCATCAGTCAAGCATCAGCCATTTAAAACTGTGGTTTTTTTTTCTTTGTTTGTTTTTCTTTAGTGTTTTGGGGTTTTTGTTTGTTTTTTTTTAACATTATGGCAGTTAAGATAACAATATTATTGCTATTTCTAGAGATACCTTTGGGGGCTTTTTCATTTGGCATCTTACCTTTTAGCATAACTTTGATGTAGCATAATTTTTACAGCCACTCCTGTATGTAATCTGTAGGTTGCTGCCATCATTATTTAAAGATGGAGGAAGAAATAAGGCTGAGGAGTTGTAGATGACAAAGTGTAATTATTTTTCAGCCTATGTGGAGGTGCTCACCAGCGTGATAACACTTGTCCTGGGCATATTTATTGTGTTTATGTATACAGCAGGTGAGTGCTTTTACTCTGTAAAGAAAATGTAATTCTATTGACTTTGCCAAAATTGAATGAATACCATATATAACTTTATTTCAAGTTTATAGGGGCTTTCACCAATATTGAATTTTTTTTTTGTCCTCAGAAATGTCTGTGCTGCTTGCCCGGGGAATACAGAATGAAGATAGGGTATGTGAATAAGCTGTGTGGTGATCCACAACAAAACCATTTTGAGTATCGTGTCCTATGAGCTTGGATGGTGATTTGATGCGACTCACTCCTTTCAGCCACAGGAAAAGGATGACAAATTGATTATAACTTTATCTCACTGAAGGAAGGATTTGAGAAAAATGATTTGTGCCCTTTTGGGCAGTCCTGAGCTGCTTAAGCAACTGGATCCTACCCTGACTGTGCCCTTCAGGGTAGGTATTTACATAATACCTAAATACCTAAATGTGGACACCTTTGTGTGATTTGAGCTAGGTGTCTAAGCTCTCCTGACAGCAAGTCACGGTAGTCTGTGGAGCCTGGAGAACCATTCAACCATTTGATGTTTGCTTTAGAAGGTGAGATGAACTTTGCTCTGGAGTCCCATTACTCTGCTGATTAGTGGAATTTGATCCAGTTACCTAAATACAAGCATATCTTGCCAAATCTGGTGCTCTAAGGTAGTTAGACATCTGTCAGCCTCATGCAGATGTCTTAGAGGACCACCTATGGGAGATCTCTGCCTTGCTGGAGGCCAATCAGAAAACCCAGTTCATCTCATGATACTGGGTATCCACGTTTAAGCAAATAATGCTTGAGAAGGGCAAGAAGGAGGACACAGGGAGCTAAAGGCTAGTCAGCCTCACCTTGATCTCTGTGAAGATGATGGGAGGATTCTGAAAACCATTTCTGGGTGCATGTAGGAGAAGAAAGATTCGGAGTAGTTAGCATGGATTCACCAACCTGATAAATGACAAAATGACTGGCTTGGTAGCTGAATAGAAAGCAAAAAATATTGACTACCCAGACTTCAGTAAGGCTTTTGACACTGTCAAGAGGAATGCTGGTGAGGTATGGACTGGATGTGCAGATTGTGAGGTAGATTGGCAACCAGCTGAATGTCAGGGCTCAGAAAGATGGTGGTCAGTGGTATGAAGTCTAGTTGAAGACCAGTAGTATACCCCAGGAATCAATATTGGATCTGACCCTGTTTAACATCATAATCTGGATGATGGGACAAAGTGCACCTCCAGTGAATTTTGATTAACACCAAGGGTGGATAGAGGAGAAGAGAAGATGCCTTAAACACTGGAATAGGGCCCCAGCAAACCTGGGGGGGATCATAGGAGCAAAGATTCGTATGCACACCCGTGGAAAGATTGGAAGATTTCCACACCGGAGCAGAAAAGTGCTGGAGGAGAGAGGCTGTGATCCTGTGGGACATTTGCTGGAGCAGAGGGGCCTGATAGAGTCCTGTGGGCTGTGGGAAGAAGAGACCCACACTAAGTAGCAGAGCAGCATTTCTTGGGAGGACTGGTGGCCTGGAAGAACCCACACTGAAGCAGCTGAGCAGCTGGCACGTGAATGACTGCACCTATGGTAAAGTGACTTACGTAACAACAATACCTGAAAAAAAGATGTTGTTAGTAACAAATCCTCTAAGAAGCAGTTTGCAACAGACTGTTTCCATGGAGAAGACCCCACGAGGAAAGCTGGGGTGGGACTCTCTCTCTTCTGAACAGCAGCAAAGAAAACCTCTGACTGTAACCCCCCCCCACCTGCCTTCCCATGCTGTTGGGGGAAGGTGAAGGATCTTAAAAGGGAGGGGTGGGGGGAGAAAGGTGTCTGTAACATCTATCAAACTTCTCACTCTTAAACTCTTAAGCTCTGATTTTAGTAGTAGTAGTAGTAAATACTTAATATTCTAAGTTAGAGCCTGTTTTGCTTGTGTGAAGTAGTTAATAAACAGTTGCTTGTAATCCTTATCACAAAAGTTGAGGGTTTTTTTCCCTTCTCTGAGAAATTTTAGATCTATGTGTGGGCTCTCGGCTTTTAGCCAGAGTCAAACCATAACACTTGGTTATAGAGAAAGAGAAAGCTGGAGGTGTCCAACAGGGTTGTGGTACTCCAGGTGTTCCAGACTAAGTTAGAAGAACCTGCCTCTAGGCTGGTGGTGGAGATATTCAGACCAAAGGGTATCCTGAGAAATGCCTACAGTATCATAGGGAAGAGCTGAATTCACTTCCCAAGGTGAGAACTGTCTCTACCTCCTTGCTCTGGGACATCCTAGCCCAACATCTGTCTGTGAAGGTGAACTATTTATTATTCTGTGCTGCGTTGTTAACTAGTAGGTTTCTGCTTTTGTAATTTGGTTAAAAATGCCTTAAAACAAAGCAAAAAGTCACTTGATATTTGGCACTGCTGTGCTAGGGTTTGTTAGACATGTCCCAAGCCTTGAAGATTACAGAGGGAGGGATGTTTCTGGGCATTGCATGATTTCAGCCTGCAGCATCCTGCCATGGCAAGGTCTTCTTTGAGTACGGGCAGACTTGTCACATTACATGCTAAAATTCCCTGGAAACCTAAAGTGACATGTATGGTCTTTACCTGGAGTCAAGCAGCAGTGAAGAGAATTAGGAAGGTGGTTAAATTATTGAAACTTTAACTTTGGGTCTAAATGTCAAGTTCTATGTTCTTTAATGGGTGATTTGAAGTTACTGTTACTGTCCTTAAACACACCAACCTGACCCAGACAGGAAGGCTGAAAACATTTGTCGTGTTAGTTTTTTAAGTCTAGTTGCAGAAATGTTTAAAACTGTAACACTTTTTTAGCTGGACTTTTTCCAGGTATGTTCTGGGAATAGCAAGAGAGAGAGTGAAGGAGGCAGAGGTCCCTATTTGCCATCCCCAGGTGCTTCTGAGCTTTTTTTCTGAATGACTCAGTACAGTACAGATGATGAGGTAGTTTCTAAGAAAAGAATTGATCTATTGTGTACTAATGTAGTTTTCAAGGAAAATCCCTTCTGAATCATCATAAATGTTCTGTAATAGTTATTGGAGGACCTATTTTGCACCCATAAATAATTTCTCATAAAATTAACTTCAAAAGCAAGTATCTTTCCAGCTTGGAATTAAACTCAAAGTATTGCTTTGTCAGACAATTTGTTGTTGCAGTAGCTGGTTGATTACAGATGTACATCTCCATTTTTTTTTCCTGGTCTTTTTAGAGGGCCAATCACTATGGTAACCACATTACAGAAAATTGCTTGTTCTCCTTTAAATACCCTTCAGAAAAAGGTCATTTGTTATTAACATTTTCTGACTAAACTCAAAATGTTAGCAACATCAAGAATATTGTCGCTGTTTCTATACTTACATGGGTTTTTTCTTTACCATGCACCTTTCAGTTAACTATCAAAACAGTACAAAATATTGAGACTCCAAAACAATTGTAAAGCTGCAGACTCTTGAGTATGTTTTGAAATATCAAGACTCACTCACGTTGCAGTGTTTCGGCTGCTGGCATGCACAGCTTTGTTCAATTGTTTTCAGTTCTCTGATTCTGAGAAAAATCCAGACTGAAGTTACTCTTTCAACCTCTACATGCTATGATTGAAAGGAAGGGGCAGGCATATGACTGTTATGGGCAGCCATCTGTTGTTGAATTATGAAATAGTTGTTCTGGATAGTCTTTTAAAAGCCTGGAAATGGCCGGTTAAAGGTTTCTACTCTCAGAGTAAAATGCATCCAAGGGGTATTAGATGGGAAAAATCAGGCCTGATTGTAATAATGGGGTCCTAATCTGTGAAGTGAGAACACAAAAAGTTGCTCTCTTTCGGGTATATGCCACTTGTGTTCTGCTTGATTGGACATGTTGTTTCTTTGCCATTTTACATTATCTACATTGCCGGCAAAGGATCCTCACATTTGTATAGTTTTCTTGGTTTGCAGATAGCTATTTGCAGCTTTTATCCAAGCTCAGTAAACAATTTTTAAAAATCCCTTTTCTTGGAGTTCCATCATTTTGGAATTGACAAACAAGTTAAAAAGGCTGCCAAAAGAAAGCAGGAGTTGGAGGAAGTTAATTCTCATTGATGTGTGCATGCCACTGATAGCAAGTTATGCCTATGACATTCTGACATCTCCTCTCAAAAAAGAGAAAGAGTGGAGTGAAAGACTAAGAGGATGTTCATTTAATTGGAAAGCCTACTGAGATCTGAGACAGCTGAGGCAAAGGATGCACCCTTTTTCTGCACAATGGCATTGGCTGAAGGTTGTATATAAGGTGGCCTTATTAAAGTGACAAGGCAATTTAATTCTTTTGTGCACAATGATTCTACTTCATTGATTTACAATGGGAAGGATATAATTTTGCTAGTGTTGGCAAAAAGCTCAAATGTCAGGCTTTTCAAATTGCCATACTTGCCTTGTTCAGGATGAATAATGAATAAGTCACCTTTTGTCTACAGTTAAATATTCTTGAATAAATACAAAGAACATGAAAGACATAAATGATTGCCTGATTTATATTTAAAATAAAGATCAACATTGTGATAAATGGTTGAAAATGCTTAGTTGGAAGTAATATGACTATGCTGATAATTACATTATCACTTAAGGGGCAGCCCAGGTGTGGAGTGTTACAGAATGGAGTGTTCCCCAGTGTGGAACATGCCAAACTTGGCTATCTGGAAAAGGTGGGTAAGGGAGTGAAGAGACCCTTAGTTATGCAGGGGATCCCATGTTTAAAATTGGACCATTGCGTGTACTAAAACATCCATTCTCTCAGGAATTTGTAGCTGTTGCTTCTTGCTTTGTCATAGCAGGGTGCATTGGTCTCACATCTGGAGACAGATATTCCTCCATTTACTCCTGATGGTTTAGGTGTGCAGAGAAGGCTGCTCATTATTTCTCAGAATCTCTTTTTATGCAGAGAGAAACAGATCTTAACCAGCTAAGTCCACTGTTCATAACTGGCAAAATTGTCAATACCTTGGTAAAAGAGCTGGAACAACTTTGAAGAAAACAAGGTGCAAAAATATGCTGAATATTTTTCAACATTTGATTCCTAGACCACGATCAAAAAAGCTTGCTTCTATATGCACACACATACAGACTCCAGTTTGTCTAAAAGAATTGTGTTAAAACTATGCCCGCTTCTGATTTGTTGTTCTTTCTCTTTCAGAAAGCTTTCTTTGTCTTTATTTAATGTCTTGATGTCTTACACAAAGATGAAAGAGGGAGTATAATGGAATAGGTACAACACTAGGTACTTAGTGTGTGATGATGGAAGGTAGGATCATAGTGCTTACAAGCAAGGAGACCTTACAAAGGTGTTTCAGTTGACTTTAACTTCCTTGTAGTATAATGTATGAAACTTTACAGCTAAGCACATACTTTAATTCTGTATATGTATATGTGAGAGAGGCAGACTTTAAGTTGCTGTCAATAATAATTATCAGCAGGAAAAATTACATCCCCCATCCAGACTTCTTCCATTGAACAAACAGAGTATTATACAATAGTAGCAGACTGTAGCTCTCTAGATGAACCAGGTTAGGGTTGTTTTGCCCTCTTTCCCACCCATTTGTTCTAAAAGTCCAACGGAGAACAGTAGGTCAAAGAAAAGTGCTCCTGCCTTACCTGCCAGCAGTGTGCTGCTTTCTTATCTCCACAGAGAGTGATGGCCATAGCCAATCACGCTGCCCAGGAGCAGAAGCCAGCTTCTTCCACTGTGTACTGTAGTGTTAGGCCAGATGTTGAGAGGGACTAGTTTTTTCCTTCCCTTTAAGAGTTCTTGGGGGTGTCGTTCAGCTTCTCTGTTGGAGGTTTGTCCCTGCTTGACTGTTTTCTCAAGGAGTTTGTGTGTTGGCCTGTGAAAAGTGTTCCCTGCTATTCTAGTGTTTCCTGCTTTTCCTAAAATATTGTTGGCTGATGCTTCCTGTAGTACCTGTTTCTGAAGTGGCTTTTAATTCATAGGGCTGAGTAGTTTCAAAGCTATTGTTTTTGCAGTGGGTCACTGTTGGAAAAGAAAATCCAATTTCTTACTGTATAATCTGAAAATCTGTACATATATTGATAGGAATTTACCATTCTGAAGCTGCCAGACGTGTTCTTCTCTTTGTTTTTACTCACCTACCATTGAATAGGATGAAGTTAGGTTATAAAGAAGGAAGCACATGAGGAAAACATGAACATTGCATGCTACTTTTAGAGATTCTGAATAGTTTTAAGCTACATACGGCTTAAGCTTCTGTTAGGCAAAAATGCATCTAGTGTGTGCTTCCATTTACCCATGTTTTATGGAATATCATAGCCTTGACTTTACCTTTTTGTTTAAATTTGCTGCTACAGATCTAAATGACTGTGGAACTGCTGTAATTCTGGGTCTGTGAAAACAGACTTCCTTATGATTTCTTTAGATCCTGTGATAATAGTACAGTTACTGGAGCTTTACTTACAAAAGGAGTCTGTTGTATGAGTAAGTGTGGACAGATGCAAGGGGCAATGAAGATAGATTGGAAGAAGGGAAATACCAAATGCAATAATGTTCTTTTTGGGTCCAGTGCAGACAATCAGTGCTTTATCTACAGCAGTTGCTACATCATTCTCCCAGTGAGGCTACATGGGCCAGCTTCTGCTCAAGCCTCACTTTCTCTGGTTGTGTTTCAGGTCCATCCAAGATCTTACCTTCTTTCTGCGCGAAGAGCAGAGATTACGATAAATCTTTTCCACTGATATTTTTGGGGAACTCCAGCTTCACAGAGATAGAAGAGTGAGGTGTGTTGTCTGTATAATAAAAGCATCAGATTCTTCATAGAAAACTTGCAAGAGACTGTGCTTGTTCATACACCCATTAGTTATAAAGAACCCCCATGGAATGTGGTCTTCATTCTTTTTGCTTGCTTGTTTTTGTTTGGTTGGTTGGTTTTGGGTTTTTTGGGGGGGAGGGAGGGATTGGGAGCATTTGCTATCATGAAGAGCAAATGTAAAATATCATGGACTTAACAGATAGCGTAATCAGAAGAACAAACCTAGTTTGAACACTACCCCTCTGCAGTGTGAGAATGAATAGCAGCTGTGTCTCATCTATTCAAGTGAGAACCAAATGGGCACTATATTTTTGTTTTCACCCAAGAGGACATTACAAAGGGCAGTGATTTCCAAAACAATATCCATTAAGCAAAAGAAATCAGTATGTAATGACCGCTTCATAAAATCATAGAATAGCCCAGGTTGGAAGGGAACTCAGAAGGTCACCTGGTCCAACTTTTTGCTCAAAGTTTAGTGCAAAAGCTGACAAAAAAAAAAGCATAATTAAAATTCTTTGCTACCTCCAAATACTTGTCCTGTATCCAGCAGAATGGACTACATCAAAGATTCATATACTTGGCAATGCATTTCAGGACTAGGTTTGTTTTTATGAGAATATACATAAAATAATCTCTTTTAGTACTGGGGACAGTTAGTGCTAACAGCCTAAACCTGAGCAATGGAGTTTACAAATTGTATCAGTTTCTGCCATCCTCACCTCTCCTAACTCCATTCATTCACCATGAGAAATGTCCTGTAAGCTTTAAAAAAAAAAAAAATTCCAAGCATTTGTTAAGGTGGTTTATATTTCAAAACTAAAGACCAAGTAAACCGAAAATATAAAGATGAATACTGCTTTTTACTCATGTAATTCTAGCATCTCTTTTCGTTTTGACATTAAAACAAGTCTCCTGAGTAGAAACTGAATGTTATATTTGCAAGATGCCATTTTTAGGAAGGATTTATAATACATTGTTCAGGAAACTGGCTCTCCAAACCACCTTTGTGCAAGCATTCTGTGAGAAAGCATTGGAGTAACAAGCAGAAGGTAGACTAAATCTCCTCCATCCTTCTTTAAGAAAAAATCCGAGAACAGTGCAAACTCCTGGACTTATGTGAATTGCATTTTGCAGGTTATCCAATTACTCTGACCTGTCAGCATGGTTTAGGTATAATTTTTGGTCCAAGAAGAGATCAGTCTTTGCTATTCAGAAGCTGTCTTGTGTGTGTAAGAGGATTTCTTTATATCTGGAAACCACAAGCTAAAATTAAAAAATAATTCAGTTCAAAATAAGAAGTCAATGTACTTTTTTTTTCTAGAGGGGAACAGGTTGTTTTCTTTGTGCTTTAAGGGTAGGCTGAACTAAAGCAGTGTGTGTTGAATGCTACACAGAGATGTTTCTCAGCAATTGAGCTAGATCTCTTCCTTGGTGTGTGATGGAATACCACATACTTGTAGCCCAAATCTTTTATTTCTTCATCCTCAACTTTTGCTAGCATGTATTTTAAAGGCAGTAAGTTGACTTGTCTCTTCTATCTATCCCTGTGGCTGACTTGCGATAAATATTTTCAATACTTTTTGAGGTTTTTTTTTTTAGAGCAGGAGAGATTTAAAATGTACATATATGTCAGCATAACAGGCCCTCAGAAAGAAGCCCCCGCAACGCCATTGCAGAACATGTTTTGCCTGGTGTGAAACAGAACCGTTTGGAGATAGCACAGAGTGGCTGGGAGGAGAGTTATTTGCTAATCTTGTTCCCTCATTGTCTTGTGTGCTTCAGTTCTGGGCCTCAGAGGACAGGAGGGAGGAGGGCAGGTAGAAGTTGAAGAGGGGTGATGGGTCTTTGTAGGGACTTGAATTTCAGTACTTGTGTTGCTGCTGAGCTCGTGGGAAAGGAGGGATTGATGGGAAAGGTGATTTCCAGGAGCTTCAACTTGTTTTCTGTGAGAAAAAGAATGGCTGTGACTGTCAGCCTCTTCTTGTGTGAACACCAGGTGACATGAAGGTGTAGTCTTGGTGAGAGACTTAATTTATCTCCCTACAGACTTTATGAAACATCAGGAGCAGCAATGAGCAATTGTAGCCTGAGACCTATGGAGGAGCACAGCTTAAGTTTTGGATTCACTTGTTAAGTGAGATAGAGAACTTTACACGCCGAGAAAAGTAATTTCAAGAACCTGTTTGGAGGTTGCCTTTGGCTTACATGGTACAAGTTCTAACGTACACATCAGGTCCCTGACATGTAAGACCAACATTTGTTCTAATTTTATTTGCTCTTAGGAAGCCCATGCAAGATTTAATCAATAAACATCTATCTTGCTAGAAAGTAAAGACCAATGGGAGTAGATATGCTATAGGCAGAAAGAAGAAGAATGAGCAGTTCCTTTTTCTTTGCCCAAGAGTGATCTGTAAATTCTGTCCCAGGAGTATTTTTCCATGTTTTCTCTGTTTGATTGCTACAGTAGACTAGCAATAGGCTAGTCTAAAAGATTATCACTTAGGAATGAATTCTCTGCCTTCCTTTTCAGTACTTTGCCTTCTGCCTTTTTTTGGATTTAAGTGTTTGTGATTTTCACCTCTTTATACAAAAAAGCACACCACTGACTGAACTGACTGAATAATACACTTTTATTAAGCTGCCCTCTTTCTGTGAAATAAATGCCAGTAATAATCAGTCAATCATTCAATTCATATGAATGTGGAATTTAGATGTGGCTGTTTGAATTTGGTTTATAATATACCATTTCTTGGTACAGCATGTTCTTTGATAGTACTCTTTTAAATGACTGTTTCCAACTGCACTGGAAAGCACCTATGAAAGAAACTGTTTGTGATGCTTAGTTTAAATCTCCTTCTTTTTTCTTCAGCATTTTTGTCTGTATTTCATTTCTATGCAAATTATATCTTTGTGAGTTAGTAAAATTTTACAAACCAGTTGAAATGCAGTTGTGGAATGAATTATAAGGGAAAATTTGGAAAATACGCTCATGAAAGGAAAATTGAAGAAAACATTTAAATCTAATTGTGTATTATTCAAAGAGAATTCCAGAGCAAATCTTGGGCAAATATTACATAAATGTATACCTATATTAAGTGATTAATTTACCACAGGTAATATACTTGAAGGCTCAGGGACTATTTTCACATTACCCTGTGCATGTAGCTCTTCTCAGCTGAAATACAACCCAGGTACAAATATGCACTTAACTTGCTCATGGGGAACTGCAGAGAAGGCATTGTGAACTTAATGTCTGTAAACAGCTACCAAGCAATGGCTGTTGCTACCAACTGTCCCAGTGCTTTGTCTTCATTAGTGTGGCAGTGACTGAGTTAAACCTTGCAAGGAGTCAATCCTTGATGACCAAGAATCATTCATCTCTTCCCAAGTATAAAGTATCCAGACTCCCTGAATTCCTTAACAACAGCTGGCAGATCTACTGTGAATAGTCTGAATAACTACCAGATTCTCAGCAATTGATCTCCAAAATGGGAGACTTGATAGCTGCATATTTGTCAGCCAAGAAAAATTTCGATGATTTGTGCCTCCATGCTTCCCCTCATGAGACAGACTGGCTTTGCGAATAGTTTCATCCTTCATTTCACCATTTTCCTGGGAAGAATGTGGGCTGAAGTGCAGAGGCAAAGGGACTAAAGGGCCTTCAGTACTTTCAGAGGTACCATGGCAAAGTGCAACTGAAGTCCAATCCAAAGGTTATGATGGTGTCTCCAGAATCCAGGAGATACCATAGCAAAGCTCAACAAAGCTCAGTCCTTTTTTTTTTTAATATATACTTTAAAAATAGCTAATTCTACTCATGTGTCCTTATTCACAATTCCTGAGCTGCATGTCCAGAGGGTCTAGCTAGAACAGTGGATGTGAGATGCCAATCAGCTTCCACTTCCTGGATCTCCTGGGTTCTTCACCATGTGGTTAACAAGTTAAAGTCAGTAAGATGTGCCTTTGAGAAACTGACAGTGACTGCGGTCTTTTGAGACATCCTGACCCACTTGTGTAAGCAATTAATATTTGTTCCCTTTTAGCTTGTTATTTTTGTGTCTTAACATTCTAATCCTTGGCATTATCTTTCTGTCATCTCCTCATAATGCAGACTGTCCACCTGGGTGTTCTGAGAAGATGTGTGTCCAGGTGCTGAGAACTTGAATATCTCCGTAATGTCAACCCCTGCCACTCTTACAGCTGTGCTTCTGGTTTTTCTTTCTTTTTCTTCCACACCCAGACATGCCAGTTCACTCTCCATTCATACCAATCTTAATACTTTTTTACAAATCTCTGCTTTCATGGATGGGTTTAATTAGTTTGGGTTTCTGCACCCAGCTTCTTCCTTTTGCACAGAGTTTGAGCAATTCCACTTGGAAGAACTTGGCATTTCAAAATCAGGTTGTGACTGGCTGTTTGTCATACTCTGGTTACATGCTTGTTGCCAGTGACTCTGTATTCATGTATAGCCAAGACTGAAGCATCTGTTCCTATTGTGTCTTATGCTTTCCATCCTTCATGTTCTTCCGTGTTGCCTTTCTGCACAGAAATTCTTCCATTTGGTGTATATCAACCTAGGGCCTCCCAGGCTTGTGGGTTGTATGCTGTGATGCAATTTGTATTTCACTGCTTGGTCTGTCCTGTTTGAGACTGTTCTTTTCCTGACAGCTCCATAAAGCAGAAACACTTCTGGCTTGATGTTCTCCCGCCAGCAGAGACAAGGCAAGGCATGGAACTGGGCCAGGAGCTGTTTCAGCCATTGCTGTTGGTGTCAATGAATATATAGCCCAGAAGGGGTCATTCTACAGGCCTCAGCGGAATAGAAGAGGAAGCTTTGGTGAGTGTTAACCAGCATACAAAGCTCCAATATGGTGCATTATGCTAGGTGTCTTGGGGGGCTCTGATTTTCATATTTGGACAAAAGCACTCTTTTCTTCCCTCCTAGCAATATGCATAACAGTGTGTCTGCTGTTGATTTGGGAGACCTAAGCTTTTTTTGGCCTTCTTCGACTTATGAAGTGAATATATGTGTGATGGGTTTTGACCTTGGCTGGATGCCAGGCTCTCACCAAAGCCTCTCTATCACTCCCTTCCTCAGCGGAACAGGGAGAAAATACAATGAAAGGCTCAGGGGTTGAGATAAGGACAAGGAGAGATCATTCACCAGTTACTGTCATGGGCAAAACAGACTTGACTTGGGGTAAAAAAATTAATTTAATTTATTACCAATCAAATCAAAGTAGGATAATGAGAAGTAAACCTAAATTAAAAAAAAAAATCTTCCCCCTATCAGTCCCTCATTCTTGGACTTAATTTTACTCCTGATTGTCTTCCACACACTGCTCCACCAGCACAGGTAGATGGGAAATGGAGGCTGCAGTCAGTTCTTTACACAGTGTCCTGCACTGCCATGGGTGACCATGGGCTGCAGGGGGACAGCTGACTTACCATGGTCTTCAACACGGGCTGCAGGGGAATGCCTGCTCTGGTGCCTGGACCACCTCCTCCCCCTCTTTCCTTCCTGACCTTGGTGTCTGCAGGGCTGCTGCTCTCACATGTTCTCACTCCTCTGACTGTGGTTGCTCTTGTGAAACAACATTTTACCTTCTTAAATCTGTTATCCCTGAGGTGCTACCACTTGACATTGGTCAGTAACAGGTCTGTCTTGGGGACAATTGGCATTGGCTACATTGGACATGGGGGAAGATTCTGGCAGCTTCTCACAGAAGTTACCCCTGCAGTCCTCTGCTCCCAAAACCTGCCCGTGAAAATCCAATACAGAGAAATATGTAATTCTACATTGGGCATTTGATTGTAACTTCAGTTTGCCTGACTGAAAGAGACATGACAATGTTTCCATTCAGAGTATTGATTCTTGAACAAGATATGCGGATGAGTTGGGAAAAGTGTCAGAATTTACAAGAAGAGCCTTCAAGAGGGATATCTTTTGTGTATAGCCCTCGGTTTCTTGTGCTGGAACAGGAAGTGTTGAAAAGGAGTAAAGTCACCCGTATCCTGTTCTGGACACTCCAAGGTATGAAGACTTTTGTTCTTTTTCTTTCTTGCTCCTAAGTATTTCCACAGAAATGGATGGAGTAGCAGAATAATAGGCTAAAAATCTGCTGAACTTTGACTACTACAGTTGGAGTAGTGATTGCCACCCTCTGGCCTAATCTACTGACAAACTTTCTCTTTCCTTCCATGACATCTGACTTTAGAGTATAGTGCTGCCATGCTAGATACTTGACATTTGTATGAGGGAGAAATCTAGAATGGTTTGATAATCTAGACTAACGTGTTCCCTGGACTCTGCCAAAGTCCCTTACAGCCAGCTAACTCCCTATAGCAACAGCCAGGGCGTTAGGGAAATCGAGGCAGGATCTGTCCCAGGAAAATAAATCTCTTACACGTTATCAGTGGATGAAGGAGGCAGGAAGTCCTTTCTGGGTGACAGTCCAAGTTTATTCCAGAAATCTGAGGTAACAGCTTTAGAACTTCTGGTAACTCAGAGGGTGACAACCCAAAAAGGCCCAGAACAAAGAAAAGCAGGCACTTTTAACTGGGGGTGGTAACCTGGGAACAGGCTGATGGGAGACTGGGATGGGAAGGGCTAGAGGAAGATGAACAAGCATAGGAAACCAATAGGAGTAATGAGAGGGATGGGGAAGGTCATATGTGCCTATGACCTGCCGAGTATTAGGAGATCTCTTAGGAGGGGTTTATTGATTGGCAGGGAATATGCTGGAACAGGAGGTGTGGTTTAGGTGATTGATAGGGGGGAAGGCTGGAAGAGGGGTGGAATGGGGGTGGTGGGTTTGGGGATTTACATAGTAAGGGGTGTATACATTTAACAGAATGTACTATTACAGAACAGGGTGGAACAAACCATTATGAAAAGGTAGACAAACACAACACCACACTAGACTGTTAGAGGAAAATATGCCAGATCCAACAGCTCAAGGGAGGTAAGGATGCTGTGGCTATGTGACCCCAGGTTCATCCAGTAGAAAGGCTGTACTTCCCATAGGCACAGACATGTGGAGTACACACATACACTACATCTATATCTATCTCTCTCTCTATATATATGGTTGGCCACATAGATCACACACAGACACACAGAGCATTCACATAAACACAGGCAGCACTAACAGCCTCATCCTGCTCCTCTCCCTCGCTGAGCAGAACCTATACAAGATGGATTTCTCCAGTGGCTGAGCTCATTCAGTCTGCCCAACAGCTGGCCCCGGGATCCCAGTCTCCCCAGCTGCTGGCACCTTGCATGCACAAAATCCCAAGGTTGGACACCCTCTGGCACAGATGTTGCTGGCACCGACCACATCATTCCCGTCCCACGCCCCCCTCCCCCAGAGCTGGCTGGGACTCCTCTGGGCCCACAGCTGCCTCCACCCGTGATCTTACCCTTAGATATACACACACACCCATGGGCCTCATTCCTAGAGACCTCCAGATTCCACCAAGTTCCTGGCAACTGGTGGGACTCCCCTGCTCCTGCCAATAAGCTGCTCCTCCTGTGGTCTCGCCCTAACACACAGACAGACAGACACATGCTTGGCTCCCAGACCACTTCTCATACTCTTGGGTATCTCTGTTTGTGCTCACACAGTCACCAGCACATCCACACTCACTGTCCACCATGGGCATATGGGCCCCTGTGACCTGAGGTCCTGCACTGGTTGCTGCACTCAGACCATAACACAGATGTGCAGAGAAAACAGAGCCTCTCTATCAGGAAAGGAAAAAGGAGTTTAAATAGAGAATAAAATAGATGGCCTTTTTCAGCAAATGCCCTATTTGCATGTATCCTGCCCTTTTTATCTGCTTAGTCCCTTTGTTTTCCCACATTTATTCCTTTCCCAAATCACCTAGATGCCTCCCTTGTTCCCATTTGTTTTCTGCCCTAAGCATCTCAAGTAAATCCTGGATAATCCCAAACTGCTCTTTCCCTACATCCTATATGTCCCACCCCTGGGCAGCAACTTCCTGTAGTCAGAAAGGTGATATGGAAGGCTGTTCCTTTTGACTTATTGTGGTAGACTCCATGTCTGGGCACCAGGGTTGGTGGCTCTGTTGGGCCAACTTGGGAGGGGCCCAGAGAGAGTGTCCATTCCTTGGGAGTCCTTAACTCAGGATTCCTGCCTTCTGTTGTAGCACTGTTCTCCTTTGTGGGAACTTATCACTTCACCTAACTTATCACACTTTCCTGTTCAGCAGGAAAAAATGGAAAGTTTTGGGTTTATGCCTGTCTGGATTGCAGCTAGAAAAATTGCAACTCCAGGTCTATGTAGTTGTCTAACTGGTCTGTTCTCCAACTGCCATGTTCCAGTTTCTTCTCATGCAACCATTGCACAGACTCCAGGTACTGCAGGTCACCCTTTGTGTGCATAGTGGGACAGGTCAAAGACATTTTTTCTAGAAGTACAATTACGAAGGACATTGACACCAGAGTATGTGAATATCCCAGAATGGAAATGCAAGGTTTTTCTCCAGGGCCCCAACAGAGTGCTATTCATCCAAACAGCTCCTCTTTTTCCCAAGAATTGATAACCTGATTTTATATTCTTAAGAAAACATTCAAATTTTATTCTTCTTTGGAGTATCATGGTCAATTTAGAGTTCCTGGAATTTGGATATGTAGGATTTCTTAAATTGCTTCACAGAAGAGGGTTAATGGGCTGGCTAAGATTGCGTGGGGAATCCTTTCCTCTACCATTTTCATGGAGGTAGCTTTGCAAAAGTGAAAATTCCAACTCTCTCTTCTCAAAGTTGGGTCTTGCTGATGCCACACCACACTTCTACCGGAATGCTTGAGGTCTACATCTGGCCAGCTGCCAGTGTGCTGGGAGGACAAATGACTTATTCAAGTGTGCTGGGGATGTTTGTAGTAAAGAAAAAGGATTGGTGGCAGCACTGCTAGTTCAGATGTTTTGTCCTCAGAATAAGAACAAAATCAGGACACATTCTTGCTGCAGAGGCTTGAATAGAGTCTCTCTCTTTACAGGGACTGAAAGACAAATTCAGCCTAAAAGTAAGGGCATGATGAAGGAAACTCTAACAGTATAGAAAATTAACCATTGTTATAATTTATCAAGGGCAGCAATGCCCTTCATTGCACAAATTTCATCTCAAGATGAATTCAGGCATGCATTCCAGTACAAGAAAGGCTTTTGAGCTTGAAATAATGCATACAGAGACAATCTTATAGTGGCATAATGCACGAGGTTGGACTAGAGGATTATTTTTGTCCTTCAAGTCTGTGCTTTTTATGTCATTTCTGTCCACAAGAAAGAGAAGCCTTGTTAGTGTGTGCTATGAAAATGGAAAGACTGTGATGGATAATGGGAAGACTGTTTTCCTGTAATGGTTATAGGGTGGTAAAACAGCAGCTGGTGGTTTCTGTGCTAGGATATTAAGACACATTAAAAAGACATCTTTTTTCATTGGCAGAGCTAAAACTACAAAATTTGCATAAAGAAGAAGCAAATGTAATATTGCAATGAACAAACGCTGAAAGAAAGAGAGAAGCACAATAGAAAAGACCAAAAAGGGATTTAGGATAGTGAAAAGCAGTAGAAAGAAAGACGAGGTCATTGTGTTTCCAAAAGATGAAGCCACTGTGATACAGTGTGGGACCTGTTTGTGTGGAGTCCCACTCAGGGAGAAGAACTGGATCACCATTCTTTGAAATTTCTCTTTCTTTCTTTCTTTTTTTTTTTGTACTTCAGAGTATCACTTAAAATTCACATGCCTGGTACATCACACATACCTACTTGAATGCCTTTCTCCATGAGAAAAATTGTATCTTTCATCAAGGTAATGTATTTTTTTTGAACTGTCAGAATCATTCCAATGAAATGCATGAAGAAATCAATAGAAGAATTGTATTAAAGAAAAGCCACAGCTTTGCTCACAGTTAAAAGTTTCAACTTCAATAAAATGTTGGACTTTAAAGAGAAGGAAAGACTTTTCCTTCATTTTTACTATAATGCACTTAATGCACCATACAGAGAAGAATAGATGTACTGTCCAATAGACCCTTTGTATTTACCTCAACCTTTTCTATAAGCTTCCTTTTCCATTTCTTTTTAATTCTCTTTGCTCATTTTCAAACAAGACCCCTCCACTGCAAACAAAGCCAATTCCTTCCAGTGGCACTGCACCAGATATGACTGCATCCTGTCACAAACCATATCTGTGATGTTTAGAGAACTATCTTTTATTTTGAAATATTGGTAGAAAAGGTATTCCTAGTTCTGCTCTTTCTGAGGCAAGAAAGATAAAAGAAAGATAGAAGACTGGGCTACTGCCTAATGAGTACATTTTTTTCAAACAAACCTGTTCTCAGTATGTTAATACACAGTGAGGAGAAAAACCAGATAAGCAAGATGTAATTTCCTTCTGTCACAAATAAGACTAGTTATTGAGGTTTATTTTCTTTGACGATCCTTTTCTGTCAGAAATGCAGGACTGGCCTAAAACAGCTGCTGTTTTTTGGAACTATTCTTAACTACCTAGCTGTGATTCTTGGCTATACCTTAGGTATATTGTCCTCAGTGTTAATTTCTTTGGTGTCTCCAAGTTGTCTTCCAGTTAAATCCACTTCAGGCAGTCATTTATCACAACCTCCCTTTGAACTGAACTTCCTTTTTTCCCTTGCTGTCTTTGAATATTCCTCCCACCAACAGCTACTCTTTCTTTACATTCTTTTTACATTACTCTGTGTGTAGCTAACTCTCACAAGAGAGTTTTCCTTTCTGATGTTAAATAGCACTTCTAATAAATACTGTTTACTTTTCTGAAGTAAATACTTGTTTTTCTGGTGAGGGAGAAAGGATTTCTGCTAAGGTGCAGACAATTGCCTGTATCTTTACAAATATTTAAAGTGGGCTTTAGGTTCATATGATCTGACCATCTCTGTGTTAACAAATTGAACATTTGGTTAACACTTCCCTGTTAACGCTTCCCTGTTCTACTCTACTGGTTACCTTCCACCAGTAACAAACTCTAATCTGCAAATCAGAGTCTCTGGGAATGCTTCTGAAAACTGAATTGATTAAGGACCTGGTGTCCAGGGCCAATAACACTGACTGCCAGTATAGCTTTGTCACCACTTGCTCCCACATCCATGATATTGTTTTGGGCTATTCACTCCCCACACCAGAGAGCAGTTTCTGTTTCACATAAAGGGCTCTGAGTCCATCAGCAGTTTTCCCACCTCCTGAAATAATGTAGATAGGTACCTATTGGCTTTTTTTATCAAAGATTCCATTAAAATGCTCCTCTTTTGGGGGGAGGGAAAAATGGTGCTGATGAACTCTTATTTGCCTCCTAACATCCACAACAGCAATGCTTTTATCCAGTCTGTACCAGCTGCTTCTCTCTTCTTCATGGATTTAGACTGGATAAAAGCATGGCCTCTGCTTGCAATTTCCAAGTTTGTGAGAAAGGTAGCAGCCACAAAGCTTCTGGAAGGCTTGGCTATGGTAGGCATAAAAAAAATTGAGAGGATGTTTATTTTCAGGTTAGAATTAAGTTCTAAGGCCTTTCCTAGAGAGCAGACAAAAAAAAAAAAAAGAAAAAAGGTGGGAATAATAAAAATTCAATACATTAATTAATCTGATTACATTTATCTGATCTAGATGAAGTGGAAGTTAATATCAAAAGAGTAACTTAATTTGTAGTGTGAAGTTGTGCAGTGCCTATTCCTTCCCCTTTACCTGTAGGAGGCCTCTGTGGTCTCCTGCGTATATCTTCTCTTTTCTTACTGTTCAAGTGCTGAAGTGCAGAGTGACCTGAGATCTGGAAGAGCAGATGGATGACTGACAGTGCTTTGAACCACAGCTGTAAGCCTATCTTTAAAATGTCAGGGATTGCCTAGTACTGTCTGGTTCAAACTGTTTAAAATGGACTGTGTCACCTCCTTTTGCAAAAGGGTAGTTTTTTTACTATTGGCCAAGTAGTGAATTTACTAGTCAAGTTCTGACAGGTCAGACNGCAAAGTTGTAAATTTACTAGTCAATTTTTGACAGGTAAGCCTCTTAAGTTTTTTTTTTTTTTTTTTTTTTTTTTTGACAAGTTAAAGTCAGCTTTCACGTCCTGGGTTTGTACCTTATTCCCTGTCTCTCCGGTGAGACACAGGAGAGTGTCTCAGTGACTCTCCATGCTCACTGCAGTCACCTAAGTGAGTGGAAGTGAAATGAACAGGAGGATCGTGTTCTGCAGGGAAGGTCAAACCACAGCCTTTACTTGCAGGGGAGGATGTGATGGGAGAGGGTTTAAGGCTGCTGCTGAAGTTAGAACCCGATGAGGAGCACAGTGGTCTAGTGGAAGGTGTCCCTGCCTATGACAGGAGGGTTGGAACTATATGATCTTCAAGGTCCCTTCCAACCCAAGCCATTCTATGATTCTATGAAACACTGAAAGGGTTTATGGCAAAGGCTTGTGGGAAGATGAAGTGAGAGCGGGAAAACATTTGGTACAGGGTAGTGTCTTCTGGAAACTCTGTGTTGGCATTGCTCTTCTATGTGCCTAAGGGCATCCTGATCATAATTTGTCAATGGATGAAGGTGTGGAACGGATAACTCTATATCATCATTCTTGTGGAAAGATTAATGATGAAGACCTGATAGAAGCAAGTCCATTTTCTTTAAATAATCTCTTGTGCTTAACTGATGGATTTGGCGGCTTCCCTTGTTTTCCCTCAGCAATGCTATAATGAAATAGCGGGGACAAATCCCAGGGCTATTTCCCTAGTTACTGTTGTCCTGGCAGAGCGCTTAATGCACATTCATGACCACAGCATTCAAAACTAGCATGGGTTTCCACCTGCAGTCTCTCTCCTACACACATAAGCTGTGCACTGGTTTAGCACCATGTTGGACACAGCCACGATTGTGTAGTACGGGCTTTACAACAGGTGCCAGCAGACTGTTTGCTGCTGATTTGCACAGTGCCTTGTGTGAAGGAGTTTTCACAACTGCCCTGAGTGCTGCCTGTGCCAAATGAAGATGGTGAGAGTTAACGAGTGGGAAAAGGGGTAGGGTGCAGCCCTTAACTATCAGGAGGGTCCAAACCCACTGTCAGCTCAGCCTTTCAGGGAGCAGCAATATGTTAAAATACTGTCTATTCGTAAGACCTTCCCAGTCTGTCAGATCCTCTATGTTTAAAGGAAGTTGGATATGAGACAAAAGATATTTTCAGAAAGCATCTGCTGTAAACAAAACTGTGCATGTGCATGTGGCTGCATATAATAGACACACGCAATTTACGAGAGTGCTGCAAAACCAGCTAGATTTTGTGTGTGGGTATATATGGAGACCACTTGCATAGCCTGCATGTGCACACATACACACATTTAAATACAGGATGGTATGAGATCTCTTTTGATGCTCAGTACTCTTCTGATCTCCAGTAGTCTTTTCACTCAGCAATGGTACCAAGAGTATCAGAATATACAGTTAAAAATTGTGTCCCTGGGCAGTAGTATTGTACCAGACGCTCTCACGGCCTTCATGTGCCAACAAGCCTCCTCAACGGGAACTGGAATTGCTGTAATTGGACAAATATTTTTCACTAGTTATAGCATACTTCATTAAAAAAATGCTGTTTTTCAGAATGTAAGTAATTGTAGCCATCCTCCCTCTAGTCAGCCATACCCACACAAGCAAAAAACAGTGTTTAATGGTTTTGGACCTAGATATGGACTTCAATAGTATCATTTGCCTTTAGTGAGAGCTGAACCCTTTCAGATTTCCAGGGTGAACTGTGCCCCTTCTGAAAGAGAGCTGGAAAGGAAGCTCACATTATTCTGCAGTTCCAGGTTTGGGATCCATTATAGTTATGAATGACCAAAACCCACAGACAGCCTTTTTTATCCTGAAATCTAGATGAGATTAAGAGGAATGCCTGGAAAGTAAATCTCAGGACAGGTAATTTTAGAACATGCACAATGAAGAAATAGAGCATGAGCCGAGACTTGTTGGTCTACCTGACAGACTAATTCAGGTTTCAAAGTTTCTGTGTTAGTCAGAGAGCCCCAAATAGGACTTAGGGTAGCAACTACAGTTTATTTTCTGCTTTAGCTTTTCAGAAGTTGATGTCAAACCACTGAAAGATGAAAATTAATTAAAACATTTTTACTGTAGCTGTGTAAAGAGAGAGGAATTGTCTCAGAACTAGTAGCCCTCAATTTTCTGCATTTGAGCCATTCCAATCTGCTGTATGTGAATTTTTGTGAAGAATTCTTAATTCAGTGATCAAGCCAGTCCAAATCATAGTGGTACACAGGCTGTGTTCATAATGCAGCATCTAGGTGTCTTTGGCAAACTCCATGTACCAACAGTTCAATTCCACTCTTCTGTCATACGTGTTCTACAAATCATTTAAAAAATCAAGAATTTAAAAATCTTTTTGTCTGATACAGCAAAACCAATTTATGCCCTTTAGGGTTTGACAGCTTAATTTTTATTTCCTGAAGGAAAAAACCACTCAAATCCTAAACTGAATCTTGAGTTATACAATTGTTAAAAAGCCCCAGAAATTAGCAACCAGCTTTTAGAAATGTTTAACTTAAAAACAGCCAGGAAGGGGTTTTTTTGTTGGTGGTGTTGGTTTTTTTTTTCCCTTTTACACTTGTTTAAAAAATGTTAAAATAATATTCCCTCAAAATGAGACCTTTGTGCCAAGTTTTATTCTGGAGCACAGCTTTACAGCTGAGCTAAAACCCCCTATAATAGGAGAAAAGTGACAGACCCTTAACTATAGTAGCATGAACAGTACTGCTATAATTCCTGGGTGAACTTTGTCCCTGGATGTGTGTTTTTGGAGTGTGCCGGGGTGACATTCAGCCTCTACATTCATTTTTATGATAATTCAGAGTAAATTGTGGTGCAATAAACTCTTCAAGCCTGTCTTTCTTGTGAAAGCCATGAATCAATCAGCTGCAGGCTTTTTTGGGTCTTTTCAATGTATAGTGATCATTTAGATTTGACATGCATTGTGAGACCTTGGCTTAGCTCCTCTCTATGGTCTGTCATTAATTCCAGCCTTTACTGTTCTGAAGTACAGTGAAGGATGACTGAGAAATCATTGCCCCTCTTCAGCTCTGTTATTGCACAAAATAGCAGCGCAATAATTTTTTGTCAATGTTTTACTCTAAAAGCTTTCTACATCAGTTTTGAAAAGGAAGCAATAAAGCCCATTCAATGGTATGAATAAAAATCCTTTGAGGTTTAGGCGCAGGGCTGCTTTTCTTCAGCTGGTAATCAAATTGGAGCTAAAATGAAATTGAGTTTTCTTATGAAAATAGCCTTTGTTGCTGGGAAGGCTGGTAATTCATAAACAATAACCTGCTCTTTTGTGTGGATAATAATATATTCATGTTCTTTCAATAGGGTAAAAGCCAGACCTAGTGCATTATGGTACAGTAAAAATAGCAGAAGGAGCTTGCTGGAATAATCTTGAAGAAGAGATGTAGCATTCGGTGACTTAAGCTTTCAGCTCCCATCTGAAATTGTACTTTGCTTTTATTTGCAAGCCGGGTTTTAGTTGTTGATTTGTTGCCACTATACAATATTTGGTTAATTGTGGAAGATCTCAAGCTGTGCTCATCACTGCTCCTGCGAAAGCTGCTGCCAGCTGCTAGAAACAGAGCCTGCTGCTACAGGATGTACACTATTCACAGGAGCAGCCTCTCAGCGCTGATTATCACTGAAGAGTTCCCTGCTCTCCATCACTCTGCGCCCTGCACGCAACCGGACTGCGGAGCGCAGGGAGGTAGGCTGCCTGCCCTCTCCTCAGGGTAAGGTTAAAGGCGTGCAACGGGGCTGCGGAGGACGCGGTGGGCAAACTTGGCTGGGGATTTTCCAAGCACTGGCGGGGAAACAGGCTCCCAGCCCCTGGGAGGATGGCGTGGGCTCAGTCACTTTGGAGCCAAGCGGGGGCTGGAGGAGAACGTGAGGGGCAAAGAGTGAAGATTTCCAGGTGCACTTGGAAATGTTGCCTGAGGGTTCAGTGTTTTTTTCTAACTAGCTGAGCGAGACTTTGGAGGTTTGATTCAGCACTGGTTCTTGTTGTATTGGTACACCTCGTTGTCACATCTGTGTTTTGTGACTCGGTGCTAAAGGTCTTGCTGCGGGTGGAGGATGCTCCCCAGACACATTGTGTGAGCAGAGGCAAGAGGCTGGCATAAAACTCTCGGAGCATGTCCTGTCTGTAGTGACTCTTTGCTCAGGGAGAGTGGAGGGTAAACTTCAGTCTGAGTACCTGAAATTACCTCCCTCCTGTTCCTCTCCATCAGTCTATGCTTTTAAATTGTTGATAGCTTTCATAGTGTTGAGCTCTGAGTGATGATAAAAATATTTGCATGCAGACACAGACAGACAAAAATGCTGATGTGGAGCCTGTTTACGTGTTAGATGCAGATTGATCAGACTCACCAATGCTGAAGTGAGAGATTGCTTAAGGATTTAGTTGATTTTTGACTAGTCTTCCTGCCTGGGTTACAGAAGAAATACTGAACCCACTCATTAGAGAGCCCAGGGAGATGCAGTGTGAGACACGATACCCAGTCAAAACTGTGCCATTATGTGTGGATTTCAGTGACAGGGAGGACTAGAGGACTGACTGTGTCTTGGTGGTGAGTTGGAAGCAGCTTTGCAAAGGGCTTTCTTACAGTAAAAGGGTTTGTAATCCAAACTCTGCAAACCACACTCTTTTTAACTGAAATAATGAATGGATTAATGCCAGGTGTATTATTGTCCTTATAAACTTACCCAAGGCCTCAGAAAAGTTAAAAAACCCCCAAACCACAGCATACCCTAGGCAGATAGAAAGTACATGAGAATGTAAAGTGCAAAGTCTTACAATGGAGATTCTTTTCAAAGTAACATTGATGTTGGGTCTGTACCATATGCAAGGCTGTCTTGAAGTAGTTGCAGAGGTTTTTATTCATTTTTAACAGTGAAATTACACGCTTAACAAAAGGAACTTTTAAAGGCACAGTGGTAACTGACAGTCAAAGCAATATATGTCATTATCCAATTAGTACACACAAGTGTGTTTTTATTATTCACTTAACATACCTCTGTGTTTGGCTCTCAGAAATACAGTGTTCTATTTCTCAAAGTGTTCTAGGGCTGATATGTGTTTTACTGCTGCAATTGGAATAATATTTTTGCACATTACAAATATTTATATTGTTGCTCTGTTTAAAGGAAAATATCTAAAATCGAAAATTGTGAGTAAACGCTGGTTAGACAAAATGTAGCATGCACTCAATTCCAGTTTTGTTCACAAATGGAAAGTCTGCTTTATATTGCATCCAAATTTGAATTGAGATAAATAATATTGCTTGTGTTTAAAAGAATAATAATATAACTAAATTTTCAAGTGCATTTGAATGAAGTGTATGTTAGCATATAATAGAGCATCTGTTGGTACTTGCTAATATGAGAACACAGAGTCTATTCAGCAGAACCAACCTTTTTGTTTTGCTGAAAAATAAACTATCTAGCAATGTGGTTTTGGCATTTGTTTCATTGGGAGACCAGTGAACTGACAGATGTGGTGGTGATATTAGCATTTTAGTTACAAGCTTAGCAGAGTTCTGGTGCATTGCATTATGAGAGCTCTTCAGGAGGAAACATTTCAGTTGTAGCTGGACAATGTTGTTGTCCTAGCACCAAATGGGTCAAACTGGTATAACAAGTTTGCCAAAGAATCCATCTTGTCTACAGCTTTAGAAAGAATTTTGCTTCTCTTGCTATATTTAAATAAGATTTAGTGAGTGTGTTTGAAGTGAAACATGTTTCCTAATGTTTCTGATGTTGGATTCACCTTTGTCATGGAAATGCATGCTTTGTTCTGGGATTCATGCAGAAAGGATGCTTCATGTAAGTATACTGTGCTCTAATGGAGCTCTGGTATGTGCATAAATGTCCATGAAAGCAACCACAGTCTTTAAATTTCACTAACATTAGATACTTCCCATATTGATAGCACCAGAGTGGGACACCTGTATATTAAAGAAAGTACAAGCCTTCCATGAGAGAACTGCTAGTGCATTTCATGCCCAAGTATTATTCTGTTATTCACAGCAGTGCTAGAAATTATAAAGAGTTACCTAACAGTGAAACACTGTAAGACCTCCAAACTAATTTCTTTCTGCCTATTTTAGACCATAATATAAATAAATATGATGTTTATCAATGTTAACTTTATGTACTGCTGTAACTCACAAAAGTAGATATTTTCAATTACAGTTAGTATTTCTAAGTTTATAAAGCAACACATTTGCAGTCTATGCAGCCATAAATTACATGCTACTTATTACAAAATGCAAAATTGTACCCTGTTGACAAAGTTGGTTGGATGACGTACTGTACATTTGCCTTGAAATTTTAAGTTTCTGCTGATGCTGGAGCATAAATTTTTTATTGAGTATGGATTCCCCATCAGATATAAGGCAAAGGAGTTAATAGTAGTTTTGCAATAAAAGGCAAGTTTCAACCATTGCATAAAATAAGGTAATTGAAGGCTATAAAACCCTGTAGTAAAATAAAAACTAATATATTCTGGTTTGGCATATTTTACCTAACGAATGCGTCCTACCACTGGGGGGGAAAAATCAAAACAACCCTTCCCTTTAAGATAAGAAGGTAACCTAAGTGAATTAACTTATAAATGTGTTTTTATACATTTGCTTTCTCCATACTGTTTTAAATTTTTCAGCCTTGTTTTTTAAGTAGTTTGTTGTCACCTTGGCTGGATTTGCATGTAGTTGCTTTTTAAAAAAGAGTATTCAGTAAAGGCATATCTGGAACATTTATTCATATTAAAATTCTAGTGTTAGAATAGCTCTGACACCAGGCTTATTTGATAGGCTTCAAAATGAGTAGAAATAATACTTAAAATTATATTAAAGGATTTTTATCAATAATAATCAAAATGAAGGTCACAAAGTGCACCCCTATCATGTGAATATCTGTAGAGTGCTGTTTCACAGACCTTCCCGTTTTTACTCTTCTGATTGTTATGTTTGTTTAAGCTTCATAGATTTTAGTAAAACGCTGCACTTTATGTAAATTGCAGAGATAAAAGTTCAGAGCAGCAAGAAGTTTCAATACTTTCATGTCTGTCTATTTCAATCCTTGAACACTGAGAGCTTGTTTATGGGTGGCTTTTTATTTTCAAGTTAAATATAAGGTTAGCAGACTTCAGTTTTTATTGTGTTCTCAGCTTTCAATGCACTCTGTCTTATCAGTGTACTTGAATCCACATGGTGCATATAAAACGAAAAACTTCAAGTATTTTTATTAAGACATCCAGGAGCAGCTCTGTGAACAAGGCTTTGCCTTCTAGTGCTCAACTTTTGCATTGTCACCTGTTGTAAACACACTCTCACTTCCTTATTCTGAAATGTGGCCAGAAAAAAAGAACAGATCTCTGTTTCTGGTGCCTTCTTAATGTAGCTTATGAATACCAATGTTCTGCTTTGAAATAGGAATTTTGTTTTATGAGGAGGGCTGGTTCCTCAACGTTTTTCAGTGTGTGTGATGGCCTGAAGGTAATGTTATTTTAGAGTGTAATTCAGCTCATTTTACCCAAACTGTTCTTACAGACAGTTGAAGCAGCACCTTTTTGCTTTAAGGCTCTCAAGCACTGTACAAATAAGTCAATAAAAGTAAAATATTTTGCGGGCAGGTGGGTTACTTAACGGGCTTCAGGAGTTGAAAAAAAGTATGGATCCCACTTTAGTAGCTTATTGTTTTTCAAAATGGGCTGGAAATAAGCAGAGGAAAATCAACTGAACAGTGAGCTGAAGCAAAATTCCTTCAATCTCCTGTTACAAATGGGAAACCAGGATCCTGAGTCTCTACTGTCTAGTATTTTGCTGCTTCTCTGGCAGTTTCAGAAGGTGGGTGAAAAAATGGAGGCTAGCATGGCAGCTGTGCTGCATTTCAAAGGCCAGGGCATCCTCCAGGTTAGATTATAAAATTGTGGGAGGAAGAAATGGTGGCTGGGCATGAAAAGTTTCTAGGACCACAGGCAACCTCACAACATTAGTATTGTAAATATAAAAAAGCACTTGCTACAACTGTAGAGAATTTTAAGTCATTCCACACAGCTCTGAAGAATCAGATGTTTAAAGAAGTAAATTCTTGATCAAATGATCTCTCAGAGTATTTCTAGCATCATCTCTGGTGTCACTGGCCAGAGAAAATAGATGATGTAAAACCAGACCAATACCTATTTGATATATTGAGTATGTACATACAGAAGGAAATAGAAATTGGCAGTTCTTAGGAGTCTTGTCCAGACTCCCACAAAGCATGAAACAGTCAATTTATTTGCTAAATTTACTTGTGCCTTTGTGACAGACAGTATTATTTTCCTCTTCTTTATTAATCTATGGATTTTTTTCTCACTAGTTTTGTTACCTCTTTGCAAAACAATTGAATCTTCTCTTAATTTCAGCTTATCATTGCTCAAAGTATTGTTCTTGATTTCCTCAGAGGATTCCATCACTTACAACTATCTGTAACTGATTTGAAAGTGATGAAAACACTGAGAAATCAGGTGTGCATTCAGAGTAAAATGCTAGCTTTGCAAAAGTTTTTCAGATCACTTTTTTTTTTTGTTGAATGTAAAAGCATTGAAGTTTAACAGCTTGTCCGTTTTGCTCCTTAAGCCATCCATGTTTCCTAGCATCAAGGTAGTCTATAAAAAATTATGCTCCCACTGCCACACTGAGGCCAAAGAGACAACAGCCATCTCAGAATAACTGGAGCAGGAGGCAATTGGTGCATCCAGTACATAGTACCAGAGCAAAAGGAAAAATTTAAGGGTAATCATTATCCTAAATGTTACGGGTACTTATTTTCATGGTTTAGGCTTGTAGCACATCTGAAGTATTAAACAGCCATCCTCAGACACTTACACAGCCTTTTTCCAACACTGCTTACGCTGAAGAAAGAGCACAGCTTATATTTCTACCAATCAGCAAAGATACAAAACTTACAGAGAGTTATAAAAATGTCATTTCAATCTCCCTAGGAAATGGAACATCCAGCTGCAAAGCATTTATGAAGTACATCAAATACTTCATATCTCATAGCAGCTAGTAAAATATGTCTTGATTTATCTGAGAGCTCATCTCCAGTGTCTTTTTGGAGCTGGTCTTAATCTTTCATCAAGGTCTTTCATAGAAGTTTTTAACCATATTGGAATTGTAAAATATTGCTTTTGAACTATATAGGAAATATGATGTTACATTGCTTAAACTGAAATTTTTTAACAAAATATATGTAAACATGCCAATAAATGTTAAAGGATAAAATGACATTGGACTCTACAGTTTCTTTATTAGGCTAAGCTACAAATATGTAAGATGAATAACACACAACTGATTAACAACTGACTTCACAAGCTGACATAACTGTACTGAAACCAGTAACATAATTTGTAAGTTTGTAAGAAGACTTACTGTGATGAGTTTGTAAAGTGAATTGAATAGTTTCAGCAGGTCTTCAAACCAGAATAAGAATTTGAATAAGACTCTACTGCCTGTTAACTTAATAAAGCATTGCAGCACTTACGATCAGTCGATACTCTGTTTAATAGAATAAGAGTGTGAGACTTGAGTTACTTATATTCGAGATGTGCATCAGAGCCATTGATGGCCAGCATCCTTGTCAGTGTTGAAGTTTGAGTACAAAATTCCTGGGTTGAATGGAGATAGAAAACGGTCCAGTTGATACAGATCGCTAATCTAGTGAGAACCTTGCCATTTAAGGGTCAGTTCTGGGAGACTTATTTTTGTCTTCTATTGACTATGAAAGCACATTGTGTTGAAGATGCTTCCTGAATATCTCAACACTAATCCAGAACAGACCAGCGCTTTTGCGGTACTAAGTAGAAAAAACATCCAACTTTGTATGTGTCTGACTTTTATCATCCTGAAAAACTGTTTAAGAGTCAACTTTTTTTCTGTCAACCAACTCCAGAATAACACTAATACATCATCTTAGAGAAATTCTGTCCAGTTAGGTATTTGTAGTGAAACTTGTGTGAGCAGGGGAAAGAGGACATTGATCCTCTTTCAGTATGCTTCTCAACATCAAATGCAGAGCTTAAAAAATAAACTTTCAGTTATTTTTAAAGTTTTTAACATAGTGAGAGAGCTCAATGTTTGGAACACTGAATTCACGTTATCCCTAGAATGAAACTTTTGTGTGTGTAAAGGCTGCCTTGGATGGGAGCACAGCAAAAGGAAAAAAATCCTGTTCAAAGAAGCAAAGAGCCTTTAAACGGCAAGAGTGTGAGGTTTCAAAATGATGGCCTGTCCGAAAGTAGAGGCGTAGGTTTGTACAGAGAACCTGAAATGAAGGAACATATTGTGATGAAAGACTGCTAACAGTTCCATCCAGAAGCCGCTGTAGAAATTGGCAAACCTGTATACTCTGTGAAATTCTCAAACTTCCTGTCACATTTTTTGGAGAACGTGTCTTTTCATGGACATGCTGTGTGTTTTTAAAGACTTTCTCTACCTAGTTAGACATGCTCAAGTAGAGTACTTGTACTCTTTGTTACGTTATTCCTCTTATGAACAAGTCGTAGTAGGTAGTGCAGGCTTGAGCAGGTAATCAGTGACATCTCATCACTGCAAAAGTTGTGGCTTAGATCCAGCCACAACTGGAAGGGATAAGGAAATTTCAAAATGCCACTGAATAGAGCATGAAAGGCTGTTTGGACTTTATAACACAGGAAGGGGCTGTATCAACTCTGCGATCGATTAGCTGTATTCATTTTCCATGTAACTGGGAGACCGTGACTTTGCAACACAAAACTAACAGTATGAAATCCTTTCATTAGGGGATTCTCTGAAGAGAACATTAGGCTTGTTGTTTGGAAGGATGGATCCAATTGTATCTTTTGTGTTGTAAAAATATGTGTGAATCTAAAGCCTATGAGCTCTTTTCCTTTTTCAGCTTGAGAAAGTCACTAGTGACTATTTTCCTGGGTAATGTTGACAAACAGAAATACTTTAAGGCTAACTGTCCATAAGGGATAGCCCATGGCACAATTGTAGGTGGCAATAATTTACAGCTGCTCTCATTCCAGACTGGATATGACATAGAAACCTAAAGATAGAAAGATGTTTGTTCAGTTACTAAGCTCTAGCAGCAGTCATGTGCAATAGTGATTCTGTTATCTGAAAACTGCATTTCTGCTTTGAATGTCCAGGGAACATTATGCTTCCCATGATTTTCATTCTGCAAGAGAGTGGAATATCTACTAGCTTTATACAATAATGCTTCTCTCAGTAGAGAACAAGCTAATGTCTTATGCTCCACTGAAGCTTATTGTCAAAAGCAGCAATGAAGACTTGCCAGTTCTTTCTGGTAGCGTGTCACATGGATGCTGACCTTGCATGGCAGTGGCATCTCATCTTTTATCTTAGGACTGGATACAGGACACTGGCTGGCTGCACAGGAATTAGCATTCCCTAGG
>WEIV01010143.1:31077-46778 GCA_013390005.1 Calyptomena viridis | reverse complement strand
CACCATTTAAAGGAGAGTCTTAGGTAAATTCATTCCAGGAATAAAACAGTACAATATCAGGGCTTTTTTTTTTTTCCTTCACAGACCATTTTAAGACCTATTTAATAGTTCTGACATTTTGGAAGACGGGGACAACTTTGCCGAAGCAGGAGTGAAAGTGCCAAGAAATGAACGATCATTATGATCTTATGTCTATCAGTATAGTACAATGGCATCTTAAGGACAGCTAGTTGTTACTTATAATTAGTTGGCTATTCAGCAAAAATCACGTCCACCAGTGGAAACAGTGGAGATAAAGTAATGTATTACCAAAACATTCCTGCGCATATAGAAGGTAAGTAAACGGGCATAACTTCGTGGTCTTGTCTGTGTCCACATCAGTTTGCTCTGCTGCTGAGGTTACCTGAACCATCTCTTTCTGATGGTCTTTTGCCTAAGGCACTCATCCTGCCTGCCTGACTGTCCCCATTGCCAGGTTCATTAGACCCTCATGGAGTTGCATAGGCATAATAAAGACCTGCCTAGAAAAAGCACCTGGGAACTGATGGATTACATTCCAGTCTGTATTTGGGAGGAATGAGAAATGTCCTGAAGAGCTATTCGTTTGGGTCCAAACTCCTTGGAGAACTTAATTTTGTCCACCACGGTCCAAGAGTTTGACAGCCTGGTAGGACTGCCAGGCATGCCTGAGTGAGCAAAAATGTTGATGTCATGACAGCATCTGGTCTGGCATCTGTGCCTGCAGCCACTTGGGGATGCTGGGTATGATCCTGGGTAACTTCACCTTGTTGATGGTCACAGCACATTTTCAGCAGTGCCTGTCTCTATGCCTGCTAGATAAAGGCTGGCTTTTCACAATGTCACTGTCACACCATNAAAAAAACAAAACAAAGCAAAACACCAACAACACAAACAGAACCAAAATACAACAGAAGTGAGGGCAGGTTATTCATACAGAATTTTTTATATATATGTATATACAAAGGTAAGCTTCCATTCTTCCTCCCTAAGGCAATAATGCATGCAGAATCCACTTCCTGTGAGTAATGACGACTTTCTGAATGAAAATGGTGATGAAATTTCATTTAATNAATCTTTTTCTTTAAAAACTGCTGCTTGCCCTACTAGCTACCAGTTAAATGAAAAGCAATGTTCTAAGTGCAATGTGCTGCCTATTTTTCTTTCATTAAGAGAAGAGACAGGAAGGGAAAGACTGACAAAAAGTAAACAAGATTACTCGATACAGGACTTCTCAAAATGGTATAATAGCTAAATTAAAGTCCCACTTGAAAAAGCTTATTTTCCTTTCAGTAAATATCTACTCTTCCAATGCTGAGCAGATCAGCTTCCTGGGGAAGCTCATCTGAACTATATGAACTAATTATAAAAATCAACTCTGTAAGTTTATTAAACAAAAGGAAATAAATGGTATAGCTTAATACATAACTTGGATATATCACTGTCAACCCAGTATCATAATCTTGCCTGTATTACGTTCTTCCCTAATGCAGGGAGGTTACTGTAGATTGTCCTAATGAAGTGCTACTCCGTCACTAAATGTATAGTTTGTCTTACATGTTTTTCTTACTAGAGGTTGTAGCCAGGCAGAGGTTAGTCTCCTCTGCCAAATAACAAGAAACAGGATAAGAGGAAATTATGTCAAGTTGTGCCAGGTTCGGATTGGGTAGCAGGAAGAATTTCTTCATGGAAAAGGTTGTCAAGCACTCAACAAGCTGCCCAGGGACACGGCTGAGTCATCACCCCTGGGGCTATTTAAAAGATGTGCAGCTATGGCTCTTAGGGACATGGTTTAGTGGTGAGCTTGGTCCTGCTACATTAATGGTTGGAGTTGGTGATCTTAAAGGTCTTCTCCAACCTAAATGATTCTATATACATAGTTTAATGGAATACAGAACTATTCTCACTTTTTGGAACTGACCTGACTACCAATCACCAAATCTTCACCAACACGGTGTGGTATGAACAGAAGATTGGTAGCTTTGCCTCTACTTCTAGGCAGAGCCTTGCAAGCTTGATGAAGAGTCCAGGCTGCTTTATGGCCACCAATTTATAACAGGCACTGACACAAGAAATAGATGATGCAAAACTGGCTGTATACAGCAACTCTCATTGTAACATAAGCTTTCCTGTTCTGGATCAAAATCAGCTGAAGCTTTCTTTCAGCTGGCTGCCATCCAGACAGTATTCAGACTACTAGATAACCATAATGCTGGGACTAACACAGAGTCCACTGAATTAATAATGTCATAAAGCAAACCAGGCTCTCCATAGACTCACACGCAGTTTGATTCTGCATGTTCTAATTTTCACACAGGCAGCATGAATAAATGAGTACCTAGTCAAATGTCTAGACCAATCTAGTACGTTAAAACCATGTCAAGGTGTTAGCATAAAATACATGAACAATTTTTGTGGCACATTATATGCCACAGTGAAGACCAGTTCTCAGCACAGACATTCAGTGTTACTGCTCATTTACGTCAACAATCTCAATATGAATTTTTTACTTTCAAAATTTTTAAACTATATTATTTAAAGAAGTGGGTGGAGGAGGGTAGACTAACATCCTGTACAGCCTGACTAGTGCTATATCCATTGAATACTGCATTTATTTTAAGAAACATGTTTCACAGATGTTATATTGTTCACAACTAAATGAATCCATATATTTTCGGCAACTATTATGCAGATATAATCCAACCAGAAGGAAACACTTCTGGTTTGTTTTAATTTAACAGCACATATATTTAAATTAACTGTATAACAAAGATTATTTCTGACTTCAGTTATTTTGTGAAAAATTACTTTGTCCATAAAGTTTCAAAAGCATTACAGCAGAGTAATTATGTGTAGGTTGACCTCAGCTGGGAGCATAATCCAAAGCTTGACTTAATTACTGAAAGCTGAGTCCTACCTTTTCTTTGCTGTTACTCCCAAAACTTCCACTGTTATTCCTATTTTATTCTGTGTATTTTATAAAAATATTGTGATATGGTGCATATCCATTTTTAGATAAAACCACCCATAAAGATGTTTTTCAGTATCTTCTTTCTTTATACTTTTGGAATAATAGTATCTTCAGAATACCTTATTTTCCTACAAATTTAGGTTCTCGGAAGTCTGACAGTACTGCTTGCCATTTCCAGAAAGAATTCTAAACATTTTTAATTGAAGCAGCACATTCAGTATCACAGGTAAAACTACAGATAGCTGTTGTCAAGAGAGAAGTACAGAACTGTAGACAGAGTAGTTTTCAGATACTCCAAACTTTGCCCAGAACAGCAGTCCTAAGAGTAAAATACCAAAACCTCCTGCTGATACATCCTCAATACTCCACAGTGAGCTTCAGACAATGAGTTACAAAGAAGTAAAGCTAAAGAGTACATAAAATTTGTATGCAAACCATTAACAACTAACCTTAACACTGCAATTTTTTGCATTGGAACATGCTTAGATCTACTTCTCTTTAAAGATATCTTTAAACAAACAAAAGAAATTGTTATAAGCAACACACTCCCACAGGTCTTGGCAGTAAGCAGGATTATTACATCAAATCTTTACTCTAGGCAAACTGCTCTTCTCTCTCTTACACACACGGTCCTGAATTTAAATGTCACCCGTTACAGCTAAAAGACCAAGCCTTGCTAGGACATTCAGCTTTTGGTTCACAAGATTGCGTTGCCATCGACAGTCCTTACCTTTGCAGTATAAAAAGACCACTTGGACAACTGTAGCAGTAACAGACCAAAGCTTGACTCTCCAACAAATGTTTAAAGTACATTTTACTGCTGGGACAGAAATCACCCAAGAGAACACAAAATATAGATGAAGAGGGGGATATTATAAATAAATTAGATAATAATTTCAGCATGAGAAATGCTGGAACAACCATTACATCTGTCTAACCTCTCCAGATTAAAAAAAGATACGAACAAGTCAATTCTGTATTAACTTATTTGGAAACATCACAGCAATTGACCACCTACTAAGTGGACAAAAAAAATCCAACAAGAGGCTTCTAAAAATGGAATTGGAAGTGTATGCTGATGCACTGCCAAGGTCTTTGTCTGAATTTGGGGGGAGTTTTTTAAATGGCTGTTTAAATAAAACCTGAGTAAATTCAACTAATCAAACAAAATGCACATAGAAAACACACGTAACAAGTCAGAAGTTTGCAGTTATTCTAAGAAACAAACCGAAAACACACATGCACACAAAACCAAACCCAACAAAGATACCGGAAAACAAAACACAGGGTGTTTAATACACAAGACATAAGAACCAACAATTCCATAAAATGTCCTCTAGTCCTCTGAAGAGCTGCTAATATTAAGTGAGCCACACTATTCCTCTTTAAACCCTATTTAAAACAGTCCTTTACTCAGGTGCAGAGAGCCTGTGTACCTCAATACATCTGTGCAGAGATTTACTAGATGTAGGTGGCACGGTTTTTGTAACAGGGGAGCTACAAGGGTGGCATCTGTGAGAAGATGCCAGAAACTGCCCCTATATCCAACAGAGCCAATGCCAGTGAGCTCCAAGGTGGACTGAGTGGTGGCCAAGGCCGAGCCCATCAGCAACTACAACTGCATTTCTGGGATAACCTATTTAAGGACAGGCGGGGGCAGATTGCTGGCGCAACAATAACTACAGCCCAAGACAGGAGCAAGAAAACGTGAGAGGGACGACTCTGCACACACCAAACTCAGTGAAGAAGCAGTAGCAGGTGCCTCAAGCACCAGTTTAGAGACTACCTGGCAGCTCATGGAAGATCCCACACTGGAGCAGATGAACGGGCCCTGAAGAAAACTGTTATTCCCTGGACAGCCCACGATGGAGCAGGCTCCTGGCAACCTGTGGCCACACGGACAGAGGAGCCCACGCAGGAGCAGTTTTCTGGGGGGGACCTATGACTCCATGGGAGACAAACATTGGAGCACTCTGTTCCCCAATAACTGCACCCTGTGAGACGGACCCACACTACAGAAGTTCATGTGGGTCCCCACACTGGAACACAAGAAGAGCATGAAGAGGAAGGAGTTGTAAAGACATGTGATGAGCTGACCACAACCCTCATTCCCTGTTGCACTGTGCCACCTGGGGAGAAGAGGTAGAGATATCAGTATGGAAGGGGGGGGGGGGGGGGGGGAAGGGGTTTTTTTNGGGGTGAAGGTGTTTTATTATTTGGTTTTATTTTTCATTATCCTTCTCTGATTTGATCAGCAATAAACTAATTTCATTTCCCTAAGTTGAGTTTGTTTTGCCTGTGATAATAATTGGTGAGTGATCTCTTCTTGTCCTTATCTTGAACCACGAGACACATCAATTTTTCACCCAGCTCAGCCGAGGAGGGCAGTCAGAGCAGCTTTGGTGGGCACTTAGTGGTCAACATCTACTACAAGAGAGCACACCTGAAGGCCATGACCAGCACACTGCAGATTTCCTGGCCTCTTTTCACTCATATCAGTTATCCTTTCTTATACTTAGGTTAACAGCTCCTGGATAGTAACAATTACTTTTGTCAAGTTCATTTACACTGCCTACGAAAATGCACCTCATTTCAACACACTACCTATAATGTAACTCAACAGAACTGAACCAAGTAAGAAAAACTGAAGTAGTATTTTAATATCGGCAAGTGAGCCAAAACATTACTTCCATGTATGCATCATTACTGAACAATGCAACTTCTCTCCTCCCACACAAATTCTAAACAGGAATCTCAGCAGAACTGTATGTATATATATATATATATATAACNATATATATATATAACTTGTTGGAATATCACAAGGCTCAGGCACAAAGCTGCCAACTCTGACAACAATGTATGGCACACTACATCTCTTCTGAATGCTCAAGAGGGAGAGGTCAACAATTAAAAACTATGCATCTCCTTTCCTGTAAGCAAGACAAATGTGTAACACCATGTGTTTTATTTTAAAATGGTACTTGTCTGGTCACCTTAACCTTACTGGGTGATGTGCCTGTGTCACTCGAGTTAGATAGACTGTCATGTCAAATGAGTGCCTATAAAAACTGGGTATTTGCTTGAATTTAAAGTATTACTTGAAATAGCATAGCCACAGATAAGCTACAGAAATCATAGCAAACAATGGCTAACAGCACAGAAGCACTCACTGTACAGCAATGCCAGGGTTTTATTTTCCTGTAACACAAAAGTATGTACTTACATTGTAAATGTAATGTAATTTGTAATATAATTTGATGAATAAAATAGATCTGTTTACTGTATTTCGGAGTTATTATGGCACTCTGGGACTCCTTTCCTTTGGAAGGGAGCAAAATAACTAAAAGATAAAGTCACTAATGAATCACTGATTGGTTCGAACATGGTAACTCTGAGCAGAAAGATTTCTAGGCAACACCTCACCCTGAAGGCTTGGCAAAGAACTTATTTTACACATGTCCTAATGAGTTTGAAGTGATCTTTTTCTGCAGGCCAGAAGACTGAGAACACACATTACTTAAGTCTTCATGCTGTGCCACAAAATATATTAACTTTTGGTCCACAGATCCTGTTCTTCTGTGCATCTGAACTATGCTGTTAGTCAGAAAAATACACTCAAGACCATCAAAACTGACAACTGTCTAAACAAAAATATTTGCATCAAACAAATAGACTTACTCAGCAGGTATTACAGTACTAGTCTTAAAACTCTTCATGTTAGATTTGTGTGCCAGAGCACAGTCCTAGCCAGATACCCACCCCCACAAAAGAGTAAATGTTCTTTTACGAAAACAAAGAAGAACATTTGATGGGAAGAAAAAAAAATTAAGAGGTACAGTCAATTTCACTCTGAAGTCAGCTTGTGGGAATTAGATCAGCAGCACAGAATCAGTACTCGTCAGTTTTACATTGCATGTGGCATGGCAGCAGATAATTCTAAAGCGTCAGATAAGCCTACTCTTAGACTTCAAAAAATCAAATTCAAAGCAGGTAAAGAATTACAACAATATCGGATTCTATGACAGGCATGGGTGAACTTACTTTTTAAAGCTGAGCTAATGGCTTGCTCCCATCAAAATGAGATTTCACTTCCCCTTTTCCCTCTCTTCTTCCAACTCTACTTTGGTTCCATGTTCCTTCTGCTCTCAGGTGCCCTCTTCCTCCACTTTGGTATTTCTTAGATACTTCAACAAACTAACTCAGCTTCTGGCCGAAAGTTGTTTTCGTAGTTTCTCTTGGATTAATTTACTGAGGTTTATTGAGTTGAGTCAGCACACCACAAGCACAGAGAACAGAACAGGAACGCACACAAAGCTGAACAAAGGGAGGACAGAAAGCAGTAGCATCCCCCCCTTCCAACACCAGCAAGCTCATGACTTAATTCTTCAGCTCTCTTCAACAACACAGCTCATGAACTGCCTTTAAACTCAGGTGACAGCTGACAGGTAACTCAAATGGCCCTCTGTGTGTTCTTTCACTGCTGTCACAGTTCAACACTGCTTCAAACTCTAGAGCACCTCATGCAGAAGTGAAATCATGGAAAGGCAAGTCTAAGAAGGAAACAGAATTTTGCATCACTAAATAAAATTTTTTAAATTTCTAAGCTCAAATTATTAGTTTTTTTATTTAAAAGTTGAATACAACATCCAAAAAAAGTCCAGTATTAATAACAAAAGGCTAAATAAGATACCAAGAAAATCCTTAGATCCCATATCATGCACACTTCTGTTCCTCCTACCTTAACAGCAAATACAATGTAAATTACAAGCTATTAAATCGCTTTCATAGTAAAACAGTATTTCGGGCAAAAGCAATTTATATCAGCACGAGGTGACTAGATTTGTATTTTGTGCTGCTAGCTGTCAGGGTTGGTTTTATTCCTGTTCTCAGAGAGAAATGAATGTGAAAAGATAAACAGTTTAATGTTATGGAGAAATAAAATCCGTGCATGATAAAGCAGCATGATAAATAATAGCATTTACCTATTAATTCAACTCTTCCAGTACAGCTCCAATATTGCTAGTTTTCTGGGAGTCTATCACCTCCCACACATGCATTTTTTGCTGAATTATACTACTCTGAAGTGACAAAATGGTACAACTAAAAATTCTGACATAATTACGAACAAGTTTCGTATTACTGAAAGCTAAAAAATTTGGGCTCTGAAGACAGAGAGGTACTTGTAGAAAAATTACAAACTCAGAAACTTCTAGAACTGATCTACACATTCTTCCCTTCAAAAGTTTCACAACTTAATTAATATATTCATTTCTTCTTTTTTTTTTTTTAATTTCCTTACAACATATATAAAACACACAGTGTTGTTTAAAGTTTGGGTTTTCTTTAAAAAGAAGAAAGCCCTGATCAAAACTATTTCTATTTTAAGCATGAGATTCAACTAGAACACACAAGGCTCCTTCTAACATAATATTTGATTCTAAGTTATTGAAAATCTATTACAATGCTCTCTCCCTAAAGTAGCTCAAAACATGTCATGATGCAATGCTGTTACGTGAAAAGTTGTGCTACTATTAATTTTAGATTACCTACATAAATGGTTTGCAACTCACTACAAACAAATGCTAATTGATTATTTAAACAACTTTTTTCAAAGGAAAAAACCCAAACCCATCCATTTCCCTAACACTAGTATCACAGCATTTTTCCAAAAAGTCATAAACACTTGCCTACAAATACATTTTAGGAAGTACTGTAACAGTACGTAATGAAAATTTTTGCTTGTTTTATGCATTTAAGAAAGCAGGGGTACTCAATTTCCTTTAAAACACAACAAAAAAGTTTGCTGAATGACTGGAAGCGTTTTTAACATTTTTCCAGAAGCAAATTCTTAACAAAAAACACCCACTAAATGTTCAAATTGGTCTGAATGAGTAATGTTTGTCTGTCCCATATGTAACCAAAAAACGTCACAATACAGCTGATACTACTACATAAATACCACAAACAGAAAAGGATAGGAAGCAAACCCAGAGATTGGGTCTTACCAGTAAAAGGTTTTCAACTGAAAGCAATGTCTGCCAAAATTTTTGCAACTGGTGAGTGAAGTCATGCAGATATACCACCAGTGTTCTATTTACATCTACACTCAGTGGCTCCAGATGATCATTTTCGAAGTCGAGCTTGCCAGGGAAGCTGTCTTCACATCAAAAGACCTTTCTGCCAGAAATGCTAATACAAAAGTAAAATCCAAACTGGAAAACTGAGCCTTCAATAAGAGGTAACTAATAACAATAGACATAGTTGACAGGCAAGAACTAGTAAGCAAAGAAGTATTCGTGGAGATGTTTCAAGTTATCATCTAATAATCTGTGTCAAAATTGTTCATGAGGTTTTCAGACAAAGTAATAATAGTCCAAATTCTTCAGAAAGAGGAAATTGGGCAAGGTTCAACAGCAAACTGAATAAAACAAAAACATATTTCCCTTATTGCTTGATACAGCTTATGACTGGAAGATACTATTAGATCACGCAATTTCCAGCCCAACAAAATTAGACTGTTCTCTTTATTTTTATAATCCTGTCTCAGTTGTGCAAGTACTTAAATGCAAAGACCAACATATATGCTACTAAACATCAGCCACCATCAGATTTCTGAGATCACATTACTGCTTCCTGAGAAATCACATTTCTTTCAAATTTGTTCTTAAAAAATTCTTGCATTCTATTAAATTCTTGCTTGTCTATTTAAATAGAACAAATCTTAAAGCAAGTATTTTCACTGAACTATCCAAGATCTTAGTTTTGAATTCGTACAGTGATGTGAGTACTATGAAAGATGTACGAATACTCAAATAAATTGTTCCAACATCCACTAGCCCCGCCTCCCTTCTCAAAAAACACTCGATCTACTCATCTAAATCAGTATACACCACACAGCTAAACAGAGTTGCTCCCAGCCTCATATGCCCCTTCCCTAGAAGGGCTGTCACACCAAATGCAATAGAAGGATAAAGCTTCTGGACACTGAATTTTCAACACAATAAACTGTTTACAACTTTCAACAAGCAACAGAGCAAAGTCTATTTTATTTGCTTCCACAAATGTAGAGATAATCTGAGGAGCAAAATATTCCCTCAAGTAAGAGACATAAACAATTTCCCAGTCCCAGTTTCAGCAGCTGAAGAGAGCTGCATTTCCTTTTTTTTCCCTCTCCCAGGTATTTGGATAAGGAAATTAACTGTGAGACTGGCAAGATGCTGTCTTCAGTTTCTAAAAATTAAGTCCAGGCTTGCTAGCTAATGAATATTGTTACATTCTATAGAATGTACTTTTATTTTTCATTTAAGACTTAAGTTCTGTCACAGAAGACCTTTTTTCAATTTTTCAAGCAAGTGTCCTTCTCTTTGTGCATGTATAATTCGAACACGTTGTGAAGAAATGTACACTATTTTAAGCATTCTGACACTTTCAGAGACAGCTGCAGTAGTCATTTTCAGCTAGCTCTAGTATAAACTCAGTACTGGCCAGAGTACTAATATCATGTAAGCGTCTCCTAAGAACTTGGAGGCAACTTGCCTGTTCTACAGAGCATGCCCTACAGCTGCTGATGTATTTTACTTTGGTTAGTAGTAACTTACAATACTAGTTCAGTGTTTGAACAGCCTAATTACAAAGGATTAAGAATCAAAATAGTTTTACTGGAAACAAGCGTTAACACTAAAAATAATGAGTGTCTAGAAAGAATTATTCAAACAAAAATAGCTTGGATTTCCTGAATGCTCAGCATTAGTCTTAACTCTGCTCTACTCATGTCAATAGGAAAAAAAATGCACAGTGTATCTTATTTTAATCCTCTGTGTTCCCAAAGCGAAATTCAAAACAGTGTTCTGTTCTCTCCTGAGACACTTTATGTCTCTTCTAAATCTAGTATTGCAGTTCATACACCAAGTTATATATACATATATATATATATAGCAAGTTATCCTTGCTTTTTGCATAGAAAGATGTTACACACTGGTTTGATGGAAACACTACTAACATTTATTTCTGTGTTACTGTGGAACACTGCATGCTTTTCTGTAATGCTTTATATTTATTTTTGCATTATTTTCAAGTTTGATGTTGAAGATCTCTTTAAATCTCATTGTACCTAGCAGTAGGTCATGGAACAGCAACCAATCACCTCACTTTTGGAAAACTTCCATTTTTGCCCCACTACCTACCATATACACATTTATTCTAGAACTGAGTATGTATGACCCAAAGCAATGAAATAAAATTCTCCTAGTCACTGAGATGATCCTGAATATTACTTTTTACTAAAATATTAGAACAGTTCCATGAAAACAAAATAATATTGCATATTGTTGTGCTTTTTTGATGAAAACAGAAATGAGTAACAATATTGAAGAAATACATGTTAGAAAGTAACAAATGTGAAATTCTGTGACACATAACTGACCCAATTCCCCACCACTTTGTGATTCGACAAAAGATATTTCATTCACTCAAAACAAAACAATTTGCCTACAAATGCTGCTAAAGTAATTCTAAGAAAAAATTATATCTGATTTAAGAAGAAATTTAAGAACTATACAGCCTTCCTTCAAAAACCTACATTTTCTTCTCATACAAGTTTTTACTGTAACAAATACTTATTTTTCCTTAGCCTTTCCAGTCCTTTGAATCAAAAGAAAATTAAGCCAACCAACACAACATAGAAGTCTCCAAGACTATTCTCAAGTGTGGTAAACGTATCACTATACAGGAGATGCAGATTAAAAAGAGCAGTAGATGCTCACTCTCTGAACAGTCTTAAATCAGCCACAGAAGACAAGATGCTTTCCAAATTTCTTCAGGATTTAATCATGCATTTAAAAGTGTTTGAACTTTTGTATTACAACAATTCAAAAGAACACACACAGAACAGAGATACAAAATGGTCTTTGTCTGCCAGCAGACTGTGGAATTCATAGAGTTTATAAAGCAACAAGAAAACCAAAGCAAGTGTCTGGCTAGTTTTATACCTGGCACTCAAGATCCTACAGACTATCATCCACCAAATTTCAGTCTGCCAGGGCAATTAAGAACTATAAGGAACAGGAACATTCCCAGGTGCTGTTAATTCAGAGATGCTGAATTAGACATCTAGTGTACAGACAAGCTTCCCAAACCCTCAACTCACTATGCAAGCACATACAATGAAGTATGTCTGTGGCATGACTAATCCACCAAACCCTCTTAATCACAGTTTATACTAACACCACCTTTTGTTCAGGAAAATCATGACTACATTCAACCTTTCGAGAACACAGCATGGACAAAGAGATACAGCACTACCTTTGGTATTATTAAACTCACAAAAATTTACAAACATGCACATTTAGCCCAGAAAAACTTCTATTATATAGGAAGAACATAGACAGGAAATTGGCAGAAGCAAGAGTACAGAGGTGAATATTTTCTATATTCTAAGCATAAAGTTTAATATTTTGGAAATACTGCCTAAGAAGCAGGAATCCCAAATAAGGATTTACTGGTATACTCTCTATTGAAATAACATCGTTTTATCTTTTTAGCTGAGCACCTGAGGAATTTTTCTTAAACAGGTATAAACTCAATGAACTGGTTTTTCCTTTAACATAGACTAAATTCCTAAATTATTTCAGAATTAATAGTTATATCTGAAAATAAATAAAAGATGTGCTATTCAAAACTGCAAATCAAGCAGAAGAAATTAATTCTAGGTCACACAGTTCCTCTACAACTATTTTACTTACTCACCTTGGATCTGTTTCTACTTGCAACATTCCTCAGGCTTTATTACAAGTTTAAAATTCAGGCTGAGATCAAAACTACTACTACAAAAAGTAACAATTATTAACTGCCATGAAAATAAACTGTGTTGTGCGTACCTTACGAAAAGCAAAAAATGGCCAAGTAAGAGATGCTAGAACAGTGAACATAGGGCTTTGTTGATCACTTTGCTTCTCCACCCCAAAGAACACAATCAACAAGGATTTCCCAAGTAATATTCTAACTGCACAGAGGAATTTGTGCTGGGAAATAAGAGGTATATGAAATAACTATAAACCACAGAGGCATATTTTAAGATGCTAAGTCAAGGTCTTGGGATGTCAAAACTTGGTTTTTGTATAATTTTATATTACTGAATACCCTTCACATTTCCCTGTGCTCCTAGACACCGTTTCAGTTACCAATGCTACTCAATCACTTCGTTTCCCCAAATGTTCTTGTAAGAGACAACATTTTTTAAAATTCAATGGATCCAACATTCCTACAATCAGCACACAGACAGATTTCAAGCACAGAAGTTTGCTTTAAAGTACAGAAACCTTCACTTCAGAAATACCAAGCATTACCCATCATTCACTGCTTCATTTGCTAAAATTGCAATGACAAAGAGTATCAGTGTTTGGTTAAAAGAAAGACATTTCCTGTAGACCAAGTAAACTCTTAACAGGTAAGAAAAGAGAAACCTGAGAGCCAAGAGGGAAAGAACGGGTCATTCCACTGGTTTCTTTTCTTAAACATGAACTACCTTTAATTAAAGAAGGATCAACTTACACAACTGACCATGACAAAAGTACAGCTGCTCTGACTTCAGATACACGACTGGGCTGGTTACCATGGGAAGGAAGCTTGTACTGTAGTCAAATACAGACACAGGCTCTGCCATTTTGTCTGCATCAAGTTCAGACCATTAACAGAGAATAAGATGTTTAGGTTAAAGATCTGGATGGACAAAGCTTGCACTGCACATTGATAACCAATTTATTTTTTGCCAGTAGTACTGGTACTAACAAAATAGAAATTGAGATCCTCCAAGAAACAAATGGTTCTTCCTCAGTAATTCTTTATCAGCATTTCTTCAAAAACACCACATCTTGAGCTGGGTACTCAGTTCTCAAAATCCACATGTTTAATAGCAATTTCTCTTATCCTACACAGCTTCTTGTAAAAACTGCTGAGCTGAAGGCTCAGTTCAATCTAAGTACACATTCCCAGATATTCATGCAGTCAGACAAAACAGAAGACGGCAATATACTTTCATATTCTCTGGACTAAACTTGCTGCTGAAGATTATCAGACTAATTACCAGTTGTACACCAAACAGCACGAATTAATTCAGTCCCTTAAATAGACATAAAAAAAGAAAAATCAAAATTCCATATCCTAACACAGCAGTTCAGAAATAAACTTCTACCTGACAATGCTATACTTGGATGTTCTTACCATGACTGCATCATCGATAAAATAATTCTCATTCTAACTCCAGTCACCAATGAAAAGCTCAGCCTGAATTCTACAAAGACCAAAAACTATGCCATGAAAACAGACAGCAAGAAGCTATGCTCATATTCCATCACTAATAAAACAATCACCACTACACATTTTTGAACACAATGTTGGTAAGGTATATGCAGGTAGCTAAAGCAGACAAATTTGACCTATATTCATGCAACAGAATTAAGGTGCTGTTTGCAAAACTAAAAAATTACATAGCCTGATCCATATTCATAGTCATACCTAAATAGATCCTTTTACATTCTGGATCAATGCCACTGAAAGAAAAAAAACATGCACAAAATTCATATTCTCCTTTGATAATGGAGAAATTTGGGTCCTCATACGCCTCAGTCCACAAAGACTAAGAAAGTGAAAAAATTCTCACACACTGATGCAGTAAGCTAGTTAACAGGAAGCCCTCAACTACTTGGTCTAAACAGTCCATGGCATGAGAAAGACAAGACATATCCTGAAACATTCGCATCTTGAGACTATGAACGGCAACACCGTAAATAACCGCTAGGGCAAGACAGCTTGCTTTCTTCAAAAATCGTAACTCTGGGAACTTACGAGCTTAACAAAAGTTGTACTTATTCCAATTCCACTGGAAAACATCATCTCGCTATATAAATACCACATTCAACACCCAGAGCCTATAGGAACTAGAATTTCTTGACGTCAAGTGCCTAAATTGTACTGTCAAAATAAACACTACACGTTGCAGCTCCCATTTAACCCAAAAATTCAGACCCCAACACATCCTGGTCCAAGGCAATGCAACAACAAAATTATGGGCTCTTGCCAAATCCATAGACACTTCTTCAAAACCTCTGTATTTGATGAAACAGAAAAAAGTAGTGAGCCACACTTAGATAAGTAAGGAAATCTGCACCTTCTTAAATCCCGGCCCTAGAGACCTTGGAAAGGTTAAGCCTCATTTTCTCACTAAGAAACGGGACAATAAGAACGAGGAAGGTAACGACTAAAAAAGCATGTCGCAGATTAAACTAAAGGTGACACTAAAGCGGAGGTATCTGGGCCAGCCTCACCTCCTGGATTCGCCTGCGGGCCCGCTGCAGCACCTCTTCGTACCCCTTCTGCCGCAGCTCACTCAGGCTCTCATAATACTCTTCGGGGTCGTCGGTCTCGGTGAAGAGCACCTGCGAAAGGATCTTCCAGCCACAGGTATCCAAGCTGTGGACCAAGTAAACTTGCAGTTTGTAGCAGAGAGCGTCCATCTCCTGCTCGGATAGTTCCGGGGCTCCGAACAGCACCGTCCACATGCCCGAGGGCTCCTCGGGGAAGGCAGGCAGGTAGGGCTCCAGCTCAGAGTTCACCGAGCACAGCTGCTGGTGCACGGCCCGCAAGTCTTGGAAGGAGAACAGGCCGGCCCAGCTGCACTCCTCCCCCGCGGGCTCCACGTCGGGAGCGCCCGGCT
>WEIV01010143.1:15007-25331 GCA_013390005.1 Calyptomena viridis | reverse complement strand
TATATCTATTATCTGTTATTCTTACCTGCTCCACACAAGTACTTGGGCATAGGGAAAATTACCCTCATGACGGAAAGAATAATTTGGACCTTTGATAAATACAATTTTTTTTAAGTACTTGATTTTTGTCTTAAGTACAAAAATGCAAGAAATATTTCTAGCATAAAAAATACTTTTTTGTCATGGTTAATATCTCATAATAAATAAAGATAGTTGTATCATACAGTATCTCCAAAGTCTTACTTTCTTTGATAACAGGAATGAAAATCTCCAGTCATAAGATTTTCCTGAGGAATCTCAAAGTACTGCTCTATAAGGAAGATGCTTTCTTGTTTCTGGATACACTGCACTGAGCTCTGCAGAGATATCAAGACCATAGTGGAACATTGGAAGATATTACTCAGAGAAAGAGGAAGCAATGTGTCTAGCCACATCTACAGTTCAACTCAATCAAGAACATTTATAACTAGACAGGGTAGCCACAAACCACAGAACAACCATCAAGTTACAACAGATAAAACACCTACACAAAGCTTAAAAAGAGGAAATTATAGTTCCTATGGCAGTGAATACTGTCCACTTTCTGATTAACCAGTGGAACATATGACAAGAGAACAGCTGAGATTTTGAAGGTGTCATCCTCTCTATCCCCAGTACAGTGTGATAGACTGACAGTCCTTATCTGCTGCAAGATCACACCAGGCCTATGATAAAATAATTTGAATGTGTGGAAAAAGATTTTTCTGAAGCAGTCTGGATTGCTGTTTGGATGAAAAGAATGGATTCAAGACTTAGCTTTTGGCCCACGTGGATTTTGGTAGTGGGAACACTGCAGGGCGTGGCCTCTGTGAGAGTCTTCCCCTGTGCCTGATGGAGCCAGTGCCAGCTGGCTCCAAGAAGAATGTGCTGGTGGTCAACAACAAGCCCATCAGAAATGGTGGTAGTGCCTCCAGGATAATGTATTTAAGAAGGGAGAAAACTGCACGACCACAGACGAATAGAGGAGTGAGGACATGTGAGAGAAAGAGCTCTGCAGACACCAAGGTCAGTGCAGAAGGAGAGGCAGGAGGTCCTCCAGGCATCAAAGCACCTGTGGTGCAGATCATGGTGAGGCAGGCTGTCCCCCTTCAGCCCATGGAGGTCCATGGTGGAGCAGATATGCTGGAGAAGGTGGATGTCTAAAGGAGGCTGAGACCTCCATGGGAAGACCATGCCGGAGCGGGCTCCTGGTAGGACGTATGGCCCTATGGAGATGTGGCCCCATGGAAGCATGGCCTCATGGCCCTCCCTGCTGGAACAGTTTTGCTGGCAGGACTTGTGACCCCATGGGGGACCCATGCTGAAGCAGTCTGTTCCTGAGGGACTACACTCAGTGGGAGGGACCCCCACTGGAGCAGTTCATGAAGAACTGCAGCCTATGGGAAGGACCCATGTGGAGAATTTCAGGAAGGACTGCCTTCTGTGGGAGACATCCCTCAATGGAGCAGGGGAAAGTGTGATGAGGAAGAAGCAGCAAAGCAACATATGATGAACTGACTGCAGGCCCATTTCCTGTACCCCTATGCTGCTGCAGGAGAGGAGGTAATAAAAATCGGGAGTGAAGTTGAGCCCAGTAATAAAGGAGTGAAGGGAAGGTGCCTTTAGTTTTTTTATTATTTCTTATTATCCTGATCTGGTCTGATTGGCAATAAATGATATTAATTTCTCCAAGCTGAGTCTGTTTTGCCCATGTTGGTAGTGGGTGAGTGATCTCTCTCTGTCTGTGCCTTGACCTGCAAGCCTTTCATCACATTTTCTTTGTCCCCATCTAGCTGAGAGGGGCAGTGATAGAGTGGCCTTGGTGGCCAGCTGGCAGCCAAGATCAATGCACTGCAACCGTTTATCTTTTTTTGTGTGATCCTGACATATCCCCTAAATATTTAAGCTGTTGTTCCTTTGGTCTAAGGGAGGAAAACTGAGCATGATGAGTCATTTATATTTCCAGTACATTTCCAGGCCATCTGACCTGTGCAAGATTCTGCAGGGCTTATGTCATTGCATTATATGTTGGAGCCTAACAGACTATTGTAAGCACAGCCAATGCTGTCCTTGGGTCACAGTTTGGACCTCAATTGCTCAATTACATGATTAAGGGGCAAATGTACCATTTCTAGCCAATACTCAAGAGGTCTTAGCTCAAACTTGATAAATTTAATCTATTAAGGTGACAAAAATCCACATTCATCCAAGAAAGCATTGTGATTTGTTTGCATTGTTTGTGACTTCAAAGCTGTCTTGCCAGACAAGTAATTTGATGTCCAATTAAGGCAATACTTCAGGGAGTGACAGGGAATTTGTCTTTTCATTTGGTTAATCTTTATTGCTTTCTCTGTATTTCTTAAGATTCTAAGTGGGATCAATTATAAAATCAAGTATCTGTGATTTATAGTCACAAGAACAATATTTTTACCAAAATATTCCAATATATGTCATTCTGCCCTGCTTTCATACAGGTCAGGCAAGACCATGGTGATTTTCTTTTTTATTCGCTCACTCTCTCGAGGATATCCAACATATTTTGAGTCAGTTGCTAGCCTCAACACAGAAACTAGTGTGTCTCCAGCCTATGTGTAATGTCCCTGCTCTTTCAGCTATACTCTTCTAAATATCCAACATGCATCTGTTATAAATTCGTATATAAAATGCCTTGTATAAATTTGTACAGGGATCAATCACAGCTCTGACTGCAGAATAGACATACTTAAAGCCTTTGAAGAGGAACATCTTGGAAAATTTGGTTTTGGTTGCCACAGGGTATGCTGAGATAGAGGCAGAGTTGGAGCTAGAACAGAAAGCAAACTAACAGCAGTACAGACTTTGGAACATAAAAAATATTGGACTTCTATGATGTTTACTAAGCACAGAGTATTTTCTTAGGCATTTTGAAATTCTGTCTTCTAGTAAAGCACAAGTCAGCAGTCTAGAGTAAAGTTTAAAACCTTACCAGATGTGAGCAGAGATAACTACTGGTAGCAGTGATGATTTGGCAAATATGCATTCAAACTTTTTGGGATCCAGTGAGATTGGAGACAGTTCAAAACAGTTCAAGACAGCCTACCGGGTAAAGAAAGGCACACCAGTGAGAAAGTCTTGCAACAAAATTCTCCAGAGTACTATATAGACACTCCACACAATGGCACAAACTCATGGAGTGAAAGGTCACAGTGATGTCACCGATGGTACAGTCAAGCCTTCCTCCTGAAAGTTCAAACCAAAACATGTCAGGATAAGACACCTATGTCTAGGAGATCTGAGGTGTTCTCCTCTACGCAGCAATAGAAGACCTGACATTTAGCTTCACTTACCAAAGAAAGTAAAAGTTCACTTACTTACTTCTCATCCTGACTAAACTTCTCTGGAGAAATATTGGATAGCATCAGCTGCTGTCTGTAGACACAGCTACACCCAAAGCTGCTACATACTTGAATCTGATCCATTTACTCAGTACAGGAGAAACAGATGGTATCTTCATCTGGTTCCATCTTCAGATGAATTACCATGTGATCCCACTGCCAGCACTGAGGAAAATGGAACAGTCCTGATAAAAAGAAGTACAAATCTGTTGAGGGGCCTCCATGCTTCCCAGAAGAGGGATAAAATCCCACCTTAAATTCAGATGATCAGATTTTGAAGGGTAACAAAGTCTGAGTGTGATCATAAAGAGCTATAATTTGTAGTCTAAATGCAAGAGATGAAGGGAGCATGAGTTTTGTTCATCATTTTGAATAATGGTCAACATTTGTAGAGGGTGGTTATTTCTTGGATTTTTTATTACTTTCGTGTGATTGCTAGTGAACAGCTGGTCTGAAAGAAAATCAACCTTGCAGAAAAGGAGAAGAAGCCTTCATTTTAGAAATAAATATTTTTCTTTTTAAGCAGTATCTCAAAGTGCACAAAAAATCACTTTCTGATTGCAGGTCCTTCAGGCTAGAAATAAGGTCCATATCACTTATAAAGTTGTTTGCAGGCAGAAATGAAACATGGCCTTTAAACTGAAATTAGAAGGTTACCTAATTTCAGGTTTTATGCTACTATTCTAGCCCATTTAATAACTCATTGGTTTCAGTTCTTACAATTATGTCTCAGGCAAGCAATTTATTCTATGAGCAATAGAATGTTCAAAACTATTTTCTTACAGATTTATGTTCTATATCTTCAATTCAATGTCCTAACTCACCCAGCATTCCTCAAGGTGCCATCCCATCTAGTTAAGCGTAAGTATGTGCTATGACTCACCTGAAGCTATGTTAATACAGGTATGTGTGTCTGGTCAGTCAGCTGATGCAAAGCATAAGCTGTGTATGAATATATATGTTAATAGCAGATCTTTTTTGAAACTTAGAAAAAATGCATTTACCTATTGACACTTCACTAGCTGAATCAAAACCAAACCTAGTGAGATCTAAGACAATTCAAATAACTCTGTGATTCAAATAATTAAAATTAACTTACCTTGGGATTCTTCAGCAGTTAGACTCATCTAATATGAATTATTTTGCAATTCAGTGAAAAGATTGGCCAGCATATTCAAGTATTATTAGGTGTGGAATGTCAAGGACACAGAGGAATGGGTGGTGATTATGTAAGACCTATTTTCTCAGAAGATCATGTTAGCATGGCATACCTAGCAGTGGGCTCCAAGACTGTCACTTCAGTGTTTCTAGCTCAGACTCTGCTTCTCGTATTAGCAAGGTTTACTTTCAGCATCTGTTCAATAAATGTGCTCCATATCTGACATTACTGAAAGGAAACCTAATGACTCTATAAGCTATTATATGTTTTAACAGTCACCAGTTTTGTTTTAACATGATATAGCATATGTAAAAGAAGCCAATTTTTATTATGGTATTTTGTTTGCTTTATGACTGTGGTCTTGTTTCCTTTTGCAGAGAAACCAGTCATGCATAGGAATAGCTTTTATTAATGATTTGTTACGTGTTTGTCATTAATTACCAGCTGACACCTTTTCCAGCCTCTCTTTATTCCTTAAATTACATCATATGACAAACACGCCTTAACATCCTTTGCTGTTGATGCAAGATCTAAAGAATTCAGGGTTGTTATTCAAGTTCCTGTTGGTAATTTCTTGTCATAGCACTGTGGCAAATCCTTTATGTTAAATTGTATCAAAACTATATTCTATATGCTTACTCCTTTTGGAGATATTCAGGTTGTCATAACCATAACAGGTATAAAAAAAGGAGACTAACAATGGTTAAAATGAAGGAGACTTTTATTAGACAAATATAGCTAGAGGAAAACATGCTCTTTTTAAGTATTGGTGAGTGACACTCTCAGTAACTGTTAAATTCTATTACTTTCTATTACTTTCCCTTTACACTGTTTATAGAGTCCTTTTGATTAGTATGATGTTTACTAGTGTGTAGTTATTTTCTATATATTGAACACTGAAAGATGGCCCCATTTATTTTAATTTGTAATTTTTATCAACACAGAAAACTCATTTATGCATTAGTCACTCTGTTTCTGCTTATTTAAAATATCAGTGGTTCTTGGGTAATTGACAACTGCATCTTTTGTAGGGGCTTTCTGTTTTTTATGACATTTGGACTTTAACCTAATCTGTATTTTGATAGTTTTCAGTCAAAGTTTTGAATCTGTCTGTTGACAGATATGGATCTACTGAAGAACTTCACCAGTTGCAACTAATTCAAGTCAGCTGCCTTGTATTGTTGTTTTATTGGATATGTCAGAGGAATTTAACGTGTTGAATCAAGAATTTCTACCACCTTGTCTTTTTTTTACCTTTGCTGTAGGGATCATTTCTTTCTGGGAACACAGATGTTTCACTGGTGACCTTGTTAATAACAGGAGACTCTGCATTTGATGCTTTTGTTTAGCACTCCTTTATTTTAATTTCACAAATTGCATTTGGAATTTTCCTGAGGATTCTGGGTGTTATTTTATAAATCTATTTTATATGGCAATGAAAACTATTTTTTACTGCAGGATTCTATTTTTAATTTGAGCAACTTTGAAAGCTTCAATGCCATTTCACCCATCGAAAGTTTACCTTCAATGCAGTTGATTTGTAATTTCTTATTGCAGCAATCTAAGTGTGAGTCTCTCAAATCTACATTGTTATTACACTAATATTTTAGAAACATTATGTACTTAACTTTACTCCCCTGAATTGTCTGACTGACTTTTAAGGAGTATCTGCCATTGCAAGTAGTATGGCAAATATTCCTGCTATTACTCTTGATATGTTTGCTGTCTTAGCAGCCACTAAGTAGCAGGGAAGCAATCTGGGCAACCTGCAATGGGACCACAGGTGGTGGCAACATACTTCTTTTGTTAAACAGCTACCAAGAGCTTAGCTCTACTGTAATTTGACCACAGTTTTTAAGTGGCTGCTTGAACAGAACTCAGATAGTCCTACTTTTATTACAGGATCAGGAACTCTGTTTGGGAAGGCCCTTAACAGATCGGGCAGAACATCCATTCTCCCAGAACATAATCTACTGCAGATAACTTGCTCCTGCCAGAAGCCCCTGCCATCTTTTTCCTGATGTGTCCAACAACAGAGATTCCTCAGTCCTGTTAGGTGAACTATTATACCACTGAGTTTTCTTTGTGAGGAGGAGATGTTTCCTTGTGTCTAATGTATTTACCTTCTGTAGTTTCAATACTGTGTGAAGTGCTTTGACTCTACATTTGGCTATAATCTGTGATATTAGCAGGGAATACTTTGGGAGAGGATGGGTGCCTGGGAGCCTGGCATGCATAGGAAGTCTTTCCAAGGAGAGTATCTACTCGGAAGACAATATAGTGTGATGCTGTGAGAGTTGGAGGTGCTGCAGTGGCTGCTGAGGCCGGAAGAGAGGGGTAGAGCTGAAGTGTAACTAATTATACTGTAGTTGTAAGCCAGACTCTTGAAGGCAAGAACACATATTACCTGAACCATAAAAATGCAGTCGGGCCTTATCTTGTGTTGTATCAGGTTTATATAATCAAAGTGAAAGACTTAGCAAATGAAATGTTTACAAAATTAAAGTTTTAGCACTAAGAAGTGCTTTTCACTTCAGTAAAGGATATCAGGGTAGGAGCAACTTCTTTCTTAGGGAGGGCAGAGGTGTCTGGGGCTCCTAAGTCAGTAAGAATGGGAGGGTAACCCAAGGAATGTCAGCTAAGCAGTACAAGGAAGAGCACTAGGAAGAAGAAAATAATGAAGAAACAGTGGCACAGTGTTTATAGAGGCATCTGTGGGGGATGGAGAAATGATAGTGGTATCCTACATTAGTTAGAAACTTTAAGCCTGTTTCACTGAACAAATTAGTCAGTAGGGTAAAAGGTATTTATTTATACAACTCACTGTACAATACTGAATAATTAAAGTCTTGCCATTCAGAGACACCCAAACATCTGTCAACAAGCACTCACATCTGAAAAAAATCAAACTGCAGAAGTTTAAGCCTTTATTAGACCCAAAGAAAACAAAAAAAAAAAGAGCAGGGAAAGCTGTTGAGGGAGATTTTAACCACACAGCTTACTTCCTTTCTCCATAGCTGCAGTAGTGGCTCTTACTTTCGATTTGTATTTTATAATAAGGAAAACTGTTGTATTTGGCAGCCTTTTAGGTGGTATTAAAGATGGTAATAGCTGTTCTTTTTGGATCAAAAAGAAGTTAAGATGATGAACCAAAGTTGATGTTATTACTGTTGTGGTAAAAGCCTGAATCCGCTTCCTCAATGATAAATTGAGAGATGCACACACAAGGAGAAAATGGGGGGAAAAGCCAAGTTAGAAAATGTATCTTCTGTTTCTGCTCTGACTTAAATTTACATTGTTGTTAGAGGAGACTAAGGATAGCACAAGGTGACTTCAAGATTTGGCTTTTACAAGCATTCAGCTGTTCGAAGGCATTGCTTTACTGTCTTCCTGTTTTAGACTTGCACCAGTGCTGCCAAAAAGAGTGATTTGGCCAACTAAGGCATGAGCTGAAGGCATAAATTGGAGAACCAGAATGAAAAAGATGTTGGGAAACTAAAGGGACACAAGTTAAAAGCTGTGATGTCAGGAATGCAAGTTGTCTTCCAGCAGCTGCATTTGCTAAAGCTAGAGGAAGAGTGAGTATCACGCACACATCCTTCTAGGCACAGATCTAGTCAGCATGTTTCCTGGAACTGTGGGAAGAAGGTGGAGAGAGATTATAGTGAATGTACTTATTTGCCACATGATCTTCTCATGGTCCTTGGATGGGTACCTGAAGATCTTTCTAGATTTAATCATCTCTGACTTGTAGAGATAATAGCATTTGACAGCTTACTAAACACTGATGTTTCCTGGCTGTTATTTCCTTGTCTGAGCTTCTCTCAGGGCAAATGCCTTTGAATATCAGATAATCAGATAATTGAAGCTGCTATTCCCATTAAAGTTTGAGCGCCATGCATAACTCTTTGAATACTTCGATTTGCCATGCCATAGATTGTATTTTCTTTAAAGAACCATTACACTTTTATTTGAACTGGAATGGATGCAGGATAAACAGCAGCTAGTCCTCATTAACCTTGGGAGGAATCCTTAACTTTAGAAGACTATCATAGAATTGTTCGGGTTGAAAGTGACCTTCAAGACTATCTAGTTCCAACCCCACAATGCTATGGATGGGGACTTCCTCTAGACCAGGTTGCTCAAAGTCCCATCCAACCTTAGCTTGAGCATTTACAGGGGTGGGGAATCCACAGCTTCTCTGGGAGAAGTTCCAGTGTCTCACTAGACTGGCTGTAAAAAAAAATCAATCATGAAACCTTATCATTTTATTGCATCTCTTTTGCAACCAAATGACCTCTCTACATTTCTTTTTTTCCCTGCTGTTTGAAACAAGGAGTCTGGCTGGGCTTTCCCTGTGTTTCTCTTCAGCTGGTAGCAAATGTGCCCTTTACGTACATTTAATTGTATCTCATTTCCATCCTACAGTCTACTAAGTAGTTACCACCTTTATTACACAATTTCAGATTAACTGCATATCTTCTTCATAAGGTCTGAGCTGGACTTTGTACCTTGAACAACTTCAGACTTGTTTCTGCCCTTCAGACCAGGGCCTTGGCAGGAGGCCCAGCCCCTTCACTCCCTTGGGTTTATAGGCAAAGCCAGCTGATTTTGTATGAAAAGATTTGAAGACATTTTTTCAATTTCGTTCCAATTTCTTTTGCTCTTTCAGTGACATTAAATTGGAATATAAAAAAAAATAGGCTTTGGTGTTTCTGTTTCTTTTCTTTCTCAGAGATCACAGGAAAACATTTTTATTTCACTATGAAAATGAAAAGTTAGTAATCTTTTAAATAATATAAACCTTTTCCTTGTGAATTAATGAGAAGTTTCAAACTTATTTTACTGGAATACTGTGTCTTGAAAAGGGCAAAGAAGTGATTTGAGATTGTGTCTTAGTCCAGAAGGTAAAAGGCTTTGGGGGCCCCAGATGACTTAATTGGGCTAACTAAGAGCTAGGGACTGTTTTGTAATTAGATCTTTCACTGCTTCGAAAGAAGCTGTTTCTCCAATTTAGCCACATGAATACATTTTATCACCTATTAACTCTATCAAGGAAAGCAGCTTCACTCTCGGTGGGAAATGGAAGGTGCAGTTTTAGAGGGGCAGGAGACTGCTGGGTGGGAATCTGTGGTGAAGAGTTTGTTGGAGATGGATGCATGGCCCAAAAATGCACTCTAAATAATTTTAGCAGACTTGTCGATGATGGAGGTGTGAAGCAACTCAAGAAAAATGAAGTTTGAAAAAATGTAGGATATGCTGTGATGCAAAGGCTTTTTCATGATAATGAATCTCTATGACTGTGAAACACTTTGGGGAAGTCATGGTCAGTGTGAATGAGATATGAAACTGAAAAGCTTTCAGAGTGCTGCAGCAAGGGGTAAGTGGTTTGTTTCCCACTTTTGTCCTGTTCTGCTTTGNCTCTTTTGATTCCAATGTGGAGTCATCTCTATGAAAGGGGCATAATTTACAACTTCTATAAGCTCTTGCAATAACAACAGGGCAGAAAGTAATATTTTGACTATATTCCAGTATACAGCAGATACATGTTTGGACCTCAATCAGCACAGATACTCTGAAATACAATGTAATGTATCAATTAAATCACTGCATTGCTTGTTTCCTCTTTTTAACTTTTTGTTTGTTTGTTTGTTAAAAGAAATCAAGAAAATTCTGTAATTAATTTGTAATATATGTGTGTTATAGTTTCTTTTCCAATATAGTGATTTCAGTCAGTAACAGCTTCCACTGTACTCACTACCACTGTTGGTAT
>WEIV01010142.1:439203-500098 GCA_013390005.1 Calyptomena viridis | reverse complement strand
GATGTGGCTGGTGGTGAAATCTCAATTGCCAGTTTTGTACCTATTTACTGTGAAAGTCACCCAAGTAGCCGGCATATAGCAAGGATAGACAGCGCTGTGTCATCTAACAGTTTTCTTTCCCTCACATAAATTTTTCAGAGAGCAAACTTGTCTAGGTGAGAGCAGGATGACTTTGGGATGGAAAGGGTGGTAAGGATGGTGAGTAGATTGCCCAGAGAATTTGTGGGTGCCCCATCCCTAAAAGTGTTCAAGGCCATGTTGGATGGGTCTCTGAGTAACCTGGTCTAGTGGAAGGTGTCCCTGCCCATGACAGGGTGTTTGGAACTATATGATCTTTAAGGTCCCTTTCAATTTAATCCAATCCTATGATGAAAGAGTAGAAGAAAGAAGGGTGAAGAGCTCTTCTGGACTCAAAAGCATGAGAAAACAAAAGTAAAAGGATCATGATGAGTCAGATAGAAAGATGACTATGACTGCAGTGGTGCGACTGTATCTGGTTTGTATATACATTACCTGACAAAATGCAGAGACTATTCTCAGTGAGGTCACAAGGGTAATAAAATTTGCCTTAAATTAAGATGCTGCCTTCTTCTAATAGCGAAAATCAGTTAATTGTCCTGATACGAAACACACAGAAATTTATTGACATTTAATTTCATATAATACAGTGGTAATTCAAGAGTGAAACTCCCTGTACATCATTTAATAAAACAGTTTTAAAAACACAGGACTTAACTGCTGCTCTGTCCTTCTGAGTCTTGTGGAAGGTGGGAGTAGCGAGGTGGCGATTGTTGCCATCACCCTGGTGACTCTGTTATTATTCCCAAACCACCCACAACCTCTTCCGTGTGGGGGAGAGTACACGATTAGAGACGTGAATAGGAATATAGGCAACAGGGCAGTTTGAGTGACTGACACTACTATGTAGCTTTCCAGCTGTTATAGTGAGAGCTTAATTATACATTAGTTAGGTGTGTGGCTGAATGAGGCTGAGATTGAAGGGCAGTATGCAATCCTTCAAGAACACATGCTCCTTGTATTGGGAGTCCAGCAATGTCCTCTCCAAGTTAAAATCCTTAATGGGAGCTAGCTGTATCCTGCCTCACTTCTAACGCGGAGAGAGAAGGGAAGAGGAGCAATTTAGCCTTGGTTTCTTTAATCTCTTTATAGAATATATTGAAGCTTTTCTTACTTCAGGGAGAGCTGGAGTCTTATAAAAATGAAGGTAAGGCTGTAACGCTCTCATTCAAAAAGTGAAGTAGATTCCACTCTTAAGGAAAAGCTTTGCATGTGAAGCCCACTGACCTATTTGACTAAAGGATATTTTCTAGAAAGTCATACAGTCTTCATCTGAAATTTCAATAAATGGAGTATCTAGCACATCCTTTGGTAGTTGGTTTCAAAGGTTAATCACCCTCTCTGCCAGAAGCAGAGGCATTAATTCTCATTTAAATTTATCTAGCTTCAGCTTCTAGTCATTGGTTCTTGTTATGTCATTCCCCGTTAGATTAAATAGGCCTTTAATATTGGCATTTTCTCCCTGAAAATGTACTGTATTATTTACTGTAATAAAATATCTTCTCGGTCTTACTTTGAAAAGCTAAACAGTATTATTTTCTTAAGTCACTCACTACAACACCTTTTCCCAGCTCTCAGTTAAGCGTTTCATAGCTTCTCCAGTTTTACATACCTCTTTTAAAAGAAAAATGGCAGAATGCTATATGATGTTCTGATATTGCTCCCATCGATGCGATAAAGTTATCTTTCTCCTAATTCTTGCTCCATTTATCCAACCCAGAGTTACATTTCACATCTTTGCTGCATTATCTATGTCGAATCTTCACTCAGTCAAAGTTATTTGACAATTTTTCAGAGAAAACAGGCACTGTATCATTAATTGTTGTACAAGGGAAGAGTTCCTTCCTCGTTACTTTTCTATCCTTTGCATGGTCTTGAATAAACAAAGAACCTACAGTCCAAAGCAGAAAATAAAAATTTAACATGGGAGTCTAGATTATGGAAGGACAACACTTTTAATGGCAAGGAAAACTCTACTATGTTACGTGCTTTTGCTTTATTGCCAGTAGGAAACTTGATAGAATTATTTGTGCTTCAGCCAATTCTTAAGCCCAGTGCAGAGCAGCCACTGAGTTTGAGATCAAATTTTCAGAAATAAGGCTCTGATATAGTGATCTAAACTCTGAAACCACCCTGTGCAAAAGTATCAGGAAGCCACATCTAAGGACATCTTTATAAAGGAGGTTTCTACGCTTCTCTGATTATAGAACTTTACCAAATTGACCATGCTATACATCATATGTGTGCCACCTGTCTTTCATGTCAAATTTTCTTGTTGTTTGCTCATCACATTGCAGCATTTAGGTTATTGATTTCTGGTTCTGTTTTGTTCAGCTCTCAACAGCACTTCAGCAAAGTCTTTTTGAGGTTATGTGATTGTACCGTATCTGTCTGTCTGTTTTTCTTAATTGAATCTGCTGGAAATATTTGAGAGAGTTAGAAAGACGTTAGATTATTATCCCTATGCATTTCACAAAGCAAAGTAACTGGGTAGAGGAACTCTGCTTGGAAGGTCTGTCTTGTGGACTCCTGTCAGTAAAAAGCAGAAGAAATGTTTTTGCATGTTCTGACCATAAGAAATGGATGTGACTGGAGCTCAAGCCTTAGCCCAGATGTACAACTTCTGTTGCTTCATGCTTGTTTATGCCACGAGCCGATATGGGGCATCTTTTGCTCCATTTTTATTCCTTTCATCTATAGGGCATCCTTTTTCAGATTAAATTAAATTTTGTCATTTCTTTCCAAGCAGTACTCCAATACTGAGCAGATATTTATAGAATGTAATGAAACTACGATGTATTTGGTAAAAGTATAAGAGGTAGACATGCAAAAAGCAGGCCGCCAAAAGAATATTGCAGTGTCAAATTAAGTTTGTGGAAGTCAAGAAATGCCAAAGGTAAAGCTGTTTTATGCTGCTTTAATTTTGTTCTCTCATGTGTATGATTTGTAATCCAGATTCTGAACTGGCAGGTGCCTATTACGTATATTCATCCTGATACAAGCTTACTTTGTGATTATAGTGCACAAGGACCAAAACTGTGTTAAGAGGTGGGTGAGGTGTTGTGTAGAGAATTCTTCATTCCCAGTTGTACTGTGCCATCTTAGCATTTTTAATTTAAATATTAAGAAGTGTTCTGGGTAGGGGACAAGGAGGAGGTGGGATAAGGCACCAAAATATGGCACTTCATGAAAACCGTTTCACACAAATTATGTTCAGAAGACTCCTTTGCATCCACAGCAGTGACCAGACCTTTGCAGTTCATGAGGCAGCAGGTAACTCTTGACTAGTGAGTAGACCAGCAGCCAAACTGAAGAACTGTGTGATTCTTGCTTATCCATCTCTCACTTTCTGCCGGCAGAGCATTGCTGAGAGGTACTGAAATTTTAAATTCTGTTTGGAAGTGTGCTGCCAGCCTTTTCTTGATCTTTTTCTGCCACTGCCCTTCCTTCCTTAAGGTAGTTAGTCCTGCATGGATCAACATATATAGACTGTTTTATGGAAGTGGTATAACATGGCCAGATCTGGATAACACCTCAATGTGCATGTGCTCCCGCAGCTAAGCTGTGGGCTTTTCTTCCAAAGAATGATCAAGTTCAGGCTTTTCCATAAAGTGAATTCTAGGTTCTTACATGTGAAATGGATAATAGGCAGAATTTCTGTGCTTGTAGTCTTTGAAAAGACTAGTTCATTAGTCTTTGAAAACCTCAGCCCCAAATATTGAAATTTTATTAAATTGAGAGTACTGAAATTATTGTATGAAAGTATGTCACTGCTTTAGTGGAATATAGTTCCGCCAGTTGTCATTATAGTAACACAAACTGGTACATATTATTTTGTATTTCATTCTGTAAAACAGGCTGAAAGAGATCCTTTGAGTCCTTCATGTTACAAATTGTCTTGTTGAGTACCTCCTCATGAATTTCAGGTTAGTGAATTCCAGTTACAAGAATTATGTATGACATAAGCCCTGTTTAATAATTGTTTCTAAGATTCAAGTGGTGGTTTCCTGCCCTGCTGAAGGTTTCATATTTTGCATCTTCAGTGGTAAAAAAAATCCATTTGGCATTGTTTAGTCTTTATGGGGAAAGATACTACAAGAAGTTTAGAGTTCATGATGCAGTGCCTTTTTTGATATTCCAGATAAATAATTCCATTTTAATCTCACAGTAGGAAAACAACTGATTGAGATTTAATGTCATATACAAGGAGCTGCACAATGTGTTAGTTATTTATCAATCTGATGGAAGAGCAAAGGAGTTTGCTTCCTTTGATTCCAGACATGCTATATTTTATGACTGACTTTTACTTGTTTTACTCATTCCAGATAAAATCTGTCATGATTATACATCAGAAAACACTTCATTATTCCATCCATGAGAAATAACTGTAGTCAGTGGAGAAGCAACAGATTGCTGCCTCTTGCAAGCTTTATGGAAGTGTGTTGTAATGAGATCGAGTACCCTGGATCGATAGTTCTCTCTAGTAATACAATTTGCTGTCAGATAACTTCCAACAGCTTTACAGATTTAATGAACTCCCTGGGTTGATGATAAAAATATAATGTAAGAAGGAAACTAAAACAACATCATGCATTAAATATAGCCCTAGGCAACACTTTATGACCATCTTTTCCTTCAGTTGTATATTTTTAATTATAAAGTCAGTATGCATCAAGCACTGTCCTGAAATTCTCCATCAGTGAAATTCATCTTGCTCATCTCAAGTCAAGGATAAGGAGGCTTCACGTAGGGAACTAAATGAGAATTTTAAGCTCTGCATTCACACCACTTTGGTGGTGGTATTTCAACCTGTGAGCTGGAGGAAAAGCCATTTCACCTTGTGACCTCTTCCGGGAAATTAAACTCTTTTGGAGGAACATTCTTGGTCTTCAGTCCCACTCTGTCCCATCCACAGTAGAATCTTAATTCCTACAGGTTTTTTGGAACTGAGGAATTCACAGAAAGAGGCATGAATCTCTAGTTATACCATCAATGAGAACCAGTGTCTGAACTGCTACTAAAAATCTTGTTTAGGAGTGAGGAGTAAGTAAAGTCTTAGGAAATCAGACATATTGTAAGGAGTGTATCTACTAGTAAGATGCAAAATGCTTAGATAAGACACTACATAGCTGTAGGGGCAACCTTAAACATGCCTAGGTTTGAGCACACTGACACAAAAGGATTTATGCCTATGATAGACAGGTGGAAAACCATATAAGTATTTTGGAGAAACATTAAAAATTGTATTCCTCCCTAGAAAAAGGTAAATAAAAAATTTCCAGAGCCGTACAGTAAAATTTTATTTTTTTCAGATTTTCATCCAAGTAGACAGGAACTCTCATACAGGTCTTGGACATTACATACTACCTTGTCTAAAAATTAGGGAAAGTAAATGTAGCAGCAGTGTGACCTCTGGACAAACTGAAAACCAGTGCTGTGGTTGTTCTTATTTCTTCCAGTTGTCTTTGCTCTCCAACTGAAAAAAGAAAGTGGCATTGTGATGATACTACTTGCTAAATTTCTGTTGAGTGTACCTAGTGGTGCTAAACTGTCATTCGTGTGCTGCTGTCAAGCTGTAATTCAGATGGTGTCAGCATCCTGGTGGTGCACTATTGAAGTAGGCATTTCCTTGCATAGCTGGACTTAGAATCATTGAATCATTTAGATTGGAAAAACTCTTTAAAATCATTAACCTAGTACTGCCAAAGTGACAGTTCCAGTTCTTGCACAATCCACAGCAGAGTGATCGAGTGTTGTGGACAGGGCATGTTCCTGGGAAGCCTCAGGGGAAGCTGAGAGACCTGACAGGAGCCTCTGGCTTGTCCAACAGTGGCTGGTGAGATGTATGATGTGGAGGATTCCTTTTCTGCTCCCTGCCTGGCTGAACTCAAGGGATCAGGAACAGTGGTGACAAGTTCCTGCCCAGCACAGCAGGTACATCTTCTCTGTGACTGCACCACCTCTCCACTTATCCTGGAATAATAGGTACAAGTTTGTGCAACTGGAACCAAACAACGATGAGGGCAATGGTTCATCTAGTGTGGCAGTGCCACTGAGGTTAAATCAGTCTATGCCCTACGTCAAAACCGCTTCCATAAAGCAAAAAAAGGTGGGTCACTGTTATAGGAGACTCTCTCCTGAACAGAAGGCTCAATATGCAGCCTGGACCCATTTCCTGGGAAGTCTGCTGTCTCCTTGAGGCTTGGGTTAAAGATGTGAAGTGAAAGCTTCTTACCCTGGTACGCCCTCAGATCATTGTCCATTGCTGGTTTTTCAGGTAGGCAGCAACGAAGTTGCAAAAAGAAGCCAAATGAAAATCAAGAGAGACCTCGGCCTTGGGCCAACTGGGTAAGAGATCAGGAGCACAGGTAGTGTTGTTCTCCTCTGTCCTTCCAGTTGCAGAGAATGATGAGGGAAGAAACAGGAAAGGCCAGCACCCTGAACCATGTCCCTAAGCACTATAGCTACACATGTTTTAGATACTTCCAGGGATGGTGGCCCAACTAGTTCCCCAGGCAGTCTCTTCCAGTGCTTGACAACCCAATGACTTAATCTATTTTTTGTGCTTGACCCCAGGGGAAAAGGTAGGTGGTTACTCCTTTCTCGTTGAGCCATCAGAAGGATCAAAGTTCAAGGCACTGTTGCGGAATTCAAGTGTAAGCTGGCACTTGTGGCCAGGCCTTGGACCACCTGAGACAAGGTTACCAGCAGAAGGGCGGTGAACAAGGTAATCCAGGAGCCATAGAGATTTCCTGATCAGGATTCACATCTAACAGGCCAGATGGAAATGTGCCCTTCCCTGAGCCAGCTTCACAAAGAATAGTAGATCTCAAAAAGGGATTTTTGTCTAAGTGATTTAAAAAGCACAGTGTCTCATTTGTGCATCCAAAGCCCCATCACTGCTGCTTCAGCTTGGTGACAAGGGGAATACGTGGACCCCCACAGTAGGGGAAGCTGCACAGGAGCTGGCTGGCCCTCTGCTCTACCAAGCTGACAGTGGCCATAAAAAGAGGAGGAGTGTTTATGTTTGATATGCAGAAATGCCAAGTATTTCTTCCCTGAACAGTCTCTTTTTTGGCCTACTTCAAGAGATGAAAGTATCGTCCGCACTGAGTTATTAGAGGAACAACATTCATGAAAACGTTGACACTGCTTACTACCCCGTAGGGTTGATTGGTAACATTAGTGGAAAGAAGGCAAAATTTATGTAAACAATTCAGATATGTTAGAATTACTAAAAAAGGGAGATACCTCCAAATCAATAAAAGCAAGAAGTTATATTTCTGACAGTACCAAAATTTCTGGGGAGATAGTGTATTAAGTAAACAGGAACCACATTGTGTGTTTTGTTATCATGTTTTTTATAGATTAGAAGCTTTTAAACCAAATAGGATCACACTGTCCCATAAATTCTTTCCTTTTGGCTTACATATATTTCCTAGCAGGAAATAGATGTAGAAGAGTGGAGTGAGTGTGTAAACTGAATTTAGAAAGAGGAGATCCACTTACATTATTTCTCTATATGAGCCAAACTCCAAGGATTGGCAGATGTTTTTATAGGAATCGTTTGTATGTAAGATAGACAGCTTTTTGTGCTCTTAGACCTATTTGTGTTTTTCTTAAGGAACCTGACTGCTACTTGAGCCAGAATTCTCAGTGCTATTCATTCTTTCTCAGTTCTAGAATTTCTGATGTTACTGACAAGCTGCCTCCTAGAAGAAAGGTTGAAGACCACTGGGATTCCTTCGTGCTAACTGCATGTGATCAAGCTTCAGTGATTTTTGAGAGTTGATTGGACTTTTGATGGGACTTAGTTTGAAGGGACATTTTCTTGCAAACAGCTTGTTGTTTATGAAACACCTCAGGGGGAGTAAGTATATTTTGTTGAAAGAGGGAGAAGGAACCTGTGAGCTAAATATAATAAGCTTTTAGCTGAATACAGTAGTATAATTGGTATATATGTCTCTTGGAAAATTGTATTCCACTATTTCCATAGGAATAGAGATTCATCTTTGAGGAATTAGGGCCTTTTTTCCAGGACTATGAGCTGTTGCTATTTACTGGTCCATGAGCTTGGATGAGGGGGGATGATGCACTTTTCCTGATGGAATTCCAGACGTCATAAGGTTGCCAATAGAGAATGAGGCCAGCAAGCCACATCACAGCTGTGCAGTTCAATATTGTAAGTGATTGCAGGCAAATGGGTGTAATGTCTTCTGTTGGGCACGACTTGAAGCAGTAACCTTTTTTTCTTTTACAAAAGGAAACCACTCCTCCTAGTGGTTTGACCATATTCACCATCATTTTCTATATTACATTTTTATCAGAGCTCTCTTTCTGTGTCACATACAAACAATTCTGCCAGTTGGATAACATGGCCATCTGGTCAGCTTTAAGTGAGGAAGCCTGCAACACAACTACCTTGTGCTTGGAGAATGCTTTGATTCACTAAGCATCAAAATGTAAACTGTACTTCTTCACAAGCTTTTAAGTAAGTCTGTATATATAAAGTGATAACAGTCATGTGCCAAAGGAGAAAAGAAGTCAGAAAATCTAGTTATAATGGCAAAAGTCAAGTAGCACACCGATTAAACTGTTACATGTGACTCAGTCTCATGAATTGCTATTCATTCCTGGTAAGAGCTTTACAGAAAGGCACAATTATTTAGGCGTGTCAGAAGAGGTATGTGGAATAACTCTTCCTAGCTTTAATGGGCAAACAGAAGACCAGAGGCAAAACATGACTCTCAGAATTACTCTTGCCCCAGTCAAATCATTTCTTGCTGTGGTCTGAAGAGAAACTGTTCTGAAGTTTTTATCAAATTAAAGAAGAGCTCCTGGAAGTGTATATATTTTTTCCTCAATGTTTAATCCTGTTTGCAACCTCTCCTTTAAAATCATACCTTTAGTAGCTTTTTAAAGCACATCAGTAGCAAAATTGTTCTTTACTCATTGTAACAGTCAGAAATATGTTGTTAACATATGGTATCACCTTCATTTGCACAAAGCAGGTATTTTTTATCATGATTATCCCTGCAGAGTTCCTTTTGCACAATCACTTGCAAAATGAAGAATCTTTTCCAGTCTAGATGTCCCAAAAAGTCAGTTTTCTAGTTCATCTTGGGGGCACTGAGCTTGTTTAAGGTGAAATTCAGTTGTCTGGTCCTGCAGTCTGATGTGATTTTTAGTAGCAAACTTTTTCTCTTCTGACTTTTCTACAGCAGTCTTTTTTATAAAGCTTACCTTTGATCTCAGTATGCTTTCACTCTTACAGTGCGTTCTGAACCAAAACTTGGCAACAACTGTCACAACCTTATGAACAACATCTCTGAATATCAAATGTAACATGGAGCTCTGTGAGTGTGGTGGCTAGTTCCCAAGAAATGCCAATTCTTTTGCTGTGCTGCATGTGGCAAATACTGTGTATAGAGCCATCTCCCAATATGTAACTGCTAGTCTGCAGCCTAAAAATGACATAGTGTTTATAGGTGACAAAAAGCAATAATACATGATTGAGGCATTAATGGATGAAAATATCACCTCTTTGCACTTTTTTAGCCTCTATCTACCGATACCAGCATTTTATAAAAGACAATCTGCATGTTCCTTTTTGATGATTTGCTTCTAATATGTAGACTTAAGGGTGTTAACAGAGAAGATTAAGACAAAAGAGGTTTTTAACAGCAAAGCAAAAACACAACCTGCCCTGCCTTTCCAGAGTTTTTCACAATGCCTATGTCCAATTATGCTAAACCATGTAACTAAAAAAAGAATAATTTGGAACTTACAAAAATGCAAGAGAAAAAAATTGGCATTAATGAAAATGCAAAAAGTTTTTAAGCAGCAGGCTTGTCTGGATTTCACTACGCAGAACAAATTTGCTAATTGTATTTTATTAGTTCAATCTTGTTTTCTTAGCATGAAAGATTAACAACAGCTCCTTTTTTCTTTCCCTGCTTAGAAGCAGGAGCTCTCCTAGGAGCCTCTCCAGACAAAGTCATATTAAATAACAGTTTATGAGAGTGGATTGGATAAAAATTGGAGATGATTGATGGCAAGATTGCTACTGGTTGTCTTTGGGATATCTCAAGTTTTCAACTGTTCTGCTGGGAGTACCATGCATAATACTCCCGCCACATAGATCTAGACAACAAGGCAGCTCTAGAGAGCTACAACATTTAAATGTCCCTTTAACAAGATATTCATAGTGCAATGAAGATAGCTTTACTTGAGTTGAGCCTTTACAGAAACATCTGTTACTCAAATTTTGGTTTTGTTTTGTGTTGTTTTGTTTTTAGGTTGAAGTATATGTGTGTATATGCCATGGCAAAGAATTAAATCCTCTTGATTTTTGATGGATATGTCCCACAATATGATATTCCTATGTAATCATCAACTCTGAGGTGGGAGAAAAATGCAATATGCTGCAGAAGTGCTAAATTTAAAAATACTTGAGATTGTGCATACACCTGTCCTCAGACCACTCTGTAACTTTTCTGTTTAGGCCATTAAGTATGTCTGTGGCTACCTTTGAAGCTTAGTGGCTTTGTCCCAAGAATTAAAATAGCATATCTGAAGGCAGACCAGTGCCTATCTATGTTTTACTGATCATATTATACTCTACTTCAGGGAAGAAAGGTTTGTGGAGAGTAGCTATTGCCTACTGTAGTGCAGCAGAACAGAGTAGACACAGAAACCCCAGCATGGGTCAGACCAAACTCGAAAACAACAGTGTAAGGATATGATAGGAATTGATGAGGGCTTCAAGCAAAATAAGCTTGGACTCTTCCCTGGGAATGTATTTGCAGGAAACAGTATAGTAGTGCTCATCCAGAATATAGATTCAAAAGAAAGCATTCACTGCTGTTGGATGTGGCTCCTCACTGAAAAATAGTGTACCTAATGCAGAACTGAAGGTATGACAATCAGAAATTTTGAAAGCTTCTCAATTTGTTGCGTTTTTAACATTTAGTAAATGACGATTTCATTAAATAATTAATTTTGCCAAGCATATTTTACAGTTCAAAGTGTAAGGACTGTCCTCTTGGTAAATCTTACTGGTTTTCAGGACAATTGTAATTACTATAGAAAACCTTATTGTAGTAATTAGCTTTTTACCAATGGGTCTCAAAGCACTACCTAAAGGAACTGAGAATTATTATCCCTGTTTTGTATGTGAAGAAAGAGTCAAAAGATGATGAAGAGGCCAGCAAAGGACAACTGGAAGAGTGTAACAAAGGCTAAAATGGGAACAGAGCTGAGGACAAGCCTCATACATTATCCAGAGGTGTTCTTCCTCATTCCTTGCTTTCTAATGATGTTTTCCCTCAAGGATTAATATTCAGGTAATATTATTTAGTTCTGTGTTTTTCACTCACATAGAGAACTGCATAACCTGGGTTTTATATTTAATGCAGCACTTATGCATGTATTAAAAAATGGGCAACAGTCTCCCCTTGAAGGCCAGTGCTCTTTACCCAGATGTTTATGTGCTGGATGAGATATTTGCTATATTATGCTCCCTAATGCAGAACAAAATGACCTACTGGGTCCTTCCCTTTCCATGAAGGTGACTATGCCAAAAACAATAGAATAGTTTGGTTATTTGTACCAATGGCAATTATTGAGTCAGATTTGTCTGACAAAATGAATTTTCTTTCAACTTCACACGTGAATTCTGTTAAATACTCGATAGATGTTTTTGATCTAAATGTATCTCACCACCAACTAGGTACAGACTAATCCATCTATTACCTTCAGAGGTTCATTCAGATGATTAAATCTGAATTGCCTTTTAGAGATGTCTTTCGGTCTCTCTTGAGTGCAGAGGCAACTTGTTGTGACCAGTATCCGACCCAGTGTCTCAAGAACTCCAGACTAGTTAGGAAAGGCCTTTTGAGCTGTTTAGGGAGAGAGAATATACCTCTTTTTTTTTTTGTATGCATGGTTAAACATGTCAATAAAAGAGTATGTCAGCATGTCTTCAGTAGAGGTTACTTTGGCAGATAGGGTTGCTGAAGCCTGTGTGTGCACAGGAATGAATCATTCAAGACAATGCTGGTTTTATACGATGCCTCGAAGTGTGTCCTCAGAATGGGGAGAGCTGACATGTTGTTTGAAAAGGTCACTTGAAACCTATAGGCAGTTGGCAATTATTAATATTTATTACTTGTCTAAGGAATGTTACGTGAACATATTCCTTAAAACTTGTGAGTTGACAGATAAAACTGATGAAGTTCCTGTTCTTACCTGTTAGGAACTCCTTTCCCTTTCTCTTCTTTCTTAGAATTTATTCTGTGCATCATTTTTTTCTAGTTTTGCTGAACAATTTGTAAATTAAGGGAAATTATATTACTATTATTATTATTTGGAGATACACAATTATACTATTAAGGTTAATGATGCCAGCAATTAAAAGGCATCTAGTTATTTGGAAACTGTCATTTGGGACAAATTGTTCTTTAATGTCTCCACACATGGATTACTTTGATGGGATTGTAAGAAATCGGTAGGTCAGTGCTATATTTCTTGTTGCTTTTTGCTGTCAGGAAGCATTCCCTGCTGTCCTTGAAAAGTATTGTAGGAAAGTGTAAACCACATTATACCACCCCTTATCTTTCTTATGGGTATTAGTTACAAATATTCTCATTAACTCTTTGTCAATGAATTATGGACCAGCTATTTATGGTACAAAATTATAAATTGTCTGGGACTGTTTGTGCTCATGGGTTTCTGGCTCTGAAAGTGCTTCTTTTTTTACAAAACTGTTAGTTGTAAAACATGTCTGGATTTCTAGGGCATGAGTGGCTTTGTCATGTATCCCTCCAAAATAAAATTTTCCCTTTCTAGAAGATATTACATTGCTTGAAATTTTTTTCCTCATGAAAAATAATTGCAAATACCAGGCAAGCTGCTCATCTGTGCTTACATGGAGCCGTAATTTTACATGCAGTCAAGAGAGAGGAATATATATAAGCTCAAAATTTTGCAATCACTGCTTTTGATAAAGTTCATGGTATTTAAAACCTAGGAGGGAGCACCAGTGTTTTCTGCCAATCCAAGCTCTGTTTTGACTGTTCACAAGGCGCTCAGTGAACATATGTAGTGATACCTGCAGTGCTTTTCCCTAGAAGATTGTCAGGTTTATTTTGGGCAATTAGATGTGACAACTTCAACATTTAGAGTATTGTTTGTACTCCCTGTACTTAGTAAAGGGAATAGCTGGTTAATACTGATAATGCATTGAAATGGACACGTGTGGATGTTCAGATACACACAATTACCTAGGGGATAGTTGACATGGCATGATTTTATGTTAAAAAAAAAAGATTTATTTCCAGTATCAAAGAGATAAATCACAATGAAAGATCAATGTCTTGACTGATGAAACACTTCAGGTTAAAATGCTATTTCGATGCTTGAAGCTAAAAAAAGGCATAGGAAAAAGTACTTACAACTGCCCTACAAAGTGTAAACCGTAGCATCAATAGGGGATAGATCCTCTCCTACCTGCTCTGTGCAACTTCCAGCTGAAAAAAAAAATCACAGCAAAACTCAAAGCATATATTAAACTTTATTTTTAGTAGAGCTGAAATACAGTGTTTAAGTGGGAATGCAGAGAGTGGTTTTGGAATTGGAGCAGCACTAATGAACTACTGATAAGTTTCAGTGGAAGCCTATGCAAAGCACCTAATCACAAAGACCCAACTCCTTGTAGTAAATGGGGTATTTGCTAGAACTACTCCATTTCTATGTTCCTTTAAAAATAGAGATATCTTTTATTGATTCATCCTGCAAAGCAGAGAAGCTGGAATAGAATGGAACCAAGTGCAGAAAGATTTGGAGTTAATTTTTTTTTTTTTTATACTCTGTTTCAACTTCCCTGCTAACCTTTCCTTTCCCTTTAAAGGAAATAAAATCTTGCTAAGGAGTCTTATACTCAAATCCAGTTTGTTTTAAGCAGTGAATAACCATTCTTTAAAGTTTCAATATTTTTTGCAAATATGGATCTGTTTTGCAAGCAGCTCTCTGAACTAGCTCGTCTGAATTTTACAAGATTTGAAAAATCCTTCCACTTTTAATAAGAAACTCCAAAAGTGGTTTCTTCCCCAAAGGCAAGAAATGCGAACTATTAATTCATTGTTTGTTTTTCTTAATAATTGCATAGTTTAATATAACTGTCCAATGAATATTGTTTAGTTCATCTTAATAGTTAATTGCTCATGTGAAACAATTATCCGGGTTTTTGCAACAACTTAGAAATCTGTTTAGGAAAATAAATACAGTAATTAGAAATTAAAAGTCCTGTTGCTCAGTACAATAACTACATTAGTTTTAAGCATTAAAGTGGAGAACTAAGCTTTGTTCCTTAATTATTATTATTATTATTTTTCTTAATATGTATATGCCCCATGCCTATTTTCTGCCTGGGGCATCACATTTGCAGAAGCTGGTTCTGAGACTGTCTCCAGCCGGTTTTGTGTGTACACCATGGTGTATAGTTCATAAAGAACCAGGTGACTGATTACGCTGGTAGAATGAAAGGTTAAATGAGAAAACATTTAACTAACCACAGGAAACCTAATATAAATTATAATTGAGTTATATTTTCTTCTAATTTCTGAAATATTTTTGATGTGGGAATTATTTTTTAATCACTAGCTGTAATTGTTTCTTAAATATATATGAACCTTTTCACAGTTTCAAGTTGCAGCATAAGATGGGAGAATCATCTTGGGCAAAGGCTCACTTGCAAAGCTACTAATTCTGGATCCTCTAGGAGTGTAGCCTCTCAGCTCAGGCCATGCCAGTACTTTTCTCAAGTGCAATTTTTAATTCAAATGTATACATGTTTTGGGTTTCTCAGCACAGTGGGTTCAGATCTGAACTTTGTAGCTGGGCAGAACTATGTTTTACATAGAGGAAAAATAATAATACAGTATCATGACTGTGATGCCTACCAAATTAATTTCTATCAAGATCCTGATGAAGTCTTATTTTTTGGCTAGAGTGGTGTTTTTAAACTCTAGTAAAGCAGTGGACTTTCTATCCATGCTCAGCACAGTGGTAAAGAGCAGTATATAAGGTATGGTGAACTTAGGGACAAGTGTGTCTCATAGGTGCCTAGAGTGGTGTTTTTAAACTCTAGTAAAGCAGTGGACTTTCTATCCATGCTCAGCACAGTGGTAAAGAGCAGTATATAAGGTATGGTGAACTTAGGGACAAGTGTGTCTCATAGGTGCAGGAGGTTTCTTAGAGTTACCAGTGGACATTGGCTGTTAAAGGCCTTTCCTGAATGGTGTCCGAGTTACTGCCCCCAAGACTGTGATGGTAAACTCTGCTCAGCCATGCTGACCAAGCTCATTAATGGCAGATGAGCAACATCACTCTGACCCTACTGCTCAAGATATCTTGACTTAGCAGCTTGATCAAGCCAATGTAGAAGGATCAACAAAAATAAAAGGGATTTATCTAGGATGTGTTAATTCATGTGTTAGCCCCCTTGCCCCTGGCAACAGCAGCACCTGTTTTCTTTCAGCCAGAGCAAAACCACAGTATTTCTATTTTCAGAGAGTGAATACTGAATTGCCTAGAAAGACCATTTCCTGATGGGAGGGTTGAGGACCCACAAGTATACTCTGACTCAGAGATGCCTGTGTGTGGAAAAGGAAATTGTCTATTTACTTTTCCAAAAAGTGAGGAAAGTATTGCCCTTCTCTGTGCTCCCCTGACTACAGAGAGACCCGTCATGTTGCAGTCCAGGAGGTTGTATGGTGCTCACTAGCATGTACCCTCAGGGCAGCTGAACTGCAAGAACAAAGGCCACTGGCAGTTCCCATTCGTGCAGGAGGTTGGACATTGGCCAGTCTGATCAAAAAACTTATGGGACTCTGGCATCCTCAAGATGCTGCTTCATTACATCCTTGCATCAGGCTTTCAGTGCAGAGGATAAAGCTCATCCCAAGAGGGCAAGAATCCTTGTTGATGAAGAGAACACAAATTCACATAACACTTCATCTGAGCATAAAGATAAATTATGGTTTGCATTTTTAATCCACTGTGTCTTTCTTTTTAATTGCTTCTTATTCAGGTCTGAGATGCTTTTCATTAGTTCTGACTCTTCTTGGCAGTGGCTTGCTAAAATCTGTGAAAGGTGTGTAAGAGTAGACTTTTTGATCTGATAAAAGACACAAAAAATCACTTGCCACATGCACCATTTGTATCAGAGGCTATTAAAGAGACTGAATGGATTTCAGTATCTTTATTGAACTTGATACCACTTCTATATTTCCTCATTCTGTCTGTTATGTTTCAGAGGAAGCCAAATTCCTCCACTAAGGGGAGCATCTGAAGTAGTTGCTAGTAATAAGACTTGAGCCAGAGGATGACAAGTGAACCGAAGAAGCCCAGCAGCAATGCTTGTAAGAATAGTGTGTCAAGGAGATCATTTTAAGGCTGTTATTGATTAGGGGAAGAAGAATGTGTCTTTTAATGGTATCCTTTGGTGTATCATTGATCTCCATAGAGCCCTACCAAGCTGCCTTCGGGTGCTTCACTGAGAGCACCATACGTTGTAGCCTGTGGTTGTGTGATGATAAATTACACAGCACTGAGCTGCTACTGAGTGCTTTCCTCTCCCTTCAGGCTTTTCCCCAAAAACATGCTTGCTGCACTGGGCCAGCAACAGTCTCCTGTTGAACTTCACTTGCACACAACTTCTCTTTGTTTTCTTACATCTCTGGTAGGACCGATGAGTGTGCAGTCACGACTGAGCAAAGCTTCTAAAATTTAGTTAGAAAATAGTAGGAGAGTGACTTGCTCCTTCTATACTATGTATTGCTTGGAAGTTATGTTGTCTGCTTGTATTTGTTCTCAAATAGCAGTGTGTGCTTCAAAACAAACATTAGGATTACAGCTGCATTGATCTCTGGGATGGATTTGGCCTAACCACCTATACCATGCTGACCACTCCTCCCATGGTAAGAAGGTAGCAGGTCTCCTCTGAAGGCAATCCCCAGCACCAATGGCATTCACTACTAGGCACAAAATTTTTCAAACAGATTGTAAGCATCTATTTTAAATTTCAGTATGTGTATATAAAATCTGATTAAAGAACGTTTTAAACTTTGTGAACCATAATTATTTCTGAACAGTGCTTTCCTTCTATATGGGGTGTTTTGTGTTTCATATGGCATGAATAAATAAACATTGTGCCGAATGAAGAATACTGTAGAATTAAAAAAAATGTGATCACATGCACTTTTTCTCATTAAGGCAGCTGGGTAACTCACATGCTGAAATTTAATGCTTCTCTATATGCAGTAAAAATTCATGCCAGCCATTCAGTAACCAATATGTTTTCTGTTGTTTCTTGCCATGACATAGAATGAGGCTGTTTCTGAAAATCTTTCAGTTGAGTGTGGTGCATATGGAGGATATTAACTATGCATGTATTCGGGAGGTACCTCTTTTTAAGAAAAATGTCATATTTTTTTCATAATTTTTGTAGTCTTCATTCTAATGCATCAACAAACCACCACAAATCACTCAGATGCATGTATTTGTGCATATTTTGCATTAATGTAGCTTCAAGACATACTCTTTCACAAGAGAATGCATTTATTATGAATACTTAAATAAAACTTTTCTTACCCATGACAGGTAATTATCCATGGAGCTCCCAGGAGCATACTGTTCAGTTGTAGCTGATGACCATGAAAGTATCAGGAAGACTTAAAAATTGTTAAAATGTTTTGGACAGTCTATATTGATACTCCTAGGTAACTTACTGCATTGTCATTAATTATTTTGAGGTTGAAGTGAAATTGTGGAAGCATTCAAAAAATGCTACACCTTCCCTTTTTTAATTTAAAAATAGACCTTAAAAAAAACCCAAAACTTTATCTTTAAAAATTAAAAAAAATATGGTTAATTAAACATTTTTCTTATTGAGAAAAGCTGCAATTATGCCATGGTTCAGGTGTGATTTAAGTGCTTCATCTCATCTTCAGGTGAGGCATAATCTCCATAATGACTTTCAGTGGCTCACGGCAAACCATGCCTTTAATGCAATAAGGCATAATCATTCTTAATGGGATCAAAGACAGTACACTTACACTTAAAATACATTAAGGAAGTGTAACAGGATCCCCACAAAGTCTGTGCCAGTGTCAGCCTTGGGCTGGAGTGACATCTACTCACTGCTGGTTCCTCATTGGTTGTAGTTTCTTTCAGGATTACCCTAATGGTGAGTGGTTGAGGCTTAAATTTGGTGATGGCATCATAGTCTCTGCTTTTTTTTTGTTGTCATTATTGTTTGGTTTGGTTTGGCTTTTTGGTTTGTTTCTTAATTTTTTTTCTGGCTATCAAAACTAGCAACAGGAGCCATGGAAGAAGGGACCCAAGTTTGACTGGTGGAGGGCAGTACGTACTGTACTTCCAAACCAGCATGTGTTTCCAACCAGCTTTAAAAAGTACATCTGAGAGATAGGGATGGTGGCATCCTTTTCTTTTTGGTTGTCTATCCTGATGCTTGCCAGACTGGTCTGATGCTGCTTCAGCAAGGATGTATGAAGTGAAGGACCATGGCTGTCTTCACTGCTTTTGGCCATCACAATTTTAGTTTGGTGCAAGCAGGACTGGCATTCCTTCCCACACAGACCCTTGGCTTTGGGGCAAACCTGTTCCTGACATCACAGGAGAAAGACAGGCCCATAATACACCATTATGGTCAGGGAGACTTTGAAGGGGGTTGCCTTGATGAGTGATTGACTTCTCTGATGTTCCTTCAGTCAGATTGCATCACTAAGATGGCAATAACTTCTCATCATGACTCTCTAATGGCCTTGGCCATCGGTGGTACTGCGGAATGACTTCCCAGCCTGTTCTGCCATTTTGCTGTGCAGCATTTTTGGAGGGAAGGAGTTTGCTGCTGCCTAAGGCTTTTCTCCATCTGTCATTTCACCGAAAATGCGTTCAAAAATATACATATTTCAGATTTTCTGCATTTCAGGGGACAGAGATTTCTGGTAAAGGTAAACTCAATTGTCTGGAAACAGTTCAGATACCCATTTGGTATCTCCAGATTTAAAACAAGGCTGGGAAAAAGGAGGTGTTGCCCTCCAAATATTTTCTGAATGTAAATACAGACTGCTGCAGTCAGGACTCTCTCTTCTGATCTTAGCTCACATTTTAGTTTTGTAAGGATTTTTTTTCCCAATAATGCCTTGACAATTCAAGCTGCAAATCTGCAGACTCTGGTACATAAGCTTTTCTTGGTGACATGTTTATTAATCTTAGTTGTACTACATCTATACAGGTGGGCAAATTTGGCATATTTGCATTATCAATCTAATCTAAAGCCTTCTGACATAACCAGACTGAGTGTCTCCCAAGTATTTAAAAGCAGAAACAGTCTATTACTTATAATTCTGTAGATGTGGCGAGTTCTTATAATTACGAATTTTTTCGTTCTTCTATCTGTAAATGACACATTGAGGAAAAGCTGTGCTGGATTTTTCTTGTTTGGCACATGTTTCGTGACTATTCTTATCTCTGTCAAAATAAGTAAGAAGATAAATAAAGTGTTCAGTAGTCCAGGTTTGGCTCTTACATCATGTTTGTCCCTGCACTCATAATCTTCCTCCTGTTAGGTGACAGTTTAATTATCCTAATAGGCAGTAGTGAATACATAGTGCAAGGTGACTTGTCAGGTATCCATGCATAATCCCATGTGTATTAGAGGGAAATGCAAATATTAAATGTCAGTTCAGAAAGCTGAATCATGCTACACACCCAATGTCTTGCCAGGGCAGGATACATGCCTGAGTGGTGGCTCCATCGTATTGCTGAACTTTTTCATCTTGTGTCTTTTTCAGACTGCTTGGTTTCACATGAGGGGAAGGCAGAGCTTCTTAACTAGAGAGCTGCATTGACCCACCCTAGAGGCAGCACATGCAAGGAGCACTGAGATGCTGGGTGGGCAGTAGAGTTGTCTGCCATTCTCCGGTGATACTCTGTGCCCTTGGCTTCTGCAGCTGCTTGAGGGTTCCAGGATCTGCCAGTAAACCCACTGAATTAGATGGTGGTGTCCTCCATGCAGCTTCAAAACTCCACAAGAATTTTGAATCTTGAAGGCACTACCTATTTTCTTTCAGCCCATACTTCAGTCTTACTTGAATTTGGCTTTTGCTGTCTGTTCTTCGTGCAGCACCAATGGAACTTTGGGAGATGGAAGAAGCCAGTCCTTCAGAGGTCCCGCAGGATGTTTTTAACTTTTGCTGTGGAAAGGAGAACTTTCATCTCAGTGAAAGCCTTCAGCCCGAAAGATGACAAAGGATAATCCCTGGTCTCAGCAGGACCCCCTGTGCCTGCTTTCTTAACAAGCCATTTTAGAAACAAACAGAAGGCACAGGTTCCATCTTCAGCAGTACTTTGTGAATTTTATAAAAACATGGTAATTTATGAAGTTACAACAATACTAGGAAGTAGTTTAGGGTAGAAAGTAGATGTTAGTTGATCACAAAGCCTGTCACGACTAGTATCATTGACATCTTTTTAGTTGAGCAGCAAGACAACAGAGAACCAGAGAAAATCTGCCTTCAACTCCTAAATATTGCAATACTCCAACCAGGACTTCAGACATCATCTCACAGCTCTACAGAGCTCTCAGAGCTCTTGCTCAGTCTCAATCATATTGTTCCTTTCAGTTGCTGAAACACAAGGTGGATGTTTTTCCTATTCTCCTCCTGACAGTTTTCTTGGCAGGCTGTTTGGCCAGTCTGGAAGTGGGTGAACCCTGCACCTAAGAGAATAATTCTGTGCAGTGAGAGGTGGCTGTCTACTGGGTTCAATTCAGTCTGCATGTCTGTCTTTTTGTGTGCACATTCAATCCATAAAGTGACAGGTAAAACCTGGCTGTATTGCTAAGATACCAAACCCAATAACTGCAGACTTCATGGAATCATAAAATGTGCTGAGTTGGAAAGGACCCATCAGGATCATTGACACCCCAAGAATCACACCATGTGCTTGAGAACATTGTCCAAACATTTCTTGAACTCAGACAGGCTTGGTGCTGTGACCACTTCCCTGGGGAGCCTGTTCCAGTGATCAGCCACTCTCTAGGTGAAAAACTTTTCCTGATATCTAGCTTAAACCCCCCCAACTCAGCTTCATGCCATTTTCGTGAGTCCTGTCACTGGTCATGAGAGTGAAGAGATCAGCTGCTTTGCTTTGCAGTAACTCAGTTGCATAAAAATCTTTCCCATCCAAGTACTCCTGAATCAGCCTGTACCTCTTTCGCAGTAACAGTCACATTTTCTTTCTTATTTTTATTTTTCTTCATTAGTGTTTGCCCAAGACTCACTTTCCCCTGCATGACACATGGAGTGGTGGAACCTGCATCTATTTCAGCATGCCCACAGAAGACTGTGCCTCACAGTTGAATTTTAGATAGATTCATTGATGATGGGACTAGATTTTCCAGGGGGTGCTGGGTCCTTTTGGAAATGGACAAGGTGCTTCCTCTCAGCCTGGCAATGCCCTCTCCACATGCTGTGCTTGGACTCCTGCAGCACCCAGCAGTGCCCAGGGGTATGTCTGGCAAAGGCAAAAGGTTTGTCTTCAGCTGAGTTGATGGGACCACACCAGGGCACTGTTAGATTTTATATGCAGCGATGTCATCTGCCCTTGTCTGTGTGACTTCATGGCCTCTGACTTTGTGTCAGTGACAGCAAAAGATGGAGATTGTGGGTAGCCACCAATGTCCTCCCTGGTCAGAAGCATTATCTACAAGGAGACCAAAATCTATTAAGGATGTGACCATGCAGATTTCTCTGCATTGTCAGACAGTAATTTTCTCTCACATTAGTCTGCGGTTATTGAATTCTGTAGCTTAGCAATACAGCCAGGTTTTACCTGTCACTTTATGGATTGAATGTGCACACAAAAAGGGTTTGAACTGGAAGAAACTTTTCAGTGTTGGAAGCCTGGAGGGAACAAGATGACTGGTCTGTTCCCCCCTGTCTGTGGTGAACAAAAAGCTTGGGGCAAGGAGAAGAAATAGCTAATGCCATCTCTGCTGTCTCAGCCGGCAAGGCTGCCCGTTAGCTAAGCTCCTAAGCTTTTCTTCTGGCATTATATAAAAACATACTGCTGTGGCTGAGAATTATTAACATCCCGTTGTACGGCCTGTGCATACCTGCAATGAAAGGGAACGAAATAAAAGCAGATAAATCACTTATCTTTGTGACTTTATCGGAAAAAAAGTGCAAGCAGGTGTTCGTGCCAACACATTTTGGTCTATGACCTTTAGTTTAAAGGATTTATTTTGCATTATTCCTTGCTTTACAGCTTTAAAGACATAGTAATGAGGTACTCTCTGTGCATCCTCCTACTCAGAGAAGCTATATTGAGAAGTACAGCTGCAGCCAGCAGGGTGTTAATCACCACTTACCGACAGGCAGGACTAATACAGGCAATTGGAGAGTGTGCTAATTTTCAACAGGACATCTACTCTCACCATCCTGTATCCCATTAATAGAGTAACATTTGAAACACTCAAATGTTAGCTATTTCACCATGGAGAATAGATTTATGTAAACAAACATTATTTTGGGGTGAAATTAACCAAGGTATTAAATCGATAAACGTGACTACGAACGGCTCCAATGACAAGAATGCAGGAGGAATACGGAAATCTTCTGTGAGCTATGGAGTACCTCCCACAGCCTGGGATGGTGGGCTTGGTGAGCTGTGGACTGGCTAACATTAATGTGAGATTTCCCTGCACTCCATCAAGCTGAAAAGGGATTTACTGTCTTCCTGTGTCCTGTGGCTGGCCTTGACAGTAGGGGGTTTCAGTGTCTAGTGTCATTTTAAACAACTATCATTAGAACAGATATTATTCAAGCTAATAATTAAATCTTTGTACCAGAGTGCCATCACAGTCTTGTCTTCTGTAAATTATGTCATCCCCTGGCCCTTCACAATTTGATCCCTGTTCAGTTTTAATTTTTTTTTTTAAAGATGCTTCCATTAGGGATAGCATTACAAGCACAAAGGAATGCATTAATTTTGGACCTGTGTTACCTTTTCCAGTATTACTCAAAATTTAGATTGTCTTGAGCACCAGGGGATCAGTATGATGGATCCAAGTGACTAATTGTAGTAGTATAAGAGGTTATTACATCCCAAAGAATTATGAGTCTCATAAAATATTATTAAAAGTTAATGTGTTTGATTTTTCTCTTAAAATTATTCAAACGATTTTACTATCACTGGGTAGCTGACAATTTGCAAGAGAGTAATCAGAAAATATTCCAAGGAAAATGTGAATGCATAGCTTTTAGATTGTTTTATTATGTTTTATTTTACATTTGTTATTACTTTTAAACTTAATTATCACACAGGGTAGATAGTGATGCACTCAGTGATTTGCCAGATGCCGAAATATTAAAATATAATGACTCATGGTGGAATATATGCATAGAGATATTTTCTGTGTTACTGCTTGCCTTTTCAAATATTTGGATCCAGAGCATGGATTGACACTAGCTGTCCCTTTCTTTTAGTAGCTCTTTAAAAAGGAAGAAAAATCCCTATTTTAGAGAAAAACAAGAAAATGGCCAAAGGGCCTTGAACCTCAAAGAGCCTGATAGTCCTTTGGCTTCTCTTGGCTTGCTCTCATCTTCAACAGCTAGATAATGACAATGATTATCAAACCACTTCCCAGATCCAATTCAATGAACATTTATTTTTCAAAAAAACACCCAGAAGTCTAAGGGAAATTTGACGAGTGAGTTTGCTTTTCTGATGTTTTTATTATTTGCATGTGTACTGGATGTTCTTTTTTTCATAGACTGCTCCTTATCTTTTTATGATTGTCTTTTGTTTTGCAAGTGGGAAGACAGAGAAAAATAACCATCCAACCTGAAGCATTCAGCAAGCTTGTTTTCTACAGTTTTGTCTCTAAAAAGCAGGGAGAAATAGGTTAGACTAGTTAAATTTTCTTCTGTGTTTCAAATTTGACATGTAAATGTATCAGATGTGATAGGTACGAACACAGAGAAGTGGGGTGGTGCTGGCCTCTTTGACTTCATGACAGGCTATGAATGATGCAAGGAAAATATGCTGGGTGTGAATATTCAGGACTCACTCATCTACTGTTTCTTCTTTAGTCAGAATATTATGAAGCAAAAGTAGCTTTTTTGTCAGGATGTCGTCAATGGTTTGGTTTTGGAAAGACATGTATGTTGATGCATTGGGAGTGACCAGAGACATAGGGAAGATGGATGCAGCTTTTCTCTCTCCTGTCGGATCCTTGCATGATTCTGAGATTACTTAATCTCTCTCTAAGGACTAGAATGATGATATATTCCTACTTGGATGGCATGACAATATCCATTCCTTGGGCTTAAACAGTGTGATGGCTGGATGCATACAAGTGTCCAGATATGTCATAGCATGGAGGTTGGTTTTAGCAACATACAGTGCACCAGCAGAAGTTGCTATTGAGTCTGGAGGTATTGCATCCTCCCACAGAAAATTTCCTCCATTTGCTCTTGCTTTAATCCCTTTTCCTTTCACCAGAGCTAGTGTCCATGCTGTGATTGTAGTAATTAATGTCAATCATTCAGTGGACACAGAGGATAGCATGCATAGAAGGACCTAAGGGGAATTACAGTTGCACAGACCTTCGGCAGCAACAGATTTCTCTTTGCTGGCTGAATGTTGATACTCGGGAATAGGCAGGTAAAAATAGATCCAGAGGAGAGATAAAAGACTACTTTTACAGCAGCTGAAGGATATGACAGTTTAAAGCAATAGCTTTTTGCTTTGTGTAACAGCCCTGCCATATTCGAGATGCTTATGGAGGAGGTATTGCTTTGGCTTGCCTCTCAGCCTGCAGGTTCTTGGCTTAACACTGAATCTGGNTAACCCTCTGCTCACCAGGTACTTGTGCAAGCCATCAGACAATAACTTCATGGAGACATACTACATTCTGTACATGTTCAGAGAGGGCGAGCTAATTAAAAAAAAAAAAAAAAAAAAGAGATGTTTTAGAGAGAGGGAAAAAATACAGTGAATGAGGGTGGGATTTCCTCTGACAAAGTAGCATCTGAACCAGTGCAGAACTGATGCACCTCCTCTAAATTACAATGTACAATTTTGTCTGGGGCCTGTTCCTGATGCAGCAGACTCACCGTCATGATGGCCAGCATCACAAAACAGTTGTGTTGACCATGTGAGGAGGAGATGCTGCTCTAGATTCTGTTGGGTGTTTGCAGCATTTAAAGGCTGTTTGATCACTCCTGCAGCAGCTTCACTGTGCTTCAAAACCTCCTTTGTACCAAGCTCGGTACTGTTGGCTATGGGTCAGCCTCATTGTTAGCAAGAGGATTCAAAACTTGTGGTAATATGGCAGGCTATCACAGGGGAGGGCTGCACTCTGCTGAGATAAATTACAATGCCAGCAGGCAGGAACTGATGCAAGTGATTAAGCCCATCGCTTGCTCTCACTACTGTTCAGAAAAAGAAGAAAGATTTTTGCATGTGGAAACTTGACAAGGAATTACAAAAAGAAAAAAACAAAAACTCCACCTTTTTTTTTTCTTTTGGTTTCATTCAATTTCATATCCTCCTTTGGGGTATTTTGAGTCAGTGTATGCTCTGCTGAGCAGTGGAGTGTTGTTTGGCAGGTGTCACCAGGTGGCACTGCTTTCAAAATGTCATTGTGCACTAGGAAAGGCTGAGATTGGCATCTCTTTCCTGCTGACATTTTAATACACCTTTCTGATGAGGCCATTGCTGTGTGAGAGGCCACAAAGTTTGCTTTCGGCCGCTATCTTTGATTGAAGTTGCACCCTGGGAACAGGGCATTGGGGTTTGGCTGAGTGTCTTGAAAGAAGGGATCGCCTGCACGTTATTTATGACAATCTCTGCTCCAGGATGAGTGTCTAAATGTAAATTACTCAATTTGCGTTTAGAGTATATCCACTCTGATTTCTCCTCCACTGAGAAACCAGTCTGCAGGGTGCTGACATCTGCTAGCATTCAGAAAGGAAGCAACACATGTTCCTAGAAGTTAAAAATGGAAGAGACATATTGCATTTTCTAACATTGTTTTTCCCTCTGGTAGTGTCAGCGTTTATTCCCAGTACTTAAATCTGGTTATACTTAATACAACTCCAAGTGACTTAAGTTAGTGCAGTTGCCATAATTTCTCAGAGCAAATACTGCTGCCACCATCCAGGTGTCTTTTCTTCTGTATAATTTACAAGGGTTTTAAATTTCTGTCATATATTTCCTAACTGTCTAGCCATTTACTTCTCCCTAATTGATTTCTTTTCCTGCTTTGTTTATGTGCTTTAAATTATAAAGTTTTGAATTACGTAATTTTTAAAGGACCTCATCCCACAAGGAAGGTTATTCTTCCCCTCTGCTCAGCACTGGTGGGACTGCATCTGGGATGGCTTGCCAGCTGTGGGCTGCCCAGTACAAGACATAGGCATACTGGAGCAAATTCAGTGAAGGGTGAGGATAATTAAGTTCTTGAGCACTGGACATATAAGAAGCTGAGAGACCTGAGACTGTTTGTCCTGGAGCAGAGGAGACTCAGGAGTGATCTTGCCAATGTGTGCAATATCCAGAGGGAGGATGCAAAGAGGAAAGAGCCAGGCTCAGCTCAGAGGTGCCGAGGGACAGGACTAGAGGCAACAGGTACACGCTGAAGCATGGGAGATGTTTCCTGAACATCAGGAAACACTTTTTCACTGTGAGGATGGCCAAGCACAGGCACAGGCTGCCCAGGGAGGTTGTGAAGTCTTCATCCTCAGAGATGCTCAAAACCCAAATGGACATGGTCCTGAGAAAATTGCTGTAGCTGACTTCCTCTGTCTTCAAGACTTAAGAAGCAAGAATTAATGTAGCCCAGCTACCTAGGTTTACTCTTGTCCTGTCAACACTTTGTTGCCATACCCTCCAGTTTGTTAGTATTTTTTGTTATCCTGAAATGTTGTCATTTATTGAGACATTAGTAGACTTAAGTCAACAAAGTCATACCATACAATGTGATATTTCTGAGTGTGAAGTAGTACATTTCCCTTTTTCCTCCTGAAAATATATCTGAAAAACAGATATCATATTATTCCATATTCACAGAATCATCATGGAATGCTTTAAGATGCACGGATCCTTTAAAGATCATACAGTTTCAACCGTACTACCATGGACAGGGATACCATCCACTAGATCAGGTTGCTGAAGGCCCCAGCCAACCTGGATATTTCTAAGGCCTAAAATGTTTCCATCTCATAAAATATTTCTTTCAGAATATATTTTCTTTCATGTGTTTCCACATAATTTTCTGTTTTTTTTCAGTAAATTGTCTTAAGTATCTTTTTCTTATTTTCTTGAAGTTTACTAGTATCTTTCCAACTCAGTGTCACTGTCACAATTAATCCTCTTGGTATCTTTTCTCTTAAAGCATTTATTCTTTGTATATCAGACTGGATAACATTGCATCCAATAACACTGACAAAAATAGCACCCACTATAAATTCTTCCTTGCAGTATTTCCAGACTTGGTGTTAATTTCTATTTTTTTGCCATCGCTTAATTACCAGTCTGTATAACCATGTCAACAGCTGAGAAATATTAGCTTTTTTTTCATGATTTTGTGGGACAATATTAGATTTTACAGCAGTTGGTATAATTGATTGCACTTGTCTAATACCTGAATTGTGGTGACTGAAATCCCTGCAATTATCTACTATGACAGAAGTCAGTTGTCTTCTACTGGGATCCACTGGGATAAATACCCATTTAAAAGCCTAACTTGTATCCCTTTTCTAAAACTCTGGTGTTTGAGCTTACAATATATGGGCAAAATTGCTATCACTTATGAGGCTCTAAACCTAGGCAACCCACTACTGTATTTCTCAGTAGAATCCCTCAATGGTTTTGGTTCTTTTTGGAAGCAGAAGGAACTGAATAACTCCACACCTTCCATGCACATGCCAAACTGCATTGTAACATCCTGGGCCAAGTGACAGCAATGAGCAGTTCTTGGCAAAAGCTCTGACACAAAAGAAGTTTGAAAAATTAATTGGACCATCATTTATTTTGAATGATAAGGCAATAAACCAATGACTCAATGGATTACTGCACAGCCACACTTACAAAGCTGGAGAACTCAGCACAACAATGAAACAGGACAAGTAGCACTCTTAAATGTCAAACAGAGAGACATCTTTTAAATGTCAGCACTTTGTAAAAGAAACTATGCAACCAGGGAGTTTTTTCAGTAATGCATTGCATGTTATCTGGGGAAAATATCTTTGCCAGCTGGCCATCAAAGACTATGACTGGTTGCCGTGTTGCTCACCAATTGCTGTAAGAAAAGAAGCATCTACTAAGTGCAGGCATCAGGGCATGACTGTCAGTCATTGAGTTGCATTTGATCCATCCTCACTGACATCAAGAATTGTGATGGTGGTTGTGGCAGGGGGTTGCAAGCAAAAGTCAATGTAACGGTGTAGAGCTCAACTGGAACACACGTTCAGAGACAAACTCATTCCATGTCTCACAGACAGCTGTTTTAAGAGGGGCTGAATCATCTCTGGAGGTATCCGTCTTTCTCTGCTGACTGCAGATGAACTGAAATGCCTGATATTGAACATTGGCTGATATTTAACATTGGCTGACAGCAGATGAAATAGGTCTTACCCTAGAAGTCCTGTGAGAGGAGGTAGATATCAATGAAAGTCAAAAGGAAGTATGTGAAATTGAAGATACTTTGAATGTGTTTACATGAACCGTTTTCATCCTATAATATAGATTAGAAATGGGGGAACCTGATGTTTAAGAGATAGCTCAAAACAAAATCTATGTTTGAATGCCTGCAAGCTATGTGTTTTCTCTCCTCAGTGCCAAATTCCCCAGATGAAGGGTTTTATAATTTATTTATAATAAATGATAATAGTTTATAATTAAATTAAAGTGTCTAAAGAGTAAGGAAGACCAGACACAGCTGTTTGGAAGACCAGACACAGCTGTTCTTAAACCATGGAGATCTGTGCTACTTTGTAGTGCACCTGCAAAGTGCACCCCAAGGCTTCCAGAGCAAGAACATTTAAGCCAAAAACCATTTACAGAAATCAGTTATTTCAGTGGTTTACAGCAAAACGCAAGCATGGGAATTCTGAGCTTACAACTGGGAAGGGTGAGAGGAACTTTAACCAACAGAGCCTATAGATCTCAGAAGAGATCTCACAAAAATCAGAATTTCAATTTACTGGAGGTTCAAGAAGGAAGGCTTCAAGGATTGAAGTTTGTAGTATCCTACAAACTTCAAAGACCAGAAGAAATACCAAAAAAGCAAAGATTTTTTTGAATTATTGAGTCCAAAGAATCAACAAAGCCTTGACTGTCTGAAAAAAAGATCTCTCCAGTCATCGAAAAAGAATTCAAATATCAGATACAAATTTGTTCATAATAGTTGCTACTGTATCCCATAAAATCATTATAATATGATTATAATTTGGGCTTATTTCTATGTTGTAAAGATAGAAAACATCCATTTTATCTGAAAAACTAAACTGAGGGAGTTTGTCTTCTTTGAAGCACGCTGGTTTGCTCTCTTCTGATTTACCTTTGCACAGTGGTGCTGCTTGATGAGTCAGTGACAGTATCACACTAGAGTTACCAAGCCTTTCACCTCTGCTTTTCAACCTGCACTCTTGCAAGTGTTTAGACAATAGCAAGGCTCCCATAACATTTGCTTCTCTGTTCCTGTCAGTGCTGGTGTCTCCTTCTCACAGACTTTTGAGGCCTGAAGCAGTCAGGTTTCAAATTCAAACAAATGCAAAACATCTTGAGAACTGAAACAATATTGCCATAATTGTTGTTTACTCTGTTTACTCATATGTACATCATTTATTTGCACTTGGTCTGAATAAATCCCTGTCAGAGAAAATAACACTGTGATTACTTTAATTCCAAGCGTGTATAGTCCACCTATCATCCAGCTAATTTACTATGCTAACAACTGTCTCACCGCATAATGAATTAGATAATAACTTTTTTAATGTCCCCAAATAATTGATGTCCTGGTTCAAGAAGGCAGTTAAAGCCTGTTCTTATTCAGCAAAGTGCACAAACCTGCCTTTAACTTTGTGCAAGGTAATGATGGCAACAAGATAGTCACCTGGTCCCTCCTACCATCTCATCAAACTTATTTTTGTTTTCAAGTAGCTTTGCATGTGAAGTTGTGCCCCTTAGTGAGTGTAAAGTGGTAGGATGAATTTAAAAGAATGTTTTCTGTGTAGCCTAAAGGTATTTTTTAAAGGACGCCAATGTTACTTGTTGACTGACTGACAATACATATTTCATCTGTATGTCCTCTGGATTAAGAAACAGAAAGGTTTGTATTATTTGCGGATGTATCAAATTTTCCTTTTGTATTAGGCATTTTTTTCCCTATCAACTATTTGGAGACAGTTTTTACACTCAAGAATATATTTCTTGGTGAGAAATATGTGGACAAAAATAAGTCGTGCCATGCGAACATGTTTCTTTTAATTGTCCATTACCTGTGTCTTAGCATCTGCCACTTAAGCGATGGCTTCAAAACCATTACCTGTGTCTTTTAATGTCTTACTGCCTTATTAATGTCAGTCATTTCCTTATTAAGATTTTTACTGCCTGAAAGATGCCATGAAAAATAAGGGACAGCCATTTCCAAATAAAAGGTGAGAGAAAGAATGGAACATATTAATACGGAAGTATTTTCATACCAATAACTGTTTCATCATCCTAGACCATGCACATTTTCAATCAGTACACACAGCAAGGCTGTAAGGTAGATAAATTACCAGATCTTTTAAGATGCTGATGTTTTAAAATATTGTTGTTCCAGTTCAGAATTCCAAATGGAATAGAAAAGGAGTGGCCTGATTTACAAAGTTGTTGTTATATAATGGAGTCATCTGAAGGTCCAAGCCATAGGGAGGGAGTACCGAGTCAGGGAATCAGACACTCAAAACCTTGCTCGATTCCACCGTTGGGAGCCATGTTGTGATTCCTAAGGTTTGTTAGGGGTCTCTGGGAGGTGTGAGAAGCCCCATGTGTCCCTCTTGGGGAATATGAGTGGAGAACGCCATAACACATATGTGGCACGCATCGCACCTGCAGATGTAAGCAAGCGCCACACAAAATAGCAGTCATGGCTGCTTTTGTCAAAAACTGGTGCTGGTGTGTAGCAAGTGGGAGACATTTCTTCATTTTCTTGCACTGCCTAAGAGACTCAAGCATGCCTCTCCCATTGCCCATGAGATCATTGCAGCTCTGGGCTTCCTATCTCTTCAAGGAAGGAATTTGTCCCCAGTCTTTGGTGCTGTTTCCTTTTGACCCGAAAGAAATCAAGGTTCAGTAGGCAAGGATATGACTGTAATAGGAGTTGTAGGAAATACTAAGCAAAAAGAAATGAAGTACAGTGTAGTGCAAGGATGACTGTGATAGTAAAAGCAATGAGGAGATGCAACACTCTGCGCCCGAGCAGTCTGTGCAACATGCTGTAAATAAAACACTGAATTGTGGGCTTTCAGATGATGATAAAAACAAATATTGAACAGGCATCTCACTGAGCACTGCCTGTTCTGTGCACTGAACAAAGCAGGGGTCCTGTGGAAAAATAATAATTTTTATTGGAAATAAATAGGGTATCATAATGGCAAAATAAAGCTGCACAAATAATATTCTTTCTGACATTTTCCAACTCTGAGGACAATATTTCATCTTGTAATGAAGGCTTTTATATGTTCCTTTTCTCATGGAATTGACACGTTGTTGTTATTAAATATGTTGTACTCCTTTAAATTTTATGTGTGATATTCAACATTTAAGGTATTTAATAATTCAGTTGTGTAATTTATTTTCTTCTCATTCATATAGTTTTCTACACTGGAGTGAGGAAATGTATATGACACGGAAAGAATTGCAGAAGTTAGGTAAGTTAGGACAGACACAGAAAAAGTGCTCAGGGCAGCAAAACTAAGCAGATCGTCCTGTTGTGTTTGCATACTCATAAATCCAGAGTAACTCCTGCACAGCTGTAACAGGTTAGGTACCAAGGTCATAGTTTGACCATACGGTCAAGCTGGCTTTAGATATCCTAATACTTGTTCAAAAAATTGAACAATGATGCAAATTGCTCCTCTGGCGTAAATTCTCTGAGCCAGTTCAAGCTGTACAGGAGGAGTCAGTTAATTATTTTTGTGCCAGACTAGGCAGTTTTGCTCTGCATCATCCTGTGCCCATTGGATATCACACGTGAGCACATAAAAGCAGTGGAGACTGGTATGTACTTTAGCTAATTCATGTGGCCCAAGTTTGCCATCAGTCATATTTGCATTGCATATTTGCAAATTGATCACGTAGCCTCATACAGACCAGATACTGAACAGCAGTGGAGTTTTCAGGAGGGAGCTGTTTTTCAGCCTACCTGAAGATCTCAGCTGCCCTTTTGTGCTGTGGCCTCAATGGGATGCTCCTCTCCTCTGTGCTGAACCTCAGTGGTCAGTTCCAGTATTCAGTCTGTTTCCATGGTTCATTTCTCTTTCAGAGCTGACATGCTGTTTGATGTTGCCTCCTACCAACCACTGGTAATAATATATTTTCTGTTAGTCTCTTTGTAAATGAATGGAAAGCGTTCATTTTTACAAGTGGAAAAGAACTGCCGTTTGTAACACCCACATCCATTTTTAAGAAAACAGAAAACAGATTTCTTATTGAAGGTGAGAGAACATTTTCTGTGACAAGCATGACATCCAGATTCTTCCTTACGCATATGACTAAAACTGTACATATTTTTCTTTTTTTTTTCTTCTTCTTCTTTGACTTAATCCATCAACATGTGAGATATTTCATCAATGTTGGGGGAAAAAAAGTATGACTATGTGGGTGGTTTGAAGTAGCACAGGGATGGCTAGGCTGAGTCAGACCAAAGGACCTTGTCTACAACGATGGAGAGTCCAAGGAGGACAAGAACAAGGCAAGCATGTAATAATGATAACTCTGAATATACTCCCTGAGTCGAAAAATTCAGGGCTGGAGAATTTCTTGCCTACTGGAGATGTCACTGTATTTAATAGCTCTTGAGGGGTTTATCTTCCATGAACTAGTCAAGTAGCTTCTTGAACTCCTTTTTAATAGGACATTTTTCATTCAGCTGTTTTTAGAGAACATGATTCTTCTAAAGCTTTTTTAGGAAGCCAAAGCTAAATCCAGGCTAGATTTAACAGAACAAAGTCCAATTGAGATACTGTAATATTATAGCTGCTATAGGATCTCTACAATTGAAAGTTATGCCAAGGTTTTCAAAATAATTTCTGACTCTCAGATTTGCTGAGACAGCCTAAACTGACAATAATGCACAGATATATAAACTGAGCCCTTGAAGAGTCGATGTATCTGGGGTGCAAAAATGAGGCAGATTCAGTTTCAGCGAGGTAAAAAATTAACAAATCTCAATTAAAAAAAATTCATATCCCAGTAGCTTGTAGAGGGAGAAGCACAAATGAGGGCAGTGTTGTGAAAATGGCCTCTGGGGAAGCAGCCACACACATACCTAAACTAACATATCCCTGGGTGAGAGCTGCCCCCCATCCTCCAGCCCTCACCCTGCCCTCCTTAGTCAGCTGTGCAGCTCCTGCACCCACCCCGGCAAGCAGCAGCACAGCTCTGTTGCTGACAAGGGCTTTAAGTCACACCATCCCACTCCCACTCAGTTTTTCTCTGCAGCCAGCTCTTGTGCAGAAAAACTTGGTGCAGGAGCAAACTGTTTTCTTCTCTATCAGCCCAACAGCACATGGAAACGCTCTGTTTCCTCTGCAGCTCCTCCAGGCATAAAGTTATGCCATTGCTGTGTGAGGATACAAATAAAAAAGAAGAAAAGAAAGATAGGGGAAAAAAGAAATAAAAAAAAGATGACAAAGAATGAGAGAGAAACTAAAAGGGAAAGAAACAGAAAAATGCACACATAGTAAGAAACACTGCAGTTTTTTTTACCTCTGATGATTCACAACATTGTCTTCCCAGTTTGAGTGTTGAGATTGTGCTCAAGATTCACCAGTTTAGGAATTCTATCCCCAGATCCTTTGCTCCAAGACATTTGTCATGGATTTTTCATTAAAATGAGGTGTGTTTTTTAAATTTAAGGTTCAGTCTCTGTTATGTGTGTTTGTAGACTGTTGATTTGTTCTATATATTCAGTTTATCAGCCTTTTCACAATACATGCAGGTGTGTTTAGGGATTGCCTAAGAGAATTACATTTAAGAGTGAAAAACTCTTTCAAGAAATGTGTATTCTTCTTTCATTGCCTGGTTTGTTACTGTTTGCACAGCATTTGCCATAAATTTATTCCTGGTCTGCTGAGAATACTGGGACAAAAAAAAAAAAAAACAACAAAAAAACCAAACCCTACAATTCATTTAGGACGAAGTTATAATCGTCTTTAAAAAGTTAAGGAGAAGGGGAGTCTGTACTGTCCCTTCTTACCAGACCCTCTCCTTCTGACAAGGCAGGCTGGGGTGTGTGCCAGGGAAGACTTTGTTGGGGTGCCAGGTGGGAGGGGGTGGATTTCTGGCCTCTGAGAAAAGTATCTCCCTGGGGACTTGGAGGAGGTGGTGTAGCTTGGTGGCCCCGGCCCTCCCCCTGAGCCGCGGGCGGCGCTGCCGGGTGCCGGTGTGATGGGTGAGGAGGGTGGCCCATACCCGCTCACCCTGCTCGCTGCCGTGGCCCCGCTACGCTGCCAAGCATTTCACATTGATGCTCAGGGAATACTAATGTGACCCCTCAGCCAGTCCCCTGCTGCACCCCTGAGGATCCCTGCTGCTGTTCCAAGTGCGATTTTTTGATTATAAATCCCTGCCTGTACTGATCATTGTTCCTAATAGCAAACACATTGTTACTGAAAACAACATGGAAAAATGTCTGAAGTGAGTTATTTTTAGAGCTGTGGCTTGCATAAGCATGCTTAATGCTGGTGTATTTATTAAGGCCATGGAGCAAATTAAAGTGTCACAACTACAGGTCTATGTGCATGCAAACTTGCTTTTCATCTAGGCAGGGCTGTAGTTTAGCCTGAGCATACAGCAGCTGCTGTCTCAAGATGGAGAGCAGGGATACAAGTGCTAAACAGCACTTGGTGACACTATTGGGATGCATAGTTTTGTCATATATGAAAAATGATACAATTATAAACAAAAATTTTGCTTTAGAAAAAGCCCATTGAAAAGGAACTTTTTCAAAGCAAAAACCAAAACCAGATTAGTTTGTGCCCTTTTCTCCTTTTTGACTAATTTTACTAGGCAGGTAGTATATCTTCAGTGGCTCAGGGAACTCTGATGGGGTTCCTTTGGTAAATTCAGAGATTTTAACTCACATTAAATTATGTAATATTCAATATGTGTATCACAAATAAGATTCACAAATAAGTAATCTCTGTTAGATAAAAGACGAAGATGTTGAAGTCATTAAAACTGTAGAAAAAAATGTTCATGATATTATGATATTTTAACCTGAATTTTGTTTTCCTTTTTGCACCCCTGCTATATTTGCACTGACAGTAATATTCTGTATGGGACAGAAAGCAGTTTACAGTGTCTATACAGAAATCATAAGGAGTGTTTCATATTCAATTCTTTGTGTTGTTTAGGATACACATTAGCAACTTTGCTCATTATAAATATCTTTCATAACCCTGTCATCATTTCTTTAGAGCGAGATAAATTTGTGACCTGAAGAGCACTCTGGCTTTTCAAAGGGAAGGGAAGAAATCTTCCACTTGCAAAGATAAAGATTCTTACCATTAAGTATTCCTAGACTTTAAGCTCAGTTTCAGATAAGTTTTGTCTCTGCTGCCTGAATTCATGTTCAGCATCTGCACAGATGTTCACTGATTTCCATAAGAGATACATTTGAAAATAAAGTCCTCCACATGATTTTCCTGGCCTTTAGTTCAGAAAGATGCTAGATTATGTTGAGTCTCAATGTCAAATATCTCTGTGGGGAAAGACTAGGAAGCCTAACCTACTTGCATATGTGCATATCTGCTGCACTAATGTATGAGGAGAAGGTTATTTTCCAATAATAAAATTGCAAATATGCTAACCTGTAGTTTAAAAAAAATAAAAAGAAAGAAAAAAAGAAATAAATAGAAACTCCTCATTGTTGTTACAAGCAAAAAGAAAGAAGGAAGGAAACATCAGCTCACAGAATGTAGCTGGATTTTAATAATGGCTGGATGGCTTCATGGCCCTTAAAAACATTTATATATAAATGAGTTGAGATAATAAGGCTAATCAAATGTCATGCTTCAAGTAGTCAGTTCACAGCCTGAAGGGACTGGGAAGTGCTTTTTTGCCACTGTACAGATGTGCTTCATTGATTAGGATTTGTCCATTTCAGAGGAGAGTTGCAGAGCCACAGGCATCCATGATGACTTGCTGCAGCCAGTATTCTTATGGAGTCCTATCAGCAACTTGGCTATTTTATTTTATGTGAATGCACAGGTTTTCCAGCAGCCTGAAATCTGTCATTGACATGGGTTAAACATGACCCATTGCTGAGCAATCATGGAAACCTTGCCTAAAGTTTGTGCTGCAGATCAAGGTGAAGAGATTTATTTGAATGAGTTAGCAGACTGGTGGTTTTGTGCTGTATCTGCAGGGCTGAATTCATATAATTGCTAGCTAGTTTTTCTGAAAGTTAAAGAATCCCTCATAAAAGTTGTTTAGAAGCCTAGACTTATTTCATCTTATTAACTTCTTTCTCAGAGCATAGCATCCACAACTGATAGCAGTCCACAGCCCGGAGTGTGTGTCTGAGCGTGATTAATTAAAAGTTGAGGTCAGAAGAAGGAGGTGGTCAAATTTCTACTAGGTATCCCAAGGTCAAAGGCATGGTAAATAATAAAAACATCACAGAGCTACAATTGAGTTAAGAAGATGAGATATAAGAAGATATAACGTTGTCTCAAGACATTCAGAATATTGAAGCAAATAACAAGGTATCCCAAACAAGATTTGTTTTTCATAGCTGCAGGCATTTGAGAGGACAGTGCAAATAACTTTAATGCCATTTGCACCTTAACTGTGGAGCCTATGGGATGCATTCATAGAGAGCTGAAATCACTCATAGTTGCTTACTTTGTGCTTAGCCTACAAATTACAATAAAACATAGACCCAGACTGCATCTTGGAGGCTGCCTTGCCATGGCAGTGTGAGCTGACTGTGTCTGTGTGTGTGCATGCATGTGTGTGAAAGGTCTCATTTTGCCTGGTTGTTGCAAGTAGTGAACTTGGAAACGCCTTATCAAAATTCTTTGAATGCCAGGTTTATAGTGGAAATTGTACATAAAAACTGATTCCCTTCCAAATTACAGTTTTAGTTGTATGAAATTCTATCATAAAGTCAATTCTAGTTGGTAAAAGCTTTTTTCTTAAGATATCATAGTATCCGTAGACAAAAGCTTTATGACATTAAGTTTTGGGAAGCACGTTAAGCTCTTGCTAAGGTTTGGGGAAGATTAGAGGGCCCCCTTGTGGAGATTTTATGTATGTGTGTGTATACATATATCTATATACACCTTTTATATACATGTATACATAGTCTAAAATGACATTAAAAAAATACCTGCTAGGTCAGCGGAGGAGAAGGATGGCAATTTTGCTTGTAGCTTTGAATTGTATTATTCATACCAAACATTTCTGGGTTTGCTTAGATGCTATTGAATGTTTTAGTAAAACACAAAGTGCAGTGTAAAATGGAAAGCCAGCAGTCTGTCATGTAAGTGTTCAGTTGAAATACCCTGTCATCTGCTTGCTTAATATCTTACAGGAAACACCTTACATTTACCTCACAAGAGGAGGAAGTTTAGGAGGAAAAAAAAAAGCTTTTTTTTCCTTACATCTGGGCAATTTCCTTAGGTTTTATGAACTGTTTCAATGTATGAATAGGAAAGACTACTCTTACAATGTTTTCATTAGTAGAATCACTTCAAATTCTTTTATATCCATATTGTCATGTTGTTTACCTTACAAGAAGCAAATCTCAAGAGTTATGACTAAACCTAGTTGTTTTAAAAACTCAGAGCATAGTACAAGAAAAATAATTCGTGATGCCTGGATTTTGCAATGATCATTTATAATTTATGGTCATTATGCTTGATGTCAGAATGAGGTAAAGCTTAGAGAGAATAAACTGATACACTTTCAAAAGGATTTCAGTTACTGGGCCTTTTGTATTGTTTATCACTTTATTAATTGAGCAGAATTATTGTACTGATTCAAAATTCATTGCAGTGAAAAATGCCATAGAACTTTTATCTGAGCATCCAAGACTTGGAAAAGGGTGCCTGAAACTGATGTATTAGTTGGAAATCAGAAAAAGCTCAGTTGGAAAGGGAACATGCCATTAGATGCCACTTGTGGCACAAACTGGTTTCCAATGAAGGCAGCTATAGAGGAACACTGATGATGCTGGTGCTGCATGTCTTACCTAGCCAGAGAATAAAATGGGTTAGCAACAGCTCCTTCAAAAAGCAGGAACAGAGTGAAAATAAACATTCTAATTGAATTTAAAATAACTACTTTTGCTTTGTTTTAGACCTAACAAAATCTCACTGAAGAAATGTAAATGTCAGAAGATTTAAGGATCTAGCCACATTTTATTTGGTTGTTGTTTTTTTTTCAGGAGCAGTTTGAAACTGAGTTTTACCAATCAGGTGTGTGTTCCTGCAGGTATGCAGGAACCTTGTGATAATAGATTTCTCATAATTCTGCATGAAAGTATGTAGGTGTGTGTTTTCTTTATAACCATTGAAAAAGACCTTATGTTGTTTAAGTTACTGAATAGGCAGGAGTTCTCTGTCCCTATCTTTTTGTGTTGGAACTGGAGGAATGCTCAGTCACACAGGCAGTAACCTGCCCCATGGAGGCTCCTCCTGAAACAGGGATTTGCTCTAACCTTGTTGACAGCTGCTCAGAGACTGTGACCTGATCATGAGGAAGGTTTTGTGGTTTATCCTGTGTGCATAAGGGGTGTTATCAATCCTGTTATACAAGCTGTTACCCGTGATTACAGGCATCAGACTTGTTCAAGAGGGGCCCTTCCAAAAGGGGTTTCTGTAATCCTTGGAGGCTATATTGGCAAAACAAGCTTGAACTCTGAGTCCCTTGTACAGCACTGTTTCCAGGTTTGCTCTTCTCTTGTCCCTTGCCTGTCATCACCTTTCTTTTCTGTGGCCAGACCTTGTTTCTGCTGCCACTTCATGCTGTGGATCATTCCCTTAGCTTGTTTCCCCTGCACTTACCTCTCTAAGTGAGAAAGACAAGATCAGTACTTCCTTCCCAAGCTGGGGCCAGAGGCAGCTCTGGGAAGAGGCAGGTAGTACAGTGGTGCAAATACACCCTTATTTCATTTTTCTTTCTGTGCAGTGGCACAGCAAAGGCAAAAGGCAGAAACAAAAGAAACAGCATTTTTGAGTAAAGATGTCACATTTACCCCAGATTTACACAGTTCTTTTGAGCCACAGCAATGATCTGTGCACAATAGTGATGAGATAGAATGGGTGTGATGTGAGCAATGGATTCCTCCTTTGCTGGTCCTGGCCACAAAGGATTTATTATTCTGCCTGGCACAAATGCCTTGCATATCTTTAAAGAGTCTTATAAGACACCATGTATCTAATGCTTTTGAATAGTATTTCCTCCTGTGTGTGCTCACACTGTTTCTTACAAGGTACAAGGTTTTTGTTATGCATGTACTTGATAGAACAAAGGAATTCTTATTGTTTGAGTAATTATTGCATTTTGTATTTATATTTCTTTCAGCAAGGTTCTTGCTACTTCAGTCCTTTCAGCAATTCAAGGAATACTTAGAACAACTGAGCCTGGTGTAATTTAGACAAAGAACAAAAATCTCTGGAGGGAACTTTGTTAGATTTGTGTCTCATCAAGAAATGATTTACAATTTGTATCAAGCTTGTTTAATGGAAAGAGGCAGATTTGTTTTTCCATCAAATCACCTAATTTCTATTCCAGACTGCTTTGCTCTGAAATAAATTGTCATTTCCCCATCTTAAGCATCTTGTCTGTTCTCACATGCAGCAAAGCTGGGGCCACCATTCTCAGCCTCTGGGCTGTGACGTGTAACTCTCCAGCATCTATCTCTGATAGGAGAAGGTAGATTCACCTTCAATAAAGTATTTGATAGTCCAACATCTGCAAAGTTATCATAAAAGGCAGAAAACATAAGGCTGAGCATAAGAATTTTCTGGTGAACAAGAAGCTGGTAACAAAATGGGATGTGCTGGAAGAGGAACTTTCTGGTTTAAAGGAAAGTTATCAATGAACTTCCACAGGACTGGTCTTAACTTTGGTCTGTTTTCATTAATGATGTTGGTACTAGAAGCATAAATATGTTAATGGAATTTTCTTAATGACCTTGAGGATTTCAGAGAAATAGATGGAATAAAGTTTGGTAGTGCAAAGTGCATGGTCATGTATCTGAAGCCAGAAGAAACAGATTTCCTCTGTCAAGTGAGTGCTTATCAGCAAAAGCAGGGAGAGCAAAAAGACATCTTCATATTCCTAGAATCACAGAATGGTTTGGGTTGGAAGGGCCCTTAAAGACCATGTAGTTCTAACCCCTCTGCCATGGGCAGGGACACCTTCCACTAGACCATATTAGCCAGCAACACAGTGAGTTTCCAGAGTTATGTGGCCCCCCCAAAAAACAAATGCAATGTGAGAGTGTATCAGAGAATGCATTGCCAGTGGAGATAGGAAATATTTATTGTACAAGATACCTTTAAGGCCTCATGTGAAATTTGCCCAATTCTAGGTGTGTATAGTGAAATTTGAAGTTGTGCAAGTTCAAATGCCAGGAAAGGACTGCTTATATGATCAAACACCAGAACCAGTCTCAGGAGCTTCTTACTTTTCTAAGCTATCAAAAGCTAGCATGGAAAGCAAAGATGTTGGAAAACTCAAGATGCATCTGTGAATAGAGAGATCTAAGCATGACCTAAGGGTTTTGGGGACTGCAGTGTGGTCACTTCTGGCTTGTCTTGTCAAAGGAGATAATAGCAGCTATTTCAGCTTTGTAAAATGAAAGTTGAGAGGTGTGATTGCTTTCTGATCTTCAACTTAGATGCTATTTCTCCTTCTGTGATGTTACATTTATAAATCCCCTTGATGTATTTGCAGTGTTAACCCTAGGACAAATGGATCTAAATAGATTAAGGCCAGGTTTAGTTTGGGAATAAGACTCATGTTTCTAACTGTGAGAAGCAACCTTCATAAGCTCTTTTCAGTAGGAGCAATGGCACGAAAAGGGTATTTCAAAAGGGGCTAGGATGCTTTAGGAAGGAGTTAATTGAGTTCAGTTATATGTGCTGGCAGGGAAGGGCACTGCGATGGCTCTGAGAACCTCCTTTTGCTAAATAAATCAGCAGACTGTGTTTTCTGCATAGCTGAGCATCCTTAGTTCTTACTGTTCTGTGATTTTCTTCACTGGCAATGAGGCTGACCTTACCTACATATTTAAATATAGAATGAAATGTCCAACCTTATGTTCTGCGTTTGAAAATTTATGTCTAAATCCTGAAGGCAGCACACAGGAAAAACCCAGATTATCTCAGAAAACTCACACATATTCATATGCTATTCATGTGCATTGTCTAAAATACTGGGATTAAAACCATGGGTAGCTACATCATTTCATTAGTCTACGAGCTGTTCAATATCCAGGCTTGATACCTGTGAACAGAATTAATTTCTTTAGGGACATGTAGCAGCTGCACTGTCCTCTCCACTTTCTAGAGACTCTATATTGAATAACATGTCATTGAAATAAATATTGATGGAGTTGCTCAATAATTCAGGGTGTGCTGATTCAGAGTGTTATAGCCCTGTTTAAATCATATTAAAAAAAAACCCAATCTAGTTGGCAAGTTGGTTCCGGTTTCCTGTGTTGTCTGACAGGACTGTACATTTGGTGACAGCAGACTTTGCACTGTCATCCAGAATCACAGAACCCCTGGGGTGGGAAGGGTCCTCAGGAGATCTCAGTCCAACTCTCTGCTCAGAGCATGGTCACCACTGAGCACAGATGGGGTTGCTCAGGGCTCTGTCTATTTGGGTCTTCAAAATCTCTAAGGATGGAGAAGCAGAGCTGCTTCTGACAAGGCTTTCCAATGCTTACTTATTCTCATAATGAAAATTGTTTTCCTTGTGTGCTACCCTTTTCCAGTTTATTGTCTCTCATTAGCTCTCACCATGCACAACAGTGAAAAGCCTGCCTCTACCTTCTCACTGACCTCCACTTAAGTACTGGAAGGCTGCTGTTTGGTCTCCACCTAATGTCTCTGGACAGATCTTTGAAATATTAAAATCTGCATCCTCACAAGTTTATATTCTTCTATGTCAAGAAAAAAGTCTCAGCACTCCCACTTTCATTTTGCAGCATTAGATCCCAAGATCCATTTTCACTGATAATTTTGAAGGGCATGTGGCAATGTGAGAGGTCAAGAATGTGATTATTATTTTCATGATTTTTTTATTACCTTAAAAAATAAAAATTAGTCATCACAAATGTGTTTTTACTGTTGTTTGCAGTACAGATGTAGTGCTGAATTTTGAAACTCATATATTTTTCTGTATAATATGAATCTAAACCAGTGCTATGTTCAAACATCTTACCTAGTATCTCGTTCTTCTCGTATCTTCCCATGCCCTCTACACCATTATTGATTGTGTTCTAGCTTCAAATCAAGGAAAATTAGACTTTTTAGGTGGAAAAAATTCTTAAGGTTGTATATGCAGCATTTTTGCTGCTATAGGTTCACTCTCTTTCTTCTACCCTGCTGGATTGCCCTAAATCATTACTGTTAAAAGTTATTTGATGTGAGAGAGTGAGCAATCTCTAAAGACACTCCTTGTCATCTGTCATTCTTTAATTATGTGTAGGAAACTACTCTTCTGATCAACAGCCATGTTAAAAAAAAAAATAGTGCTATAAAGCTTTCCTAAGATTTTTCTGACAGCATGGATACAGAATTTAATCTGATATTTCAGAGGTTTTTTTTCTTTTAAGAAAAAAGGGTTTGCAATTTCTAAACAGAAAAATTGGGAGTTTTATAATGAAAGCAGTGAATTACTGTAAAAGAAACTCAAGTTGGCAACAGGGAGTATTCCTCCTAACATGCAAGGAAATATAAGGTTTCACATTTAAGTGCTTCCCAATGCCCAAACACCACATTTCCCTTGCCTGTAACAGACTGTGTCATCACAAATAACTTCCCAACCAACCGCCTTTGCTTACCAGAACCAGAAATGTAATCCCAGCTGTCTGACTCCAAGCCCTCCCTCTGTCACACTGATATACTGATACATCAGTAAGGACAACAAAATTATAATAGACTGTTTTTCTGACTGTTGGCTTGGAGATTTGTGTGAAATAATACAAAACTTACTTAAAAAAACTTTGGTTTACTTTGGGGAATGCTGCAACTCTAAAAGCAGGCTTAGAAAGAGATATTATGACACGACTGCTAGGTGTATTACAGGTACAAAAAGTCATGAAATGGAGGTTCTCTGTAGTTACTTCTCACTCATTGCAAAATTGTATGTTACTGGATAGTTTTTTATGCTGGCCTGAAGTTTGCATTCTGTGAATACATCCCTTTAGGTATGGGGTTCACCTTACAGATAAAGACACCTGCATATAGGTGCCCACAACATAGACTTCTCCAGGTTAGCAATTAAGTAAAGTCCCTTGTGGTCAAGGTACACGATTCAATGCATAGGGAGCCTCTCAAGCGATGCAGCTGATGATGGAGCTGGCAGACCATGGTCAGTCTCCAAACACAGACTACTGCCTGTATTCAGCAGCTCCCTGCTGGTTTCAGAGCTTGCCTAGATGTGTAGCTTATACAGAGACCACTGCATTTAGATGTCTTACCCTGAAAACAGTATCCAGTCCCTTCTCTGAGCAGACATATCATAGAGATTTAGCTGCACATTATGTCACTGGGGTAATGAAAAGTGTAGTTAACCAACAGTGGCTTGTGGCCAACTTGGACATAAGAAACAGTTGCCAGCTTTTATTCCAGTTGGATTCAGAGCCATGAGACAAAATCTCAGAGAAATAATGAGACATATCTAAAATATTGTATTTTGTACTTCAGAATACAAGTTGTGTTGTTTGGTTTTTTTAAATTTTATTTTCCTTTTATTTAACTCTGCTGAAGTCAATGACAAGTTCTCCTTTAATGTGGATCAAGTGTCTACAGGACATTACAGCCACTGTTTTAAGTAAGTACAGTGCTCATCATCCCAGATAAAAATAGCAGAAGTGGTGGGTGCTCCAATCTCCTGAGAAAACAGCCAAAAAAAAAAAGGTTTTTTATATGCTGAATAGGTGATGCATGTGATAAGCGCAGACAAATGTTAACAGCAATGTCTGTTCTTTCAGTAAAGGTCTTGTAAAGAAACCCATGAAAACCTGAAAGGACAGCTAATGGTATTAAAGTCACAAAGTTACGTAAAGGATCTTTTAGAAAACCATTCCATCACAATGACAGATGCTAAGCTTAAGAAGCCTATGTGCTGTTGCTACATCATGTTTGCAAAAGTCTGTGGGACAGCTAGGGTTTATCTATCTGGCTTGGTGGATAAGCTGTATGATCCTTCCTGCAGCCAGATGGAAATGCACATAATTCGTTCTCTCTTTCATAGCTTTTTTGTTACAGTGCTGTTGTTCTGAATAAGAAGTATACAGTCTGTTCTTGTTATGTTTTGTTGTTATGATGGGCAGGTTATCTGTAAATTAAGCACAACGTGGATGCAGTGACACTCTGCACAAAAATGCTGCCAGCCTCAAAATGATACATCCACATTTCACTAGAATAACCAGTTTGGATTAGCCCAACAACGTTTCTTTGCTTCCTGTCTTCCCCTATCATTCTTGTTGCATGTTCTTCTTCCCTAACTGTTGATGCATTGCCTTAGCCTTATTTTTGCTTCATTTGTTTACCCTGTTCATTTTACCATTACCCATACTAGTGATACTTTGCATGAAGAGAGGTTGCTGATTGCTGATTAACTCTGTTACTGACTCTGAGATCTTGGGCTTCAGGATAAAAATGGGAGTCATAAGGCTTTTGTTCACATAATACCAATCCTTCTTAACTCTTCATCTTGCCACAACCTCTGTTGTTAACAGAGGCATGTGGTCAGGATGGCTTTTGCTGAGTGATTCAGATGTTTCCTTGGGAGCACACTCACTTCCACAGCTAAAGCTGATAACTTCTTGTCTCCGCTCAGGTCATAATCTTGACCAGGGCTTTTATTTTCCTTGCTGCCAGGAAGAACCAGAATGTGGATGGTTTTATGATGAACCTGGATTTTTCAGTCATTTTGGTTCTTTCTTTCTTCTGTCTCTTAGTGTTTTCCAAAATATTCTCTGGTGACTCTTTTTCTCCACCTCAAATATTCCTCTATCTCTGCATCAGCTGCTATGAGCACATTGTTCTCCTTTTATGAAGATGTCATTCATCCTTCTCCCCCAGGAGGCCCTACAGGATGTTTTTGTTCTCAATGTGCGGTGATCCTTCACATATTTAGTAAATCTCCCTCTGCTGGGACATCTGTTCCATGGTGATAGAAGAGGCAAAGTGCCCTGGTTTGGGATCACCTCTGCTAATAGCAGACTATGCTCCTCTGAAATAAGTTTCTAAACCAGAGCAATACTATTGAAGGATTAATGTAAGATTAGAGTATTTATATTAAAATACCTTATAATGTGGAAGAAATACATGTTCTTAGGTTATAACTAGAAGCTTGTTTTATCTGTTCTATTAATTAAAGGTTTCCTTTGCCTAATGCTAATGAAGAGATTGGATTTCATGCAAGTAGGACTAGAGCCTTAGGAATTACCAAGTGCTTTATAATTCCAGTGTAAACAGTAGTGTGGAGCCCTTGCTTCATAACAGTGCTTGTTTAGGCCCTTGCATAAATCATCAGGCCCTTGCTATGACCATCACGTTGCTTAGCACCTGTCCAAAAAATCAACTATCCTATACTGAGGATTTCAACAATCCATTCATTTCAATACATCATTCTCAAAAGGAGATCACTTAATCTGGGGAAATTGTATAAGGTTTCCTTTCAGGTGGAGCAAACACTGTGACTTGTGGGCTGGTGTTGGAAATGTAATCTGAACTGTTTGTGTATGTCTGTGTTTATATAGACAGTCACAAGATACTTACGCATTTCGTATCATTTTTCTGTCATTGACAGCTGAAATTTATGGCCAGATTTCAGTGTAAATTTTTACACACACACACATACACGTGCTGATATAGATATCGAGATATATCTATCGAGAGATATATACATCTATAAATAATTTCTGTGTATTTTTAGTTAATTTGTAATATTTTGTGTAAAATATCTTCTCACTGACATGCCTCCATATTCTTCTTGCCTAGCCTTTAAGCACTGAGTCTGTCTGTGACAGTAGTTTGAATAATCGATGAGGAGTCCGTTGAAATGAAGCCAATAAGTCTCTGATGAGTTTGCTTTGTCAAACAGGGTAACAGAAGTGATTACTTAATATTTGACTCAGTATTTCCCACAGCAGGTAGCCGTGGAGTTTAACACAGCCACATAAGTGTGAGCATCGATTACACAAGGGGGTCATTTACACCAATGAGAACATGTGCACATCTATATTCAAAGCAGCTCCAGTATATTCACTATATAGCTAACTTTATACTATGTTACTGAACAGTGAAGAAAAGACTGACTGAAGACCATACCCAGTTTCATATTTTTATGAACTGCATCTTGTCTTTATTATGATCTGACTCCTTGGCCATTCCTAGTGTGATTGAACACTTGTGTTTGAGGCATTGAGAGCTCTGAAATGATTCTGTATTTTATCCATAAATGCCAACATTTGAAAACAATTTCCTAAAACAGTTTTTATAATTTTTCCAACTGAAACAAATGTGCATGACCCATGTGTAGAGGCATGATATCCTTTTCCCTAAAAGAAAACTGTGTACATAGCTGCCATGCAGCATCCCCTCAGTCCTCTGTGTAGCATGTCATAGTGTCATCTGGACAGTGCCCAGGATTAGGTGGAAGAAGGGTGACAGAGAGTCACAGACAGTTAATCAGAAGGTTGTAAATTGTGAATGCAGCATAAGTTCTGAGCCGCTCAGAAACTAAATGTGTGTCAAGCTGATGTTTAAGGTTGTCTGACAGATGAAGAAGCTATTCAGTGGGTAACTCTCTGAAACCTGCAGAAACCAGAAGCAGTTGATCAGGACAGTGAAAACAGATGCAGAAGTCAAGTAGTCACAAGGAGGAGCACCAGCAGACTGATGAAAGTTTCTCTCCCGGTCTGCAGAAGGGAAGCTGTGGATGTTATACAAAGATGTGCTGTTCTCATTTCCATGCATTTGCTTCACAGTCCTGTTTATTGCACATCAAGCATATTTACATATCCAGGGACGAAATGGAAATGATTGATGCAAAGGAGGTATTTTTGTTTCTGAGACATGCCTGACTGGGACTGCTGGAGATGGGTGAGGAAAGACAGAACTATTATTAGAGGTATAAATAACTGTCAAGAGCAACTTTTAAAACCATCTGTTACCATATATTAACATCCGAAATTATCTGAAGAGAGGAGGGGCAGCAATACAAGGACTAAGCCAACGCCACATCTCTGTTGATGCAAGATGTTGGCAATTGCCTCTGAGTCTTTGTCCATTGTTTTTCATTTCTGCTCCCTTGGAGCTTTAATTATTTTTGGTCACAGCCCTATCAGTGCCTGCTGGATGTTGCAGCAACAGTCTTACACTCAGAGTTGATGGGTGTTTGAGAGTTGGGCTGTTTTATCTGCACAACACTAGTGAAATGTGTTCCCTTTTTGTCCTGTTAGTTGAAAAACAATTCTTAATGTGCTCTCATACGTGTAATATAGAGCCAAGATGAGATGAGCATCCAATCTGAGAAGAGAAAGCTGTGCCTGAAGTGCCCAAAGACAGTGCTTTTTGTAGTGGAACTGTCCTGCAGAGCACACAGGAGTATTTCTGGTACTTCCTGCTCTGCAGGAGTAGAAGAGGCATTTTAGACATGTCTGTGAATGATTGTGTGATTCTTTGGTTCACTGCTGATATAAGTAACCAAAGGGGATCAAAAGAGCTGAAGTGCGGTTTGGTCATATGCAAGCAGTAGTCAGAAAGCCCAGGCTCCAAATGATTTCGGAAATATCCTTCAGAGTATCATCTGATGATAACACAAATCATGGTTTCCAATGCAAGTGATAATGAAAATATATCCATGGCATTCCCCAGTTTAAATCCTTCCACTTGTAAAGCTTCTGCTGTGAAATAATTCTTGAAACAGCTCTTTCCATTAGATGGCAGCTCAGGAAATGATGCTGCAGCAGAACATAGTCCACAGTTTGGTCTCATAATGCTGTTCCAGAAAATCCTGTAGGTGGAGAACTCAGAATAAATAAGAACAAAACATTCAGACCTTTTTTCCTTTTGCTTTGTCTATACTGGGGAATATATCTGCATTTTTAGGAATATGTGGGAAAATGTCTATGACAAATCCAAGGTTTATGGAAATGATGAATCTTTAGAGGCAGAAAGTGGGTGTTGTCTGGAAAGCAAAGTAATCATCTTGGAGATTGTTACAAATTTTGAGATTTTTCATTTAATTGGAATTAGATCTTGTATGACGTGGCTGTCCCTAAATGTTAGTTTGTTTACAGGGTAACTTGCTTTCAGCAAGCTTGCTTCCTGCTTGCTTCATTCATCCTTCTCTAGGCTTAAGAGAGTACAAAAAAAGTAGAGACTTTTCTTAAGAAATCTTAGGGCTCATGATTTATTAATGTATTGTTTGCAGTCAGATGAGTCATGCAAACTCAAGAGCCTATTTTTGTACCAGACACTGTGTTAATTTTAGTCATGAATTTTTTGCTGGTTATTTTAGCTGACAGGAATCATAAGTATTTTGGTTTTGCTTTGTGTTCATGATATCACTTTATAATTCAGTTTATTATTGAGTAAAACATTTCTCAGTAAAAAACCCTCAGTCTGTGATTGAAGTCCCTTTCGGATTGCCATAAATAGATATACAATCTGAATTTCGTAGCTAAAAGATGAACTGACAATATGAGTTCTCTAGTTATTTGCTCTATTTCAAATCAATATATCTTGACATCTCCTATGTAGTCTTGACAGGTGAGGTTGAATAATGATAATCTTTACACCAACAAATGCTTTTATACTACATGATTGTAACTAATTTCAATCAAGCAGTTTTCTAAAATTGAGTCATATGATTGGATTTTGGGTCTCTTATTATCTTCACTCCAACCCACTTAACAATAGGGGTTTTCTTAAGTAGATGGCTCACACTAGTCTTCTACATGGTGTTATTTTTAGCACTTGCAACATCTGTATGAAATTGCTCATGCTTTTTTTTGTGACCAAGTGCTGTATGGATTGTCATCTTGTGTATCTTGTGACACATGCAGGTATCAGTCCAGAAGAGAAGGGCCAAGATAATATCAATCTCTTTTCCCACAGTTTCTCACATCACTGAGGGTTAACACTTCAAAGTAGAGGGGACTACACTTCAGTTAATTGGATTCTATTTAAAGCAACTATGACTGAACAGGTGATTGGTCAAAGTAATTCTGTTTCTCTGATAACTGTTTATTTCCTTTCATATCTCTCTCTTTCTACCAATTTACCTTTTATTTTATTCCTGCTATCTATGAAGCTTTTGCTGTCTCAGAAGTAGTCACCTAAACTGCCTACAATACACTGGAAAAAGTGAAGGGTGTGGTGCCGGTGTCAGGTAATGATTTTATTGGAGAATAAATAGTGAAATCTACCGAAATCTTAAAACTGTGTTTAATTATGTATTTCAGGAATTTCTATTACATCACAATGCTGAGGGATCCGGTGTCGCGTTACTTGAGTGAATGGAAGCATGTCCAGAGGGGTGCAACATGGAAAACTTCCCTTCATATGTGCGATGGAAGAAGCCCAACACCAGATGAGCTACCTACCTGTTACGAAGGAGATGACTGGTCTGGAGTCAGTTTACAGGAATTCATGGATTGTAGCTACAACTTGGCCAACAACCGCCAGGTGCGCATGCTGGCAGACCTCAGCCTGGTGGGATGCTACAACCTGACTTTTATGAATGAGAGCGAAAGAAATATGATTCTTCTCCAAAGCGCCAAGAACAATCTGAAAAATATGGCCTTCTTTGGGCTAACAGAATTTCAGAGGAAAACACAGTATCTCTTTGAGAGGACATTCAATCTGAAATTCATTTCCCCCTTTACCCAGTTCAATGTTACGCGAGCCTCCAATGTGGACATCGGTGAGGATGTGCGGCAGCGGATAGAGGAGCTGAATTTCTTGGACATGCAGCTGTATGAATATGCGAAGGACCTGTTTCTGCAGCGCTTCCAGTATTCCAAGCAAGAGGAGCATCAGAAGAACCGACTAAAGAGGCGAGAGGAGCGGCGACTGCTGCGGGAGCAGAGAGCTCATCAGTGGCCAAGGGAAGAGACAGCAGAAGTAGCTGTTACTGAAGATTATAACAGTCAGGTTGCAAGGTGGTGATGCTCCTCCATCTTGACTAACCAATGAGAGGATCAGAGAGTTTGTGCAACTTGGCTACCTGGGAATTAGCCAAGGAAGACCTACCACTTTAGTAAATGAGACCTCGTCTGACAGCTACCCCTCCTTGTCTCGGTCATTCTTGGTTTCTGCCAGTGAGAATGTATTGTTTTCTCAATAGGTATTGATGAGTGTTACTAAATGGCAGTAGAATAAGATCTCTGTCCAGAAAGACTTCCTTCAAAGCCCTAAGCTATGAGGATGAAGAGAGAGCTATATCCTTTCCATTAACAGATGTACCCTATACAATCTGAGATACTAAAACTTGTGCAGATATGAATGAAAAATTGGGAAAAAATACCTGGCTTGGTTCCTTTGTGACATGAGAACTGGTTTATTTTGTACTGTTCATTGCAACTGTAGTGCATAACTTTCTAGTGAATGAAATGGAGGAAGGTGCACACATTGCCCTTCAAACTTCTAAATGCTGTGTTTTGATTAAGTGAAGAATTTGATAAGATGATTAAAGAAGACTTAGGAAATGTGGGATTGGGGCATTGCTCGTTCTTTTCCGTTAGCCAGCAATCAGAGATGATTTATAGGTGAAGTGGTGAGGGGGTTAGCTTATTTCTCTGCAGATGCTGTGTATCGAACCCAGCTAGTTAGCAGCCATCTTTCTGAGTGTGTGTGGCAAAGGCAAAGGCAAAGCCTTGAGAAATGAGGTCCATGTGGCAGATGGGCTCATATTGCAAAGATTATTTAGCAGGCAATGAAATCTGCCTTTCATTCACAAAAGAGGTCAAGCAAACTCCAGAGAAGAGGAAAGAGAAAGCAGGAAAAGCTTAAATATCAGTGTGGCATTTTCCAGATTTGCTGTAAAAGCCTGGGGATATGTTGTCTGTGAAGGTAGGCAGGTTTATGATATTGTCTGTTAAAATACATTGATGCTGAGTGAATACAATTTAAATTGGTTTTCTCTCTAACTGCAGTAGTAGTAGGCTAAAAAAAAAAGCTTTCATTTTTATAAGATACATAATGGATATGTGGAAGGTCTTGATATTTATTACTCTGTATGAAGATTCTTTGTAAATTTATTGTTTTCATGATGAGAGATCTGTATCTGTTTTTCTTCCTAGTCTAGAAAAATATTCAATGCGTTCTTCCTCCATGTTACATTCTTGTGGCTAAACTACATCTGTTTATTCCAAGATTTTATGTTGTCCATTCGTAATAGTGAAATTTTGAAAAGAGGGTCCTGTGCACCATAGATCTTCTGAAAGAGTTTTTTTCCTTCTTCTTCTAGCATAACTGGAAAGCATTAGGAGGAAATTTCTCTAAGTGCCTCAATGTGGCTGCTAAATCAAGATGCTGAAAGTATATTATTGCATGCATGAATGGCTTTTACCTTACAGATTTGCTAATTAGAAGTACTGGAGTACCTGATGTGGATGCACATTTCTTGCTTGTTTTCGAAATTCAAGGTTTCTGTCCAGTTGGTTAAAAAAATCATGTGTTATAGAAAAAAGAAGCTGAATTTGAAAATTTGCCCCTTCATTTCCAAGTTGGTTTTGTTTTTATTTTTTTTTGCAGGCTGTATCTTCTTTTCTTCTGACAATTCTATTGCTACTTAGCTATGCAGGATATCAAAAATACAATCTAATGATCCCATTGAGAGTTAATGCACACAATAATATGTTAAACAGGAAATATCATTATAGCATGAAGAAGTGAAGAGAGCTACTGGGATAATGCCTCATTATCAATGTAGTTCATTAGCAATATGTTGCTTTAGATCTGATCAACAATGTGCTACTTTGGGGGTGAATAGTGGTGGGTTTTGGTCTCTAATATCTGTTCTACTGGTGGATCATGTGCATCTTCTCCAACCTCTGCATTCAGAAGGGATAATGCAGGACTACAGATTTTTATTCTCCTATCTGAGCATGGGATGTCTGCCTTAGAGAAGAGTGAGGAGCTCTCTAGACTCCAGAATGGTACTGCTTGGAACCTCACCACCTGGAAGAGGCGCTCAGACACTTCACTCACATATGGACACCTACCTTCAGAGATTTAGATTGAAATCCTTACAGTCAAGGACTGAAGCTCACTTTGGGTGTCCTGGCTGCAGGACAGCAAGACCATGAAGAGCTAAGACTCACCAGTGCCATTGCACCTTTAGCGCAGCGCAGGTAATTCACAGTGATCTGACATCTTACCCACTGGCACCAGGGCTTTAGGCTGGGCTGGCCCTGGCCCTGCAGAAGAAAGGAGCTTTCTGTTGGTGACACAGCGATGACAGGAACTGTTGCATCTTCCCATTCCGGCACCCTGCATCTTGTTGCAGACCATATAGCAAGAGAGGGTAAGGATGCTTTTGGCACCCGATACTCTCTCTCCAGGATTTGCAGGTGCACTTCTTATTTGCATGAGCACGGGGAGCTAAGGGTGCTGGGGAGACCTTAAAGGACAGAAGAGAAAGCAGCCATGTGGGGAGATGCAAGCCCAAATTCACATTAAGGAGGAAGGTGAGCGAGGAAGCAAAATCAGTTCCAACCCATTCGTTTTGTGTAAGGCATCCCCTTCTCTTCCTCCTAAGTGCCAAAAAGAAGGTGGCCCACTTCCTCATGCACCTGACTCTTTTCCCAGCAGACCAGCTCTCTATGCTGCTCACAGCCATGGAGGCCTCATTTTTCATTTAGAAAATGCAGTGTTATCTTTTCAGAGGAGAGGAGAGTGCTCAGAAATGCTTCCCTAGAGCCTCACCAGTGACTGGAAGTATCAGTTTCAGCTGTTTTAGCCACCAACTGTTCTCCAGACTATTCCTTCTGCCTGATACAAAACAAAGCCTAATGAGGAAAATCAAAGCAGTCTTTAGGTGGTTTACATTAGCTTTAATAGTTTGGCAATATCTTCATGCCTTTTCATCAGTCATTTCCCAGGAGGCAAGATTAGGGTCCTGAAGAGCTGTTAATGTACTGTGGCATCTACCTTAACGCTTGGGATTTAGTTAAAATTGAAGTTGGTTTGTTGGATTTTTTTTCCTCTGGCACCTGTGTAGCAGGTAGCCCTGGTTTGTGCAGGAATAGGTTTGTTGCTTTTGTTGGGTTTGGTTTTTTTGGGGAGGGGCAGGCAGCCAGCAGCTAAGATCTTTCCCAGAGCCCCTGGGACTGAAGGGCCTGGCACCTCCTTTCCCAGGTCCAGCGGTAGATCCAGCAAACTCACTGCACCAATAATCCTGTTTTTCTTAAGTGAATGTCCTGGCACATGACAAACAAAGCAGTTTGGAAAAACTTTCAGGCTGATTTCTAAGACACAGTCTTGCAGCTTTCTTTCTCTTGAGTGCTGTGCTTGAAATAATGTAATGCAAAAGCAGAATAAAGGCCCTGCTTCATATCTCTGTTATTCCAGGTTTTCATTGCTCTGACAGGACAGACTTCAATGTAATTACACTGGCCCATATAAGATCGGAGTGCAGCATGTTTCTTTCTAAACCTTCGTAAGCAACAATGACACAGGATTTCTGTCCATCTTCCTGGCATTATTTTGTTGCTTAAACAAGGCAATTTGACTTCTGCTACTGTGGTGCTGAAACAAACCTCATTCTTTTGTAATGGAGATGTACTCGCTAATCTCTACCATCACCTTCCCGTCACTGGCTGCCTTTCCCAGTTGTAATTCACTGTATGCTTGAAGTGGACAGAGAAACATGCTCTGTCATTAGAACTTGTTTCTGGTAATTTGATGTCTAGTCCAAGAACTCAGCTTATGGCCTTATGAGCCATATTTTATTAAGGAACGGAAAACTGTCCTCTCTTTCCCGCTCATCAATGATAACAATAAAAAGCTTTTTCAGCATTGTGGTGGATTGACTTTGTCTGGACACCTGGTGCCCAACAAGCAGCTCTATCACTCCCCCTTCCCAGCTGGACAAGAGAGAGAAATAAGATGAAAAACAACTTGTAGATTGAGATAAAGCAGTTTACTAAAGCAAAAGTGAAAGTTCACACATGCACAAGCAAAGAGAAAAAAAAAATTATTTTCTAGTTCCCATCAGCAAGCGATGTTCAGCCACTTCCCTGGTAAGCAGAGCTTCAGCACATGTAGTGGTTGCTCCAGAAGGCAAATATTGTAAATAATGAATGCTCTCCCTTCCTCCTCCTGTTCTTAGATTCTATATCTGAGCTGATAATGGTATGGTCATGGTATGATAATGGTATACAAGTCATATAGTATGGAATATCCCTTTGGTTAGTTTGGATCAGCTGCCCTACTTGTGCCCACTCCCAAGATCTTGCCCACCCTCAGCCTACTGATAGGGAAGAGAATGTTGAGAGACTGCTCTGATGCTGTGCCAGCTGCACTCAGCAGTAGCTAAAACACTGGTGTGTTATCAACACCTTTCCAGCTACCAAATAGAAAGCACAGCACTGTGAGGGCTGCTGTGGGAAATGAAATCCATCTCAACCAGACCCAATACAATCATGGAGAAAGAAAAAGACACCATTTCTGATGTTGGATATTCTTCACTGCATTTCTGTTAATAGTGGGGCTGTGATAGCCGTGCTAGGGATTCTACCCAATATGCAACAGTTCACTAAGAATAGAAGTACAGAACAAAAAAAAGTGATGGAAGTCAGATCCAAAGCTAAACTTCATAACTGTAGTATATCCATTCAACCAAATGGCAGATCACATCCCCTTTGGATGTGGAGATGTTTCAGTTTTGACATCCACTAGTAAACCAGGAGTTTCTTGAATCGGTCTTTTCATTAGCACATGCTTCCTTCTGCCCTAGTCACTTCTTGTTTCCCACCTGCACTTTTATCAGTTGTAAGCACTGATGTTTTAAAACTTATCTCACTTTTTTTTCCCTCTGTTGCTGTTCTCCTGATACATATAGAATTACTGGGGTTTGGTCTTGGATAAGGACTAACTTGTTTCCAGACTAGTGGAGACTATGATGTACAAGATGAACAATCACTCTGCTGGTGCAGATTGCTGTATCCTCCCTACATGTGGCAAAAGTATACTCGGAAAAGGTACCCAGTTTGCACTGTAACACTTCTTTCCTGTTTGGTTCCTGTAATACTTTCTTTGTCTATATTTTGTGGAGGATAATGGGTTCCATGGTATCCTTGTCCTTCTTCTTGGCCATATCATTATCTCTGTGATTTCAAATAAATGTTCGAAGTGAAGGAAAAAAATAAAGAATTCCCATCAGTTGCCATATTTAAGATGAAAGGGTAAATGAATAGGCTGTAAATTACCTTATTCTTTAGGAATTTTCTTTCTGTTTCTGTGCAATAATGTTTGTGAACTCTGCTACTAAGAGATTGTATTGTGAGTACCATATCTACTTTCATTCCTATTTACAAGATAGTTTGTAGACCTAGGGATTTTCATTGATGTAAAGCACAATTTAATGAATTATTTAATGTGTTTAACCATTGTGATGCCAAAAGCAATTGTTTTAATTTATTTATTTGGTGGTGGTTTTCTGTAAAATGATGCTCATTAAGAGATCTGTTAAAAATGAAGAAATTTTGTTGAATACTGTTGGGTCCATGAATTACTTATAAGCAACAAATAAACATTGTTTGTGTTTTTGAAACACTAAAGATTCCATCTTATCTATATAGCCATAAAAATGACTAAAAAGGCTTCTGTTGGGACAATTTCAAGCATTAGCAAAAATCCACTGTGTTTTTTTAACAAAATGTACATGGAGGAAAGTGATGTTGATATAACTTACTATTTAATTATATCGGGGCCCAGTATCAAATCTTTTGCTTGCCATTGCCTTTGATGGCTTTATCTCAGATTGAAGTAAAACAAGAGAGTCAAGACTTGAATAGTCACCACCACTAATACAAGTGACCTCAGTGTCAGAATTTCTGTACTTGAATCAAATTAAGACTTGAGTATGCAAATACTGGTAGTGAAATCATTGGACTTCATTTCTGCTCCAACAGCACTGAGAACCAGTCCAAATTATCAGGATAATCTCATGAGCTCCTGTGGGGAAGGATGAGAAGTTGCAGTCTGTTGCCACACTGTTAGCCTCCCACATGTGTCTTTATATCCTTGTGAACCTTGTACATGGACCCTGGAGGAACTGATTGCTATTCAGTCATACCATTTCATGTAAGTGCTTGAATACAGTCAACTAGGACAGGAATGAGAGCATAGAGGAGCATGGACAGACTTGAGCAAGGAGGAAACACTGACCTCTTACGGAATAACTGAGGCTCTCTGTTAGGTTTGCTCCTTCCAACAGTAGTCCAGGCCCCTGTTCTGTGACTATTTTATCAAACAAAACTTTTTCACATTTCTCAACTTCCCCAACAACAAGCCTTGCAGACATGTCACCTTCATGAAGGTGAGTCTGGTTAAAAGAGAAGGTCACGCTGTGGCAAATTAGGGTGTAATGACTGTGACCAACCCCTTTTTGATCTAAGTTGAGTGACTTCTGCTAAGTGCTGTGGAAAGCTGTATTAATGGTAAAAGAATATAGTCTGCATGAGAATTTACTCTTGGAACTTAACAAAGGCAGCGTTTGATGACGGTTGCAGAAGAAAGGAAGCTCTCAAAGGGTCTGGTTAGCTTAATTTTCTTAATTGTTCTTCACAGCACCTTAGACTCAAACAGCTACTGTTTAAAAAGCAACATTATAAGTGAGAGCTGTTTGAGCTTTTAGTAATCAGAACCTCTCTAGAATTAATTTTCATATCAGTGTCATGTTTTTAAATTTTTTCTAGTTCCATTCACTTCAGCACTGAATTCGTCTGTACTGCTGGTTTGCTTTTGAAGTCTAACTACATGAAGGCTGTTCGTATAGGTAGCCCTGTATGTTAGGGAGTGTTTTGACTCTCTAGAGTTTGTCAATGGTGATGAAAAGTTTGAGTGTTTATGGGTAAGAATCATGGCAAAGGCCAACAAAGCTGATATCCTGGGGGAGTCTGTTACAGACCAGCCAACCAGATTGAAGAGGCAAATGAAATATTCTATAAGCAGCTGGGGGAAGTCTCACAATTGCTAGCCTTTACTCCTGTAAGGGACTTGAACTTACCAGATGTCTGCTGGAAATACAATACAGTGGTGAAGAAGCAGTCCAGGAGGTGCCTGGGGTGTGTGGAAGATAACGTCCTGACATAGCTGGCAAGCAACACAATCAGGGCCTCATTGCACCTGCTGCTTGTGAACAGAGAAAGACTAGTGGGTGATGTGATGGTCAGAGGCTGTCTTGGGTACAGCAAACATGAAATGATAGAGCTTTTGATTCTTGGAGAAGTAAGGTGTGGGTTCAACAAAACTGTTACCTTTGATTTCTGGAAGGCAGACGTTGGCCTGTTTAGAAGTCTGGTTGACAGAGTCCCTTGGGAAACAGTCCTGAAGGGCAAAGGAGTCCAAGAAGACTGGACTTTCTTAAAGAAAGAAATCCTAAAGACACAGGAGCAGGCTGTCCCCTTGCACTGAAAGATGAGCCAGCATCAGCCTGGCTGAACAGAGAGCTTTGGCTGGAACTCAGGGTTAAGGTACAGAGCTTATGACCTTTGGAAAAAGGGCAGGCAACTCAAAAGGACTGCAATGATGTGAGGTTGTGAAGGGAGAAAATTAGAAGGGTGAAAACCCAGCTAGAACTTAGTCTGATTACTGCCATAAATTACAATAAAAATGTTTCTATAAATATTTGATCAACTAAAGGAGGGCTAAAGAAAATCTCCATTCTTTATTGGATGCAGGGGGAAATGGTGACAAAGGATGAGGAAAAGGCCGAGGTACTTAATGCCTTCTTTGTCTCCGTCTTTAATAGTAAGACCAGTTACTGTTAAGGTACCCAGCCCACTGAGCAGAAGGCAGGGATCAGGAACAGAATGAAACCTCCATAATCCGAAGAGAAATGGTCAGCAACCTGGTATACCACTCAGATACACCAAAGTCTATGGGGTTGGATAAGATCCACCTGAGTGTACTGAGGGAGCTGGCAGAAGGACTCACTGAGCCACTTTCCATCTGCAGTCTTGGATAACCAAGGAGATCCCAGTTGACTGGAGATTGGTAATTGTGGCACCAATAAGAAGGGCTGGAAGAATGATCTGGGAAAATACAAGCCTGCGAACTTGACCTTGGTGCCAGGGAGGGTCATGGTGCAAACCATCCTGTATGCCATCATGCAGCACGTACAGGACAACCAAGGGATCAGACCCAGACAGCATGAAAGGCAGATCCTGCTTGACCAATCAGATCTCCTTCTGTGACAAGGTGACCCACTGAATGGATGAGGGAAAGGCTGCGGATGTTTACCTAGACTTTATTAAGTCTTAGACATCATTTCTCACAACATTTTCCCAGAGAAACTGGCTGTTCCTGGCTTGGATGAGTACACTCTTTGCTGTGCAAAAATCTGTTTGGATGACTGGGCCCAGAGAGAGATGGTAAATGGAGTTACATCCAGCTGGTGGTCAGTCACTAGTAGCGTTCCCCAGAGTTCAGTATTGGAGCTAATCCTGTTTAATATCTTAGGAATTGAGTGTACTCTCAGTCAGTTTGCAGAGGACAACAAGTTGAGCAGGATTGTTGATCTGCCAGAGGGTAGAAAGGGGGTTCAACAAGGCCAAGTGCCAGGTCCTGCACTTGGGTCACAAGGAGCCCGTACAGTGCTACAGGCTAGAGGCAGAATGGCTGGGAAGCTGCTCAATGGAAAGTGACCTGGGAGTCCTGATTGACAGCTGCTGAATTTGGACCAGAAATATGCCCAGGTGGCCAAGAAGGCCAATGGCATCCTGGCTTGTACTGGTAATAGTGTGGCCAGCAGGACTATGACTATGATCATCACCCTGTACTTAGCACTGGTGAGGCAACACCTCGAATCCTATGTTCAGGNAGCACTGGTGAGGCAACACCTCGAATCCTATATCCAGGTTTGGATCCCCTCAGTACAAGAAAGACATTGAGGTACTGGAGCATGTCCAGAGAAGGGCAATGAAGCTGTGAAGGCTTTGGAGCACAAGTGTTATGAGGAGCATCTGAGGGAGCTGGGCTTGTTTATCCTGGAGACAAGGTGGCTCAGAGGGGACCTTATCACTCTCTATAACTACCTGACAGGAAATTGTAGCCAGGTGGGTTTTGGTCTCTTCCCCTAGGTAACAAGTGACAGAATGAGAGGAAATGGCCTCAAGTTGCACCAGGGGAAGTTTAGATTAGATATTAGAAAAAAGTTCTTCACAGAAAAGGTAGTCAAGCATTGGAACAGGCTGCCTAGGAAAGTGGCTGTCACCATTCCTGGAGATATTTAAAGAACGTGCAGATGTGGCACTTGGGGACATAGTTTAATGGTGGACTTTGGAGTGTTGGGTGAACAATTGAACACAAGAATCTTAATCTAAGAAATGCTATGATTCTCTATTTGTATTATATATACATATAAGATTCTATATATGCATATGATTCTATATGTGTGTTGTGGTTTTAAGTAGCCAGAGTTTTTTTATTAGCTGGGGGGGGCTAGGAGAGAGGCTTCTTTAAGAAGCTGCTGGAGTTTTTCTCTGCTCTAAGCTAGCCCAAGGTCAGCCGACAACGCCTCTGTGATAACATATTTAAGAAGGAGTAGAAAAAAAAAGCTGGTCAGCTTAAGAGAAAGGAGGCTTAAGAGAAAGGAGGAAGTTTGATTAGCACCAAGGTCGGAGGGAAGGAGAAAGAGAAGATGCCTTAAACACTGAAATAGGGCCCCAGCAATCTGTGAGGAATCATTGGAGCAAAGATTTCATCTGAGAACCCATGGAAAGACTGGGAGATTTTTCCATGCTGGAACAGAAAAGTGCTGGAAAAGGGAGGCTGTGATCCTCTGGGGAGCAGAGGGGCCTGATGGAGTCCTGTAGGCCGTGAGAAGAAGAGATGCTGGAGCAGCATTTCCTGGGAGGACTGGTGGCCCATGAGAACTTACACTGAAGCAGCTGAGCAGCACCTGAATGACTGCACCTATGGTAAAGTGACTTACGTGACAACAATACCTGGAAAGTTGTTGTCAGTATAATAAAGGACCCCACAAGGAAAGCTGGGGTGGGACTCTCTCTCTCTTCTGAACAGCA
>WEIV01010142.1:409211-438372 GCA_013390005.1 Calyptomena viridis | reverse complement strand
TGGAAAGAGGGGGGTGGTTTGGGTGATGGACAGGGAAGGGTCGGGAAAAAGGGGAGGAGTTGGGGAGGAGTTGGAGGGATTACATAATAGGGGAGTATACATACACCAGAATGAACCAAATGTAGGGTAGGGGGTAACAGAACATACCATTATATGATAATGGTGGAATAAACATAGAGAACACACCACCACACAAAAGGGTTGGATAACTTTGTAATCTCCAGATTTCTCTAAATTGTGATGGTAGTATCTTATTGCTTGCTTGGTTCCTGATGTGAAACTAGATTAGTTCCTAGGAGGCAGATGTCAGCCTCCATAAACTCACACTATTGTTTGAAACCAAAAGCCCCATGAAGTTGATGGCTGAGTGGGCCTGTCACCTTTTAAAGGGAACAGTGGAAGTGAATTAAAATAAATTCAGTATTAAATTGTTCGAGACTTGTTTCAGTATAAAGATAGAAAGAACTTTTACTAAAACAGAAAATAAAAATATATGTTATGTATTAAACACCCTTATCAAAACAATATAAGAACCAAAACAATTAAATTGAAAAAACACGAGTAGCCAGCATGCAACAAAATAGTCCTTCTCAATGAAATAACACAAGCTTTTTGGCTTGAAGCAAAAGCCTGCCTGGAAGTATGTGTGATGGGTATAGGAGAGGTTTCAGAGCTGCGATGACTCCTGGTGGCTAGAGGGGGTGTTGGAGGGAAGAGGGGGTCAGTGAAAACAGGGGCTCCCACAGGGACTTCTTGGGAGAAATGCTCCCAGGGAACAGAGAGAGAAAATCAGAAATAGAGAGAGAGCAGGGCTGGATAAGCCTCAGGAGAGCAAACTGGAATTGGCTTCCCCCCTGGGATCTGTGGACTCCACCTGAGAAGCCTGGTGGAGATGGGAAGAGGAGCTAGCTCCCACCCCTGGGATTTTTGGGGACCGTGGGGGTAGGAGTTTTGGAGCTCCCATGACTGATGGGGATGGGGAAATGGGCCCCAGAGCCCATGCCACAATGAGAAAGAGAGAGAGGAGAGGGAGAGGGAAAGGTAGGGTAGGTTTTTCTAGCCCAAACCAGGAATTTGCAGTGAGGAAGGGATTCAAGTTGACGCCAGAGCTCCACGGTTTTCAGGGAACAGTCTCTTAGGTCCCGGTCTAGCCAGCGTGTGGTCAAAGATGGAGTCGTTAAGGTCCTGAGAAGCAGCAAGTCCGTCCAGCAGTGCAGCGCAGCCGAAGAGAGCAATGGCATCTGGGCTTCGCCGTTTTTTATACCCTTTGTCCTGGCCCAGAATTCCTCCCATCCCACGCATGCATGTATCTCCTTTTTCCCATGCTTTTCCCACCCCAGAAAGGCGTAGCCTGGTGTCTCATTGGTCTATCTTCTCCCCCGCCTGCTTCCAGTCCCGAACTGTGGGAAGTTTCTTTGTCTTTCACCATGTGCTCTGGTCCAAACATGGTGACTGCCCTCCCTCAACCTGGGCACCCCGCACCACCCCACCAACACAGTGGCAGCGGCCCAGGGGATCGTGGCTGCGGGACTCTCGCCGTGGCTACGGCACTCCTGAGTGCTGCAGGGGGGGCAGTGAGCGAGCTGCCTCACGCCAGCACTGCGCTGCACGCTATGGCGGGCAGAACAGAATGACCTGCCTCGCACAAGGGACAGCAAGTGCAGGTGGTGGCGGCCGGCAGTGGCACGGAGCCACAGGTGCAGTGAGCAGTGCCGAGCCCCACAGCACGGGGACCGCTGGGCATTGCCCAGCCCGGGGCGGCCATGGAGCCCCACCATGTCCAGGGGCTGCACCAGGCCAGTGGCTCCGCTCCCCGGCAGCGCCACGGAGGGGGTGGCCGACAACAGCGGGAGAAGGGGGGGCTGGGCCCGCACCCCCTACCCCACCATGTGAAACAAAAGGGGAAAAAGTTTTCCATAAAATAAAACCATAACAGGGCCTGAGAGCTGTACTCTGACAGTGAAGGCAAGATGACATGGGGAGTTCATGCTACTTGGGAGCAATTCAGACTGCTAAACAGGATCATCCAGTGCTGTTTATGGTGCCCTGAAGTTGCCCATCTGACCTTTAGCTGCTGCTCCAGAAGGATACTGATATCAGAACAGATGCTTTGTCACATATGTAAACCCTGTGTAGGTGTCTCGAATACCTGCAGATCTCCAAACAACAGTGCCTCTCCTCAAGGCTTATGATTAGGAACACAAACAGCTCTCACAGTGTTTGTAGCACTTGGGGGCATCACTTGAGACTATCTGGAGGCTGAGCGTCCATCGTCTTCACCAGTTCTGAACATAAAATTTAATGTGCTGCAGGGCAGTGTGAATTATGGAGAAGCAAAATGAATGTTGCTGTATTTCTGGTTCCTGCACTCTACTGAAAGCGGTTATGAACCAGGAGCAGCAAGATGGTAAATGAAATAAATGTCTATATTGCTGATAAATATTACTATATAGCAAAAGGAAAAATTGATTTTGCCGCCAGAAGACAAATAATTTTTTCCCACATACATGGTTACATTTCAAGAAATACATCAGAATATTTACTGTTATGTGCAGTTTATGCCACAGGTAAAAGCAAGAGCAAGACTCAGAATTGCTGGACTGTATTACGTATGACTGGAGAAAGGCTTTGATTTTTAAGATTTCATTCGCATTTATGTCTATTTTGCCTCCTATTTCAGAAGCTGTCCAAAGTATGACACCTTTTAGCAGTTCCTAAGAAATTTGTGAGTAGGCCCCTAAAATTCTGAACATGAGTAAGTGAGATTAGATAATATGAGGTAAGTTAATGACTTATAAATCTTACTATCCTGTAAAAGCCCAGAGTGATGAAAACATATAATGGTGAAAATAAATAAGTCCTGCTCTACTCAGACAAGGAAGATACTGCAGGATTTTGATCACTGGCTAAGCAGCTCACCATTTCACTGTGACACATATTGAATAAGACTCCTTTTGCATAAGTAGAGGTCAGCTGACAGGCAATGTCCTCAGGTAACCCCTGGGCACCTCCTTATGAGTGATGGAGGCAGAAGCATCTAGCCTACTTTAGACATTTACAATGGTGTAAGAAGAATGTCATCCCAGAAATGTGTCTTTCCCCTCTCTGTTTATAAATGGGGAAACAATCCCCACATATACTTTCAAGAAATTGAAAGCCTTAGCTGTTCCAGAGAACAAGGGGCCAGCATTTTGATTTTTAAAAGACTGTGCTTGAAATGGAAGAAAGACTTCCAAGTGAGTAGGTCAAGAGACATCTGAAGATGCAACAAAGACCAGAGGGAGAAAATTAATGGCCGAGAGCAGCCCCTCTCTACATAGGTGATGACCAAAGTCACTGTAATGAGTGAGGTAGCAAAAAATAGGAAATAAGTGAGGAAGCATGTGAGCACCAGACACCCACTGCAAAAGGCAAACATGAGTGTGAAGATCCTCTGAAAAATCTGCTTAACTATGCCCTCCTCTGGACCCACTCCAACAGGTTCATATCCTTCTTATGTTGGAGACCCCAGAGATAGATGTAGTAATCCAGGTGGGGTCTCACCAGAGCAGAGGGGCGGAATAACCACCTTCAACCTGTTGGCCACACTGCTTTTGATGCAGCCCAGGATATGGTTGGCTTTTGTAGGGGTAGATGAGTTTAGAAGACTTCTTTTGAGGAGTTAAGGCTCAGGTTTGCTCAGGGGGAATTTTCCCACACAAGAGAGTGCCATCTTTCTTAGGAATGCATTTGTGTTTTTCTCTCCTCCTGCATTACACACGGATTGGCTCCCTGCCATGGGAAGAAGGTAAGGTTGCAGACTTTTCAGAAGGACCCTGCAGCAGGCAGGGAGGGGCAGGAGAAACAATAAAAGCTTCAAGGAGAACAGAGGCATGTATTTTTCCCAAGGCCTAATGTTTGTAACACTGTTAAGTTCAATGTTCTTAGTGTTCTCACCTTCAGAAATAAATTTTCCTAAATCCTTCCACTACTGGCATTTTTTGGGGATACCTGTGTTATCTTTCCTTCACAGCTTTCTTCACACATTGCTGGCTCATGTTGAGCTTTTCATCTACAGCACCCACAAGTTCTTCTCCTGAGGGCTGCTCTCATCCATTCTCTGCCCAGCCTGTATCTGTGCTTGGGACTGCCCCAATCCAGGTGTAGAACTTTGCAACTGGCCTTGTAGAACTTTAACAAAATAAACACTGCCAAGACAGCATGAATGTTTTGATAGACTTTCATGCTCCACAGCTCCAGGTATGGTCCCAGGGAGTGGTGGGCTAAATGTGTGTGTAATTTGTGTCTGCGTGCCGCGTCACGCAAACACATGATGTCTGTCAAAATGCCACTGCTGGCCACATATGTACAGTTTGGATTGATTCCTACGTGCTAAACCCACATGCTTTGGATTCCCAGTCAGAGAGCACCCAACTATGCATCTGCCTTTGTTTTGGGGGTTATTTTTATGTAAGTACTTCTTTGACTTCTAATATGCTCACACAAGAACTGAGTTTCTGTGGCTATCCATGACCAGGAAATTCCTCTGAGCTTCTGGATCTCAGCTCAGTACTATGGGGAGCATAGGGATACCCTTGCCCCCTCCAAGCATCCTGCCCTCCATGCAAAGAAGACACTAGCATATGGGTTAAATGGCAGCTACGGCCACCCCAGGTGTGGTGAGTCATGTGGTGATCAACACTTTGGGTTGTGGACTCATCACTGACCATCTAAATTGCACGACCCTAAGTTTACTCAACTTTGTGTTTAGGAGAATCAAATGGCAAATAAATGAATTGGACTTTATGCAAGACTTAGATAAACAATCATATGATGTTTCATCTTCTATTTGGATAAATGGGCAGCTAGCTCAGCAGAACACGAGCTGAATTTAAACTTTGCGTAGGTCTGAGACAGGCTTGTCTTCACCAGATTTTGTTTTAAACACACATCTTTATTTATAAATGCCAAGCAGAATGTATCCGTCAGCATTGTTTATGCTACATCTAAATGTATTTAAATAAATCACAAAATAGAATAAGTATCTGAAGGAATTAATATGTAGGAAATATGTATTTCTGGTACTCCTGGGCAAAATATGCATTCTCATTGAGTCATAATTGTCCCAGGCTTGGGAAATGTAGGCCCTAGTATAGGCTAATTCATTTCCTGAAACACCTACCTAAACCAAGACATACCAACCTGCCTTTTTATTTCTGTTTATTACAATGGAAGGTAAACTAAAGAAATCTAATGTAGATTAATTGTATATAAGGGTCTAATTTATCTGCTTTGATACCATGCCCACTGGATGAACCCAAGCTTCTAGTGACCTCTGTAAATGGGAAATCTCCCTGGCTCATCTCTCTCTGCTAACATCATCCTATGAACAAAACTATAAAGATTTATAATAAAAACAGTTTATGGAAGAGTTCAACTAGGGCCAAGGAGACCAGAATCCTCTCTCTGATAGTGGCCCAGTTGGCTTCTTGTAAATATATGTATATATTTGAATATATGCAGGAAAGCATACAAACACACACACATATATATACATATATATGTCTGACCAGTTGTCTCCTAGAAAATTTAGCATATTGAAATTCAACAGGGCTTCTCATAGACTTTTTTTTCTTTGAATTTACTCAATTGCTCCTTGAACTTAAATATTAACTTCTAGTACCTTTTAGCTTAACTGTGATGAAGATTTCCTGAACACTACAGGAAATTACCTCTTTTTGATGGTTTCAAGTTGGACACCTAGGTTCATTGAAGCGCACCTAGTTGTTACATTTGAAAATATATTGTACAACAGGTCTCTGCTCATCTTAATGCAATTCCTGATTTCATGATTCTCTATAATTTGGATCTCTCTCCTCTCTGTCAGTACCAGGTGCAAGAGTGTAGAACCGTTTAATAAGCATTCCTGTCTTTGATTATCCTGGTTGAGCTTGCTTGCACAATTTCTCAGTGTGTTACATATTTCTTTGGAGATGGGATGACTCAGGCTGGCCACAGTACTCAATATACAAGTGCACAAAGAATTTGTATGGTGAACGTGATTGGTGTTTTCCATGTTGCTTACTGGTTTTTTTGTAATATTTCCTAGAATTCAGTTTGGGATTTTCCTGACTAGTTCTGAGCATGGATCTGACACATCCATAAAATTCTAATGGCAAGATTTCATTTGCAAATATCAGTAGTCAACTCAGCACAGTGTATGGAAAGTCAAGACTGGTTTTTTTTCCCCCCAGGTGCCTCACTTCAAATTTATCTACACTGATTTTCATCTGTCATTTTATTGCCATCACTCCATGTCATCAGGGTCTTCTGCAATTCACTCTCAGCCCTTCTCTTTAGTATCCTGAATAATTGAGCAGCTATTCTCCAGCACAGATTAACATCCCTAGAGCTCCTTCTGCAACCTGCCTAGGCAGCAGGGGAGCAGAACTTGAGGCAAGCTGATATAACATCCCAGTAGCAGCTGTAAAGGCTTCATTTGCCTTCCCAACATTCTGATGAAAGTGCTGAGATGTGTGCTGCTATTCTGCTGCTCTTGCCATGGAGCTGAAAAATCTGTTTTTATTAGTGTTGAAATTGCTTTTCACACAGGTTGCCATTAACAGAAAGGTATTGCTTTTTGGTTCATTCTTTTAGCAGAAAGTCCTTCTTGAAAGGGTGTTCAATGCCCTTTCTCATCTGTATTCTCAGATCATTTAAAAACTTTAAAAATTGTTTCTCTGTTTCCCTCTTTCACATGCAAATTTTGGCAAGCAGAAATTTTTGTCTTTCTAGTGCATAAGCAACTCCCGTCTTCTCTTGGTCTCCCTGCTGTAAGGCTATAAACAAAGGCATATGGAGTGAGCTGACAGTGAAATTATAGAAAGCTGAAAAGGTCAGAATCTTAAATCATAGATCAGATAAGACAAAAAATTTCAGATATCTCACAGCAAATAAGGTATGGAGAATATGATGAACACTGTGTATAAGACAGCATGAAACCCTATATGGAATAATGTGAAGTCCTATAAACTTCCTTTCCTGATTTTGTTTGCTCCAACTGCACTTAGAAATTACAGCAAAAATGCATTGATAGCCAAATTATTATTTACACGCAGTAGGAAGCAAGGCTGAACTACATGCAGAGATTGTCAAGAAAAAGGAGGCACTTCTAGTATTGCAAAAATCTCATTAATTGTGTTTTTTGTTTGGAAGCTCAAAAATCAAACTTACCATTCTAACAGGTGCCAGAAGGTATAATTATAATGATTTATATTTCAACAGCATGCAAGAATTCAGGCTCATTTAGTTCTCTGGACGCCTGCAGTAGGGAGACACACAAGGAAGAAGGTACCCACTCTAGAAGCCATAAAAAGTGGGATCAGCCAAGATACCTTGGTACAGCCTGGTCTCTGTCTGTGGTGCATTTTGTCTGGAAGCATGCAGATGGCCCAGGGTTGGTGCTCAAGTATACCAAAGCCATTTTGTAGCAAATGACTCCAGTTCCTCATTTCTTGGAAGGAAACCAGCCTTTGTCATGAGCAAAAGCTGGCTTTATAAACCTGTCCTCAAGAAATCACAGATTAGGGGGAGGAAAATAGCAGATGAAAGTGAGATGGATGCCTTTCTCCTTGGTCAGTTACTGGAGAGTGGCAGGAAATGGAGGTGAGCAGGAGACGGCTGGAGGAAGGAGCTGTTGCAGAGAGAGTTAGGTAACTTTTTGAGTGAAACCCTCCCTCTGGCTTTACCCTTTCTGCTATAGAGGCAGTAGGCACCTGGTTCCCCACTTCTGGCAAGATAGTCACAAGATTAAATTGGTTTACAACAGAAGTGAGCTGGAGAAGAGTCAGATTAATAGATTTTTAGCAGTATTGTGGAGTGTGTATTCTTCAGCTTTTTCCTGTAAGGCTCAAGGACAAGAACTTAAGTGTTTTTTCTTGAAATATAAGACTTAAATTCTTATTTATGAGCTGCTTCTGAAACTGAAAATGTCTTGTAGCCTTACTTCAATATCCTGGTATTTGGCCTAGCCTATAAATAATACAACAGTATGAGAAGAGGTTCTCCCATGCCAAGGCTGTAGAATATATGATGAATATTGGTACACTTTCTCTTAAAGCAGGCATTTCTCTCTTAAAATCTGCCTGCCTACCAATATGGGGTGACTCTGGAGTTGGGTTGAAGGGTCAAGGGGGTCCTTATGCCCAAAGGGAATTTTGAGTTCGGGTTGCTTCATGCTTCTAGTGCACTGCTTTGGCTCTTATCAAACCCCCAGGTAAGGAACTTCAAGCTGACAGATGCTTTAAGGTCTGCAACAAGATATCTGATTTTCTTCTCAGTGGAGACTTAATTCAAGACTGTTAATTAGCAGTGAGCAAGACAACCTGCCTGAAACCCCAATGGGGACGTCTTGGTGAGGAGATGGGTGAAGAATGAAGCATGGAAAAATATTGTACACATTGTCCCTGTGCACCGTCTATCATGGGAGTCCCTTGGAAGTTTTTTGAAGTACACCACAGTATGTCACCAAAAATTCAGAAAGAAAATAAAACCTAATAAAGTACAACCTTCCAAACCCAGACCACAGGATCTACCTCCATGCAGCTTCATTACTGGAGAGAAGTGTGCCACAGGGACGTTTTCCCATGCTCTTCCCTGCACACTAAAACTTCTTTGGGCTATGTATCATTCACATGCACAAAATTGCCATGAATTTTCCCTGCAACCACTCACTTTCTTGTTCGACTTTACAGTTGATCACAATGAAACAGGCCCAGCAGAGAAAATGAAAGGGGTCTGGACCCACTTTGGGGAAGGAATTTCCAGTGACACAATGTAGGGAGGAGGGCAACCAAGAGGACTTGTGTAATGCCAGGTCAGACATGTAGGAGATAGGCAAAATCAGACTCTTCATGAAGAAAATGTTTGTGGTGACCAAAAACTAACTGTACTCAGTACTTTGAACCACATGGAGAAAAAAAGCCAGGTAGACAGCAGGAATTGCTGGAGGCCTGGTGACACCAATTATTTGCTTCCTAACTCCACTGGAAAAATGTTTTCAGAGAGGTCTGTAGAGCCAGCAATGCAGGCTTGAAGTGCAGTAATCAAAATAGAGTAATCTCAGAGACTAGGAATAGTATTTTCTAGGCTGTAATTAACCAGTAAGCTCTCTGCTGATTCTCTCTTCTCAGTGCCCTCCCTTTTCTAGCAAAAATTGTTAAAGCTTTCAACATCTTTGTTCAAATACTTAAACCTGCAAAGACCCCAACTGTTGTAAGAAATAGTGTAATTAGAGGGCATGGTCATGTAGCTTTCAAATTACCTCTTAAATATTAGTAAAATGTCTGAATCTCTGATTAAAAAATAAAATCCAAGGGACCAAATCTGCTCCCTGTTGAGCAAAGGGTATCCCATGGAGCAATTACTATTTAAACTCTGTGGTAACTGTCATGCCAGGAGGACAGAAGAAAATCTTTAGTCCCTGAGAAATTTATCATTTGCCTTTGAAAAGACAAGGGAGACACCATCTCTTTCTCCCTGCTCATCACAGATAGGAGATAAATTCCAAAGAGCCGTGTTCATTAGCCTCACCATTGATACAGCTATCTGGGAAGTAGGAACCTTTGCACAAATTCCTCCCTCAGATTTGGTCTCTGTGCCCTGCCAGTTTATGAGAGCTGTAACCCTTCCTCTGGACAAGGATTTGTCAGCTCTTGTTTTAAGTCTGCGTCATTAGTGTGAAAACTATTAGCAAATTATACGCCACAATGTGTCAGTAAGTTTACACCAGAAGTCACGTGTTCCTGGGAGTTGCAGAAATTCAAGGACTGCAGACAGAGAAACAAAATCCCAGACCCTTCCAGCAAATCCACATTAGAGCTAGTGACAGCAAATAACCCAATGTCTACATCCTAATACTGCTTTAGCTAGTCCCCATCCTTCACTGCATTATATTACTGCATCTGTGCCTGGCTAAAACCCAGCACCAATCCTGCCCCCCTGTAAGCCCTGGCAATGTGTAGGTTTGCTCATGTATGTCAGGTGAAACAGGACCAGGCCATTGGGGTGTATGGTTATGTTATGCTTGAACTCCTCTAACAGGGGAAAGGCCAAGTTTGCTCTCCCCTGGCTGCATACTCTGACCCACAGCCTCCCACACACCAGAGACAATGGTTGTGTGGCCATTGTGTACATGACAAACATTGGAAGACCTGGAGAAGGGGCTCAAGCTGCCCCTCATTCCCTCATTGGACACTCAAGTGCCTGACAGTAGGGAACAGGGGGAGAGCAAAGACTGTGGCTCTCTTTTCCAGCACCATCTGGCAGTGAGACTGCAGCAAGCACAAGCCCTGCTAGTGTCCAAAGGCACATTTGTATTGACTGTGCCACAACGGCTCTGAAAGTTTTTGAAGTCTAAGTTTGCTAAAGATAACTGGTGAACTAGGACACCTACTAAAAAGGAAAAACTGGTAAGAGAGGGTTAACAGCTTCTGTTGAAGCAAACTTGAACTTTTGGTTATTCAACGTTTTTTCAATTCAGAGTATGAAAATATATTAACTTGCAGTGTCGGGATTTGATTAGATAAATACCTGAGCTCTGTCTTTTCCCTAGGATGTATCACTAAAATGCTATTTCCTTTTTGATTCACTCTACACATCACACCTTTTCTTCTTGCTCAACTTGCAAGATATCTTCCCAAGCTCTGCCAGTGACTATTTATCTGTTGGAACATTTACATTGATGCTCCAGCATGGGCAGTTGCTCTTGGCAGCTTTCCTTTTGCACCCAGTGGGCCATACTTTGAATTTTGTCAGATTGAAAAGGTCAGACCATTACAGAAACTGACCATTTTTAATTTGATAACTTCTGTAGGTAGCTGAAAGGTACTCATATAACAAAGAAATTAGTGTGAGACTGACTGCTTTAACCAAGCTGCAGTTGTCATGTGGGGGAAGAAGTAAATTAATTCCAATAAACAAAGAGAAATCCTTGATGCCTTTCTGACAACACTGGGATCTCTGTGAGGAGAGAAAGAAATTTTGCTTATTAATTGTTTAAGTCTTTGGCAAACTCCCAGAGTTTATCTTTCCTCTTTGGGTAACAATAATATTTTGCAGTTGTGCAGACTGAGGAGATGCTCAGCCATTAACAGTCCTTTTGCCTTGCAGTGGGCTGGTGGGAGGTGGGACATTGCATGTGGTGGGGCATTGCAGGTGGGTTGTCATTCCTCAGGAACAGTTACAGCAGTTTGGGTGGCTCATGGCCATAGTACCTTGTGCCAGAGACAAACTAACCTGGCACAGAGAAAGCCATCTGGCCACAAGCAACACAAGGTTATGGGAAAACTCAAACAAAAAACATATTTCCTTGCAGACAAACCCCACGGTTTGGGTTAGTGGTTTTCTCCTTGAGGATCTGGCAGAGTCTGTATAATGAGCAATGTGGATTCTATCCACTAGGCTGTGAACAGTGTACCTGTGTTGCTGAACTACACAGACCAGGGCTGTGGTTCAACCCATGGCACATCTTTACTGACATCCTGCCTGCCATGTCTGTGCCATTCAGCACCCTCCTACGTGGTGCCCAGGCACAGGCTGAGGTGTAGCACAAGCCAGGGACTACCTTCAAAAGCCTTTTGGACAAGACTACTGCCTTTCATTTCCTCATATTGTGTTTCAGCCCTGTTCCAAGAGGGAGAAGAGGTCAACCATGGTCACTGACTTGTTCTGAGGATGGCTGGAGAAATGCATCTTGCTTTTGTGGAGGGAAAGAGTAGGGGAATGGCCAGGAGATCTGCTGCACACCTAGGCAGATCCCTCCTATTACAGCTGCTGCCAATTTGGTGCCAGCTGTGCAGATGACAGCAGTGCCAGTGAGCATCTGCAGACTGGGGAAGATGCTCACTGCTTGGTTTCTCTAGGCCCTCCAGGCTTCTTACTGACACCAGGCTCAAGATAAACCATCCTGGTTTTCCCTTCTGCCTCTGAGGTGGATACAACTCTCTCAGGGGCAACAAATCCTGTTGCTGGTGGATTGTCTGAAACAAATGAAACAGGGTGAAGCATTTGAAAATGCCTTCAGTTGAAATAAACTCTAGAGGTTTTCTTTAGACAGATGCCATGGCAGAGTCTCTTTTACTTTTTTTTTTTTTTTAACAAATCTTACTTGTAAGGGAGATGAAAATCATTATTTGAATTGTAGGATTTTTAATGGCTATGGTTGTGTGACTAAGAGATGTGTCACTGGTGCTCTTGTAGACATTTTTACTCTAAACATAGAGCAGTAGACCTTGTGGAAAGGCCAATGGCAAGGCAGTGCATCAGGTCAAATACAGAATGTTTCCATAACTATCAGCCACTGACACAACAGGTTTTGTGATATTCGTATGGAAATAACTTAAAGTTGACACTAAGCTCCTGGAGTGGCCCTTACAGTGCTGAGTTAGGGGTTAGTGGGGAGCACAGAGGGCTCCATCAGGACCCATCATATTGAGCCCTGAAACAGCTGGTCTGAAATGCCAAGGGAAGGGTAATGTCCAGAGCCTTTGCCTTCCCTCTGTCTTGACATCTAGCACTACCTAGTCACAATGAGGCATTGTGGTGAGCAAGGAGTAGAGCACCTTGGAATTAGGGGAATTGTGGCAGCTGACAGCTGGTCTGTTGGCCTCTGTGGAGGTGGCCTGGATGTGGACCTGACCAGCCCGGGCCTCTGAGAAACAAGGATTAGGAAGTACAACCTTAAGGAGGGGGACTCAGCAGAAGCTGTCTATGTGACCCGGGCCCTAGGGATAATGGGGTCAGAGTGAAGCTGACTGACCAATAGTGCACATATTTATGTTTCATGGCACCAATGTTAAACTGCCACGAGGCAAGTGGCCCATTATGTACAGACATGTTTTACAAGCACCAATGGTAGTTGTAGAATAAGTTTATAAAAGTAGCATTTATAAAGCACTCACGGTTCACCCTGAGGATCCTCAAGAGACTGTGTCGCTTCGTCATTCCACCACCGAGACCCGCACAGTGACAAGGCATCTCTGCCAAACCAGGGTGCTTCACTCCCTGTGCCCTTCAGCTAACCTTGTGCATTTGGGTCTGGGTACCCTATACCTCCCTTCTTTTCATACGTGATGGGAGGTGGAAGTGAGATTAAAATATATAAACGTAGCTTTTAAATACTTCTCGACCAAGTTGGTTTGAGCCTACTGGTCTTTCTTCCCAAGAGCCTACTGGGTCCATCTGTTCAGCTGAGGGCAGAGTTGAGCTGCAAGTGGAGGAGAAGGATTAATAGCAGGTAAGCAGCCTTCTCTGCTTCAATTTTAGCTGAGCTGAGAGACTGAGAAGAAGATAAGAGCCTCTTAGATGCCCATCTCAACAAAGAAAAAGGTTGCGTACCTGTGTTTCCCAGGGAGAGTAACTGGCTGAGGTCTGTGGATTTGTTTGGATTGCCCTTCTTCAGTTCATCTCTGTGTGGAGAGCCTTTTTGGTTTTGATCTGATTTTCTTTTTGCCACAGAGATCTTGCCCTAAATCTTGGTTTGCTCTCAAGTTAAAATCAATTACCTAGCACAGAGAAAAATGTTTTCTTATGCTCGAGCTGCTGTTTCAAGGTCGGTGTTTGGTATGTAACTCTCACACTTCAGAATTGTTTTAGAGATCTCACTTCACTCCCAAGGATGTGCCTTTAGTACCAGCAAGTACAAGATCCAGGTCTGCAGGTGGATCAGTCTAACATGAGATAAATCTCAAAAACAGCAGGGAATACAATAGCGTTCTTTTCCATGAGGATTCTCTTGACTATGAAGAGGCTAGATTCCCCTCCCCCAATAAACATTACAGTCTGAATTATTTTTTTCTTATGTTTGCATACTCTACCTTAGGTGCAGATTTAATATGTGGAGCTATCTGTTCCAGTCACTGTCTTTGGGTCCCCTTTGAGGCACAAAAACCACACCCATAGCTCTGTAACCCACTGATGGCTGAACCTAAGCCATCCACTAAATAATAGTTTTGAAGGAAGACATGAGTCCATCACTGATATTGAGAAAGGTCAAGAGCTGGTCTTAGCCAGACAGGCCCAGTGCAATAGCACTACACCTCCTGCTTGGAGAGGTCAGTCATCTAATGACTCTGCCGACAGGGTGCTTGGGAAGAGGACTATGTGGGGAGAAAGTTGTGGGGTCTAGAAGAATTTATGGGAAATAGAAAAGGTTGTGGCAGTGAGGACAGGACAGTAAGATGTAGTTAGTTGGTTGGTTGGTTGGTTTGTTTGGAATTATATAATTTGTATCAGTTTCTGTTTCATTAAAAGTGGAAACCACACTAAGTTTAGGACCTCCCAGACCTATACTTGGGTTAATACGGAAGCCGTTATTTAGCATAACACAGTCCTTATCAGAACTGCTATAATAAAACAGAGCATTTAATTTTTCCTTTCAATAAAACTGGAAATGGGACCTTGTGTCTTGTTCTCCAACTGGCTTGGTATATCACACTGGTTTTAAGCTCTATCCTCTAAATCAGCATTCAAATTCATGCTTTCTGCCAAGCAAGCAATGAATATCAAGGAGGTTTCTGGGAAAATTATAGCAAGTTGAATTCTTTAGCTACTGTAATTGTTATGACCTGTCTTAAGGAATAACAAACATCATGTTTTTAGGGACCAGAAGTCAGAAGACAGAAAAGCCCTTTGAAGGAGGACTGTATGGGGGATAGCAACAGAATAGCGAGTTAAAACCTAGAGTGTCCTGCCATTCATGTCATTGGTGGTGAATCCATTGGTCAAACAAACACACAGAGAATATGCTGTTGTTGACTATACATCACCCATGAGTTAAAAAGGTCTTCCCTAGTGCCAGCACCCCGCATGTGGTGATGTCTGGCCTAGGTTTTCAGGTTTTTAGCCCTGAAATGACAGGACGTGAACATGGTTGCATTTTCTGTTCATGACAAGGGGAGGAAGAACTTGCTCTCCCTTCTACTACTTATTTGAACTTCAAACTCAGGACTGAGAGCTTGATGTGCAGGTCATCTGACAAAAGCATTTTGTCTAAATGGTAGTTTATGAAGTCCAAACACCTCCGTTTGGATCTGGCTTGCTTTAGACCACATGTGTAAATGTAGCCAGGTGCATTCTTCATTAGAAAATAGCTCACAGGTTTGCCCAGTCTCAGATGGAGGGGTCTGGCAGCAGCAGGCTGGAAGACAGCAGAGATGTTTGCTAAAGACCTTCAACAGATTTGCGGGAGCAATGAATAATGTGGGGAAAAAAACCCCAAATGTATGTTCATTAGACTGAGCAGGTGCCTGTTCTGCAGAGGACAGCATCTGAGGGCAAAGATTTCCACTCTTCAGTGGAGTTACTGCATATACAGGTTAGCAATAGATACAAAGAGCAGCAGCGATCAAGGAATCTGGGTCACAACCCCATGAAAGAATTTCTGAGGAAAGAGAGAGCAAAGCCAGCTTCCTTCAGTTGCCAGGCATCTCTCTGTCTGACCAGCAGGAAAATTAGTTTGACTAGAGCATAGTAGGGCTGCTGCATTTCAGTTCAGATTTCCTTAGAGCAGGTGATTAAGCAGAAAAGATTAGAAGTGTCTGTGGTCGTAAGTCTTCAGCATAGCTGCTCTTCTCTTGTCAGGCATGCTCTCCATTTGCTCCTCTGCTACCCAGAACTCACTCTGCTCCCTGTGCTTTGTCTGAGACTCAGGACCTCCTCTGCTGAGACCCATCATCCTACCCCAATTGGAGAGACTGAAGAAAGCCATTGGCAGACTGGTGATTTTTAGTATTGTGAACTGTCTAAACATTGTGATCCATGCTCCTAGAAGTGAACTCAAGAATGTAATGTGCTTTATCTTGTCATCCACTGACTGAAATGGATCTTTAAATAATGAATGCGCTGTCACGCCTCATGTTTTTTTGCTATGAAGTGTAAGACTGCAACATCATAAAACTTGTATAACTCAATATAACCCTCTAAGAAACAAGACTATTAAGTTTTTACTTTCCTTTGCTATCACTTGCATTGGCTGTGGCTTTCCTAATCTGAACAGGGGTATATGTGCTAAATACACATGTGTAGAAGTCAGGGGGTGTTTGGGTGTTCTTCCCAGTTGTTGCTTGCAAGGAAAACCATGGGCTCTGTGTTATGGAGGTTTGTAGCAAGTGGTGAATGAGGGCAAAAAGGTGATGTGAGATCTGCATAACCTCCATATGTCAATTTAATTGAGAGATATAATGGCCATTTTACTCATGGGCAATTTTGTATTAAATATGCACAAGTAGCGTAAGTGCTACTAGTGGAGAAACCTTTCTGGTGATGCGTTACCGCTTTTTGAAAAAGTTGCACTCAGCTGAGACTAATATACTTAGGCTAAACTACACCTTTAAAATCTACCTAATTGTAAGTTTTTATGCTGGGTGTTAACAGTAAAAAATTTACAAAGAAAAATGACTACAAACAACTGGTAAAACTTCATACAGGAGAAGACAGGGATATGCCCATTGGGCTGAGCAATGCAGGGATCCAAGAGCAGCTCAAAAACAGCAGCCAGTATGAGGTTTGGTCAAAGGCAGGAGAAGTAGGTAGGAACTTAGATAACACATATTTAAGCTACTGATNTATGAGGTTTGGTCAAAGGCAGGAACTCAGATAACACGTATTTAAGCTACTGACTCAGTAGTACATTTAGAAATGTAGCTCTGGTAAATTATTGTTGAAAGATACTTTCTGTGCTATTTTACATTAAAATAAAAGGAAACTGCAGTATGGTCCCAATCAGCCAAGCCATGTGGTAGCTCTCAGGGACATCAGTGCACATCAGTCTATGGCTCCCACTCACCATTGGGGTGAGGAGAAAAGGCTGAGCTGATGAGATTTCAGCACAAGAGGACGGCTAAGTGTGAAGAGCAATCATGGTGCTGTACAGAAGCCCCTCCATGTCCTGAGGCTGGCATTAGCTATGGTGATGCGTTTCCTGCTGTGCTGCAGCCTAGTTGCACAAGAGGAGTGTAAGGGAGGTAATGGCACCTTCTGACAGACTGTGGTGGTAACAGAGTGTCTTCCCTTTCACTGAGTCCTGAGCCTCTGCAGCTGCCTCTGGATGTCCCTCCCAGCAGTGTAATTTGGGTTCATAGAGCCCTGGGAGCATCCTGGGCACCAGTCTGACCACCGTTGATGGGACTTGCACCATTATGATTCTGAGAAGAAAAAGAGTGAGTAAAAGAGGAGTAAAAGACATCTGAACAAAAGCTGAAGGGATGAAGAGGTGAATGTGGGTTTGCAAAGCAATCAAGCACCAGCTTGGCTTGGCCTGCTACCAACTCCATGCCCTAAACCTGACATGGCCTCATGTTGCCTGCAGTGCCCAGTGCCTACACCTGTATGTCAACGCAAGGCTGTTCCCATTTCTGTACATGCCTGTCTGCTTCTCAGGCAGCCCACTGCTCCCTGACATCCCATCCCATGCCTCCAGTGAGAAGCTGGGGTGCTGTGCCCCCCACCTCAGGCAGGCAAGGTCAACTAGGTGACATCTTTGGAATCCAGTCAAAACTTTTGTTCTTGATGAAGAAGAAAAGGCACTTTTTCCACCTTTCCATCTTGTACGTGTCATTTCAGGGGGACACCCAGTTCCTTAGTTCCTCCTCAAAGTGTATCTACACGGAGGTGAACTTGCATTCTCCATTTTCAGTAGGACTCATGGGACAATTTGCCTATTTTTTTCTTTTTTTGCCGCTTATATTGGAACCTAACAGTTACTGCAGACTTAATGACACTGAGATATGAAATGTCTCTGATGGTTGTAGTACAGGAAATCCTTAAAATCAGGCCTACTCATTTAAAACTGTATCTATGGCTATAAGCTGTGATAGGTAAACTGTGGAATATACATAGTGTAGAAATGTTTATGAGCAGAGCATGTTGCTGCCACTTTTTTAAATTTATATTTGGCTACTGCAAATTCTTGCTATAAATTCTGACTACAGTAATCTGTATTCTTATTAACAACTTGGTTTAAGAAAAGAGGGATGTGTGGGAGGTAAAGGATTAAAGAAGAGTATATGCATGCCTCAGATACTCTTCTTAGGAAAAGCTTGCTTAAATGCAAAAATGACAACAAGCTCTTATATCCTGGGGATGGGGTGAGATGAGTAGAAGGAAAAATCACATGTACTCAGTGAGTGAAGGGCTGAGACATCAAGTGAAGAAGCTGTTTGCAATGGACTAGGTAGGATTTAGTAAACAGTCTATGCTTTTGATAAACAGACACATCATCACAGAGGGAGATAATATGCCAGAAGAAAATTAGTTTACAAGGTATCTTCTAAGGACACACATGGGCTGCTTGGGACAGGGATGCTGTTGCCTGTGGTGAGGAGACTGTGGGTCCCTGCTCCCCAATCCCCTGCCTACCTCAGCTTGATGCTGCTGATCTCTTCTACCATGCTCTTGGAGTTTCACCCACAGATTTTCCCCCAGTGAAATGGTATAGCAGGCCTTCCTCCTTCCCAATCCCCCTTATGGAACTCAGGCTTGTGCCTGCACCTCACCAATGTCCAGCCAGCTTGGTGCTGGGAGGTCAAACCCTAGAACATTCCCTCATTTAATGTGGCTGAAATAAGCTTTTAAGTATCATGATGTACTTTGTATACCATGACTTTTCCCCCAAAGTTCTTCTAGCAGTTCACATGACAGAGATTTTTTTAAAAAATTATTATTTCAAAAGTGACCCAACCAAAAGAGACCTAAGTCACCAACTTTTAATTTGACCTCAAATGTAGGTCTCCTCAGATTTGGAGGAATATCAGGTACTCTCATCTGGGCAGATATTATCCATTACCAAGACATCCTTGATGTAAATAAACTGCATAAAATTTAACCTATTGTTTTCACTGTTTTCACAGAAACACACCTATACTATATCTACATTGCACATTAAGGCAGGGATCTGGCACAGCAGACCTCTAAGCTTGTAATTTCTGTATCCAAATTAGCAGATAGCCAGACCCCATGTCTCAGCTGGGAAGCAGCTACTAATGCCAAAGAGGCACTAAAGCACTTAAACCGTCTCTGAGCCATGCCTAATTGTACAAAGGTTTTTCTCCTGGCCTCACTCACACAGTTTAAATGAAGACGTTGTCATCTTTATTTGTTGTGCAGAAAGAGAAGGTATTTACCATTACAGGAAGAAGGAGGAACTTCATACTTGAATAGGGACAACTTCTTAAAATCTTCAGCTTTCTGTGATAGCCATCCAGCCATTGACTCCAGGCTTTCTCCATGCAAAATCCAAGAGGTTAGCACAAATCACCCCTAACATCTGACTTTGAAGTGCAATGGTCAAAAATGCTCACAGCCAGATATAGATGAGAGACAATTTAAGAAGCTCTTCCTCACCTCCTCTTATTGATGGTGGGAGTCAGTCTACCTAAAGTTTGACAGCCTTGTAATTGCAGGTTAAAATTGACAACAGAAGCTTCTTCCCACCTCCCCCCTGGCCATCCACCTTGTCCTCTGGCATGCCAGAGGTGGTGGCTGCTGAGACAAAGGCATCCAAGCCGCACATAAAGCGGCATGGTCACCTACAGCCTGGTGCACTGGGCTGAAGGAAAACTCAAACAAAAAGATGCAGNTCCTGGCCTCACTCACACAGTTTAAATGAAGACGTTGTCATCTTTATTTGTTGTGCAGAAAGAGAAGGTATTTACCATTACAGGAAGAAGGAGGAACTTCACACTTGAATAGGGACAACTTCTTAAAATCTTCAGCTTTCTGTGATAGCCATCCAGCCATTGACTCCAGGCTTTCTCCATGCAAAATCCAAGAGGTTAGCACAAATCACCCCTAACATCTGACTTTGCAGTGCAATGGTCAAAAATGCTCACAGCCAGATATAGATGAGAGACAATTTAAGAAGCTCTTCCTCACCTCCTCTTATTGATGGTGGGAGTCAGTCTGCCTAAACTGGGATTAAAGTTTGACAGCCTTGCAACTGCAGGTTAAAATTGACAGCAGAAGCTTCTTCCCACCACCCCCCTGGCCATCCACCTTGTCCTCTGGCATGCCAGAGGTGGTGGCTGCTGAGACAAAGGCATCCAAGCCGCACATAAAGCGGCATGGTCACCTACAGCCTGGTGCACTGGGCTGAAGGAAAACTCAAACAAAAAGATGCAGAAGGAAGTCAGTGTTTAGACCAGGTGCTGTGCCCTTCACCAGGGTCCAGCATTCCCTCCTACCAGGACCATCTCCATTTTCATGGGGATCTGGTGCCAAAAGCACACCTCCACAGCCACCTCTACTGGAGAAGCAGGCTGCTTTAGGCTCTTAGAATGAGCAGTATCCAGCTTCAATGGGATGTGTAGAGAGAGTCTCTCTTCCCAAAACACTCTGGGGCTGAGGGGACAAGACATCCCCTGACCACTGGCATTTTTAAAACTGAGAGAGCTCAGCTTCCCATTCCCTCCTCTTGTGAAAGTCGTAACTACCTAACTGTCCATCCTTTTTGTCATCTAAAAAAGGTGGCTCAGCTGCAATCACATAGGCTAACCAAATCATAAGAGGAGAGAGATGCCTAGTATTTCCTCTTACTTGAACTGGATCAATCTCTGGATATCTTTATGGCAACCCAATCCTTCCTCCACTGAAAATGAAGATGCCTAGGGCATCACATGTTTCCTCCAGATCTGTATGCAAGGTCTGCGAACTCCAACATTGGGTTACATTCCCAATAGTCACCCAACCTCTCTACCTAAATTTTGCCATTTCTCCATATCACTGCTTTTGATGTGTGGACGGGAGGCAGGTTTTTCTTGTCAAGTATCCTCTGAACTCAGAGAACATGAAGATTGCAAGCCGTGTGCTGAGGGTTGACACAGCCTGGAAATGCAGGGTTAATCCCAGACAGCAGTGAGATTAAAGAAAAGCAAGAGTTTGGGCTCAGTGGTGTGCTATATAGACACATGACATGTGATCCTACAGAAGTGGTAACTTGGGATCACACCGCTGTGCCCAAACAGTCTTCGTAGCATAGAGGAATAGTAGCTTTATGCCAAAATTAAGGACTTCTGTTTAAATGAAAGCTTTATCTTTTGATATTTTTCCAGTTCTTTGTAAAGTGACATTGTTCTTCAGTATCTGTCTCTTAACAAAACACATACAAAGACTGTACACTAAGACTGATGACTGAAGAATTATTACTTCAGTCCCAGAAAGAGGCTTTTGAAGTCTCCATCATCCCCAGGAAGCTGAGAGTCAGGTTTTCTCAGCAGGCAGATCCTTAATGTGATGTGTGATGGGGAGCAGCTGCCTTGTTGCTCCTACTTCAAGTTTTCCCAACATATTGTAAACCTGAGGAACCTAGTTCTTGCTGTGCTTTTCAGGAAGGCTCCCTGGCAAAAATACTCTTGAGGGGAGAAAGGTAATTTGGGTTAAAAGACTTAAATCATCTGTGAGCCAAGCTACTGACATGAGTGGAAAGGAGTGAATTCAGCACTCAAGAAAGCAACCACACTTTGCAGGCTCTGAAAGAACAGTTCATCTGCAAAACAGTGAGTAATAATTCTGGTTATACCACTGCCTCTCCTTGGAGAAAACTAAATATATCCTGATAGCATTGCTTCTAAGTTTGATTTTTAATGGCTTTTCTTGCATTTATTATCAATAAAGCACTGATGCCTTCCCCAGAATTAGCCATGGAAATCAAGGCCAATCATTCCAGTTGCAATAAGCACCAAGTCCTGCTTGCTGATGTTCCTAAGCCCTGTTAATACCCTGCTACTTTTGTCTGTCCATTTCTGCTGAAGCTGGGCAGAGAGAGAAAAAGAGGGAAACCTTCCAGGTCCATGTATTCACAGAGCACATCAGTCTACTTTTGTTGGTGCTCTTAGATATCATCTATGTCTCCTGAGGTATGATTCATGGGTAGCTGTTTGCCTTAACAAGTTATTGACTTGCTGGCTAAATATGCGTATGAACCATCAGGTTTTGGAATGAGCTGAGGTTTGCTTGCTTGGAGTACAGCATTATTGCTGGCAGCCAACTGTGCACTCACCTTGCTCCAGCACAAAGGAAGATGTGTTCACCCCTGCATCTTTTCAGGGCCTTAATATGGGGAGAGGAATCTTGGAAAGTAGCAGTGATGCTGACACCGGATGCCTGCTGGCACCGGGGCATACAGGTCTAACACTGGCTGTGCTTGTTTCCCACTGTAGCCGTGGCACCAGTGTGCACAGCTGTCCAGGCAGCTCCTTAGATTTACCAGCATATTGTATACTCTTGTAAGTAATTCCATCACCCTGCTAGGTAGCATAGCAGGGTGCACACTGGAACAAGTGCAGTTTTGTTTGTAGGAGCCCAGTGCACTGGAGGGGACACAGTAGTGCAACAATAAGACTCTCCTATTGTTGTTGATTTTGGTCCTCTGGAAATTTTAAAAGCCAAGAAGGAGCTGTGTATCACACATCATAAAACTGTATCAAGAGATTGCTGTGCCAAGCCTCTAACTTCTTGTTAAGCTACGACATGGCCTTTAAAAAAGTATCCAGCCTTGATTTAAACCCCTCGAGCACTGGGGAATCGACCATGTCCATGCACCTGATTTTGAATCTCAATTAACGTAGCTTCTGTTCCCTGCCCAGAGGCTGTGCTTGCTATGCATTTTTTCATTGGTTTAAAGAATTTAGCACTGATTTTATCATGAAAATACACCTAACATCAGACTAGCCCAACATATCTTCTTCTTTGTTAAACCAAGCAGACTGAATATCGGGGGTTTCTCGGTACATTTGTTCCTGTAACTGCGTTGTGAAACCTGCGTTTAGTATCCATTTAAAACGTAGGCACCCACAGTGGACACCACTGGCTGGTACTGATCCCAACGATGCTGCTTGCAGGGGTGACACAGCTTTCTTTTGTAAAGCAGAAAGCCTCATACTTTGCCTCAGGGTCTGTATTAGCTCACTCACACCCCTCTCTGCAGGCAGATGGGCCAATTTCTTGGCTCTTCATTGTTTTTTAGGATGATCGGGGGAAACTTTAACCCCTTCCCTGCTCCCCTGTGTGTTTGCTTCTCTCTATTCCCTACCAGCTTGTACAGGCTCAGCTTTCATTCAATATCCTGAGTGAACTGCTTCAATTGACTCAAATAGCAGGAAAGTACACAGGTTGAGGTTTTTTCTGAGGTAGTTTTCTGCAATTATGTGAGAAAAAAGTAGCTCGCAGGGGATCTGTCACCCACTGGCACAAGGCAAACAGCAGGATCAAAGGGCTAGGAGTGGCAATAGGGCAGAGGGGAGGCAGGAGAGGACATGTGTCCACTTTCTACCTGCGCACTGGCCAAGGTGGTCCTTGTGAAAGAAACTTGCCTCTTCCCAAGCTCTTAGATGCTGAATATAAAAGCTTGTGAGCAGTGATGACTAGGCCTTAAATGATACTATTTCACCAGGTCCTGAAGGTAGGTCCTTCTTGATGATTCTTATGAAATAGCTGTGTGGTTCTGGAAAAGGGCTTGATCTTTTGGTTAAAAGCCCCTTTAAACGAGTTGTCTGTCCCTATTTTGCAAATGTGTGGTCTCCTGTGGTGACTACGGGGTGAACAATTCCATTTCCATACCCAGAGGACAAAAAATAGTGACAGTGCATCACACTTTGAAACCACCGTCTATAGAGACTTGCACAAAGTTTTTTGCAAAAAATGATCCTTTTTATAGATACAAGAAGAAGTTAAACTGACTTGTTTAGTGGCTCAGCCATGGAGTCAGAACAGTGTCCAGCTGACACTGTGCAAGAACTTACATTTCATCAGCTCATTTTTCAACCACAAGCTGCAGAAACCTGTAGTGAGATGTGTTTAATCATTCAGGATTTTGTATTGAGCCAGGTACAATCTTGGGCAGCTGCAATAAAAACTAGCTTATAAATACTGAGAAACTTGTCAAGTATCCTCTTTTGAGAGAGGATAATGTGGTGGATGCTTTGTCATCATCAGCTGTTCAGAAAATGTTGCACGTGGATCCTGTCTTTAAGCCCTTGGTGCCTTAGATAAGACAGTGATATAAAAGATGAGTGTATGTTTTTATGTGCATAAAAACCTAGTTTTCAGGGCATTAAATCTACCTCCTTGTAAGGAATTTCTTAAGAACTGTATGTCAGTTTATTATCCTTCACTTCACCTCTGGATACTTGGTGGCTGACTACTTCTACCTATTTGTTCCAGAATTATGGCAGCTTTATTTAGGTGATAATAGGAGCACTGTGCTGTTTTATGAGACTGTAATCCAATTCTCAAGTGGATATGTACTCTTCAAAGCCATGTAGTTTATCCTGATGATCCAAGGAACTGAATTATTGACCAGAAAAATACTGGTGTTGCTTCTCATGTTGTTATGCTCCAATTATCCAATATTTGGGCTAAATAAGTGTTCAAAATACCTGTGACATGAGAGCAAAGACCATAAGGAAAGGATGGAAATGACAGTGAGGAGCAGACTGGCAGAAGGAGCTGGAGCCAGGAATATTTTGCTGCTTCTTACTTATGGCAGTAATTTAGTGATGATATTCCCCATCTTTCAGACAAGGACTGCACCCTATGGCTCTGGGTTAGTCAACGACTATACAATTTCCACAGGCCCAAAGAGCTGAAAGGTAAAGGCTATTCACAACTGACAGAATCCAATGTGTAGATAACCATCCCATGGGATAAAAATGCTCCAACTCTTGCATTGTGCAGGTTCAGGGCTCTTTACACACAGTGTCGCAAAATTTGGGGTTTTTTGCTTTTATCTCTCTGCTTTGCTTTGTTGTACTGCCTGCTTTTGAAAGATTTCAAGATTTTTGACTTTTCCAATTTAAATAATCGGCTTGTGATATAAATGTGTAGGTGTATGAATATGCATTGTGCAGCCAATAAGCACCTGGTGATTGCATGGGCAAACTGAACTTCGCAGCCCTTAATAGTGCTGAATTGCACAGGATGCAGCTCAGGACTGGGTCCACTGTCTTTAATTAGAGAGATGTTTATTACCTAACAAAAAGTGCTCCCAGTAAAACAAGCTAGGCTTTTACAGTGAATACACAAATTCACTAACTCTTGTCTGTTAACAGACAAGTCTGTCTGTTGCTGTCTTGCTACAGATTGCAAGAAATACACTGCTAAGAACTACTATGCTCTTGGTCTTGCTCTTGAGGCTTTGTGTGTCTCTGCTGGCAAGGTCTGTGCAAGCCCAACAGGAGCTAGTTTGTATTAGGTCTACAAATGTCAGCTTACCTTAAGCGTTGCATAGATGATGTTTGTATCTTAGGACCAGCTTATTTCACAATACTGGTGGAGGATGTTTTCTGCTTTTCTGCAAGGCATTGGTGTAGGGTGCTGTCAGGCATAGACGTCATCCATCACCTCTACATAGACCTGAGTGCAGGATGCTCCCTCTAGGCTGGTGGCTCATTAGTATCTTTCAGACCAGCAGTAGACTCCCAAATGTTTGGCTGGGAGTGCTTTAGAGCCCTCTTTTTTTTTTCTTTTTCTTTTTTTAATAAAATCAAGTAATTAGTCTTGGAGCTGATTAAATTTAGTATTTGGTTTTCTAGGGTAGCACATAAACCATAAATTTGAAGATAGGGTTCCTTTTTCTCTTGGTGGCAAATCTGTGTAGCTGATGTGCAATTTTGGGGGCATTTGCAGGTACTTATTCAAATAAGTCATGGATAGAAGATATGTATATCAATTATCCTATGACAGCTGCAGTCAGATTTAACAAAACATTTATCTACCTAGATAAACTGTCTTGCTCTGAGCATGCTTTTAGCATGGTACTTTCCACATATCTGAGAAGCACATCTTCTGATAACTAGTGCTGCTGGTGACTGCAAAGCATGTGCAAGGAGCAAGCTCTGGTGAAGCTGTTTAAAGGGATGAACAAAGATACTGACACTAGCAGGGAACTATTCTGTATTGGTATCTATCACTGCTCTGGTTCTTTTTCCATTGACCTTGCCACTGAGTCAGTAGTTATACTCAAACATGTTGTCTCACTGGTGAGGGAAGAGCTGGCAGTGGTGGCCCTAAACAGCTCCAGTGTCATTAGTCTGTGTCAGAAAACCCTCTACCAGATAAGTCAGGGTGACAACCACGTGGTAATGTTTATAGAGACACATACTTTGAGACAAATGAGCAGTGTCTCAGAAATGGATGCTGACTAATAAGTAAATCTTCATCTTAAAATAGAAATAAAAGGGATCATGTGGGTATGCAAGCAAAGGGTAAACATGAAAATAAGGGTTTCCAGGGAAAAAGAAGAGGTTCCCAGTGCATGAATTTTGGGCAGAAAGGAGACATGAAGAAGCTGGTAGGGATCTGACTGGTGGCTGTCACAACAGCTAGGAATGACTGCAGATCCTGTGCTCCTGTATGGACTGTGAGCTATTTGCAAGATACTCAGGCTAAAATGCCCTTGGCCTCACCAAAGTAAGATCAAGGTCTGGGCATTTCACTATGTTTTGAGGATGATGTAGTCACCTCTATATATAATACACTGGAACAGGTTACCCAGAGAAGTTGTGGATGCCCCATCCCTGGAATTACTCAAAACCAGATTATATAGGGTTTTGAGAAATCTGGTCTAGTGGAAGGTGATGATATTTCCCACTCAATCATTCTATGCCTCCCTGGTATTGTTCATGCACAGATGTGTAAAAAACAGACATCCAGGTGCCTGGATAAGAGACTCCATGAATGCTGCATGCCAGCTGGCTTAGGAGGAAACAAGTCCCTTTGGGAATGCCTGCCTCCTTCCATTAACTGGAAGCAGGACCAAGTGAATGAGCTCAGACCATGGGGCACAGCTCTGGAGAGGGCCCTTCCTCCCTCAGCCTTCAAAGGTACCTGCCTTTCTCCTCTTGCTGATGGAGGGATGTAATGTTTTGACAACTGATTTTCCATTCTCTGACCTGTAAGCACATGATAGGTCCCACCCTGAGCAGATGAACTTCCTCGTGTGGTTACAAGGAATCCCACAATATGCTGGGCCTCTGTCCAGTTTGTGATCTCACAAGAGTCCTAAGGGTGGAAGAAAAGCACAAATCTCTTGAGGAAATAACACTGTAAAGAAGATGGGAAAAATCATCAGAATGACCTTTATTTATTAGCCCTTTCAAGTATCTGGATAAACATAGATTATGAAAAGCTAGGCAGCTTATTTGCAAATGGATCCTGTGAGATAGATAAGAGGCTCTCTGATATCCTTCTAATTTGTTGCTGTAGTTGGTAGGTATGTCTCTGTCAATTTTAAAGAAGAAATGTAATATTGAATGAAAAGCATAAAAACATCTGGATCAACAAGACATGACATGAAGAATAAATCACATACATACCTCTATAGCTCTCTCCTTGCTGTTCATCTCAAATGTTTGTTTAAGCTATTATGTTGCATTATCCTTGTGTAAATGGAAGGCATTTTTGTGTCATGTTCTTTGATGTGGGCATTGCTTGAGTGCAACTGAGACAAATTTTCAGCTGTATCAGTTTTTAACTACACATGTTGCTTAGAGATTACTAAGTATTAGGAATGAGCATTAATAATTGTCATTTCAGGAGCAGGTTCCACAGGTGGTGAAGATATCTCCCCAGCAGCTGTCATCCTGTGGGCTGCCACTCACTTTAATCTCCCTGTCTCCTATATTTCTCCAGCACTCGGCAGTTCCTCGATTTTGCTACTGAAAATTATGTGCTTCAGAACTTTCATGAAGAAACTTAATAGTTTGGTTACATTACAGGGAGTAATCTCCCATAAATTGTACTTCTGAATTTCCTTAATATTTTTTTAATAACCAATTTAGGGTGTCAGTCACAGTGTGTCCCATCTCAGAGCTACGGCAAATTGAAGGTATCTAATGAGAAATCCTTTTTGGACAAGCTGCTCTAAGGGCCATTCAGAAAAGTTCTTCAGTGGATTCAAAAAGTTAGGAAAGGTACAGAGCAGCATGCAAACAGGACTTGGGCACAAGCAATCCTTCTGAATAGCTTCTCTGTCTCTTAACTCCATGTGTGTGTTATGTGTGTGTACCTGCATCTATGTCAACACACAGGAGTCTTTCTCTTCTTCCCTTGTGACATCCCCCTGCCTGTTCTTTGGTTTTCTGTTTTCTTTTTTGTAAAATTTTATACCTTTTTCGAATCCTGGAAGCCATTTTTTTTTTAAATTTGCTTATTTTCCCTTGTAACTCAGCAGGCTCTTTCTTTTTATAGCTCTAGAAAGGGTTCCATTCATCCTTCTCAATTTTGTTCTTGCTCTTCCTTGGTGTCCAAAGCCACCCCCCCAGCACAGTCACCTCCCTTGGCTTGACCTTACTCCCCCATACAGTGGAGTCCCATCAGCACCTGGCTTACACAAGGGAATCAATCCTTTAAATGGGGTGTATTCACCTCTGTGGATATGTGCAGTGGGCTGATGGGATGCTCCCTGAGGACTGGGGATGAAGGCAGAGCCTGGGGCACCCCAAGTCTCATATACCACATATTTGAGCTGAGTCTTGTCCCTAAAAGTTTTTGTATTTACTTTTATTTTTTTACAGTTCCATGTGTTCCTTTATATATTCTTTCAATATACAGAATACGTAGAGAGGATACATATAGGATGTTCTATATTCTTCTTTTCCATGTAACTGTAGCAGTTAGCAAGACACATGAATATAATCCAGACTTCTTAAACTAAGCTACCTGAAGATGATGATCCAGAGGTCACCGTAAAAATTTACTCTAGTGCCCTCAAGATATACTTTTTAAAACTGTCGTAATATCAAAATCTACACCTCTTCTTTTTGCCAAACTTTTCACATAGAAGTAACAATCAACCTGCAGATGCGACACAGTGGAACATGTTCATCATGACAAAATCAGAAGTGTGGACACCATTGACTCCCTGTGCAGGCATGTCTAAGGCACAGTTCACCTGACCAACCTTGTGGGGGATAATTGGACCCTCCCATTATCCATCTGCTGACTAGAAAGACACCCTAGACAGCTGTCCCAGAGCTAGGCCTTTATGTTATCTGGAGTTAGTTGAAGAAATTTTATCCAGAATTGAAACGATGCGGAATAAATAAAACTCCATAACTTTTGAAAGTTATAAAGTAGGTATGTATTCAGCGCTGGACACAAGGGAGATAATTCTCCAAAGACTTGTGTCCCT
>WEIV01010142.1:307013-409196 GCA_013390005.1 Calyptomena viridis | reverse complement strand
TAACTTAAGCAAAACCCCCAAAACCTCTGTTTCAGAATGATTGCTAAGAACAAGAGAAAATTGAAAATGAAACAAAAAGGGATAATGGAGAGAAATCTTTTTTTTTTTTCCCAGAGGAGAAAGAAACAGTTCCTTTACAGTACATGAGGCAAAAACAGTCACCTTAAGAGGGTGATGCAGCTCAGTGCAATGTAAGATATATATTTAAAAGAGGTCAGATGAGAATGTTGTTTGTATTCTAAGTATGCGAATAAGTTTAAACTTATGGATGGTGAGACACACTCAATTTTGCAGTGGAGGAATGAGCCACACAATCATCCCAAAATAGCAATATCTTAACAGCAAAATTTACATCAAAATTTACACAAGCAAATACCCCAGGCTTGAATAGCTTACCCTTGAAAATCCATTTTAGTACAGAACATTATCATTTATCACACAGGAATATACAGCTTGTTTCCATGGCACACACACACCAAAAAAAAGGAAGCTAAATAGTCAGATGCTATTGATATTAAGTATAAATAAAGATCATACCTAGAGACTGGACTTCAAATAAGTGGTAAAACCTTAGTAATTTGTTTACAGCGGAAAATTATACCTGAAAAACATAAAACTTTCAAGAACTTGTTCGGAAGATTTTGTGCATTATTGCAATTACTTTTGTAGCATTTGCTTTTTGTCCTGAAAATGGATTTCTGTTCAGCCAAATTCTGTCCCCAGCGTCACACTACTTTTATTCTATGGGAGAAAATAGGAACAAGTAAAATGTATATTCATATCCAGAAGAAGAGCCTTAAGCACAACATAGTGCTGTTATTTTTAAAGAGTTACATTTTTGCATTAGGCACTGCTTTCCCATGCATGTGTATCTGCATATGTGTGTTTATGTGTCTCTATACACACAAATGATAAGTAGCTACATCATTTACATTTTTATGGTTGAAGCCCTTGATCGAATTTTCATAATGCCAGGAGGGCCCATTTGGGATTCGGGTCCTGCTGTGCAGATACTAGGACATCTGCCTCAAAGAGCTTGTAAGTCTAAAAGGATAAAATGTGGCAAGGGAAATAATTAGGGAGAGATGGAGTGACTCTTTCTGGTTAGATAGGAGGGTCAGTCAGCTCCAGGACCAGAGCAAGCATTTGTGTTTATCTGGCACTGATTTATCGGTGAATCAGGAGCACCAACCCAGATGTATACTGGGCTTACAGCCAGATTGTTCCTCCCTTTTGTGGCGGAACCAGGACATCAGGATGTCCCTGACCTTGGCTGAGCTATGCAGCAATATCATCCCTCTCATGGCATGAATCAGCCTTGGTTTTCCACACGCACACTTCAATTTATGTAAGCAAAAGATTTTCCTGTTTTCTTCTTTTAGAGGTAGGAGTGAGAAAAAAAATGTTTCTTTATCACACATAAAAGGAGGAGCTCTAAGATGAAGATCTCAGACCTCTGCATCTCTCCCTAAGGGGACATCACTAACAGTCAGGAACCCTCAAGGAGTGGTGAGTTCTGGCACATCACTACATGCCACCCTTCCTGGCTCTGCATGTCCACCTTCCATAATGCTTTCTCAAAATGCCAGCAACTCTGTGCTTAAAGGTCAGGCCCTCATCTTCAACATGCACTATAGCCAGGCAGGGAAGGAGGGATGTCACATTTAGCACTTAGCTTGAGACGACATGAAAAAGTACAGGGACATCCCTGAACCCCATCCCTCTCTGGAGCCAAGGTGCCAGAGCCATCCTGAAAATCAGACACTTGCATTTGCTCAGGATAAGGCAGTTTGGTTTGCACTGGTGACTTTTGCAGAAGTTTTGTTCCTACATTTGCATTGATTGTCACCCCTGCTGGCCTGGGGACAAGCCAGACCACCACTGCTGATGTACTCAGTTCAGCCCTGCTGTGGGTAGTGGAGGAGAAGCACAATGGTACAATTGCAGCCATTTAGCCTTTTCTGTCACTCCTGTGTTTCTGTATCTCTGGTGAGAAACGCCCAAGTGATCAGAAGAGTGAGAAAAATTACTTTCTTAAGCCTGCTCAGGCTTTTAAAGAGCAGTAGGAAATAAACATTCTGTTGTGATTGTGGTAGGCAGCAATGAGAATAACTGCTGCAACCTGGTGTGATTGTCCCCTCTACCTCCACTGGTAGAACTACATAAAACCCAGAAATCCCTAATGCTCTCATTTTCTTCCACTATACAAAACCATGATTTGTTTACAATCTTGAGAAGTGGGCCCATAGGAACCTCATGAGGTTCAACAAGGCCAAGTGCAAGGTGCTGCACCTGGGTCAGGGCAGCCCCCAGTATCAATATAGGCTGAGGGATGAAGCAATTGAGAACAGCTCTGCTGAGAAGTACTTGGGGATACTGGTGGCTGACAGTCAGGACATGACCCAACAACGTGCACTTGCAGTCCAGAAAGCCAACCATGTGTTGGATTGCATCAAAAGAAGCATGGCCAGCAGGTTGAGAGAAGTGATTCTCTTCATCTACTCTGCCCTTGTGAGACCTCACCTGGAGTACTGTGTCCAGACCTGGGAGTCCAACATAAGAAGGACATGGACCTGTTGGAATGAGTCCAGAAGTGGGCTGCAAAGATGATCAGAGGGCTAGAACACCTCTCCTATGTGGAAAGGCTGAGAGAGTTGGGGCTTTTCAGCCTGCAGAAGAGAAGGGTCCAGGAAGACCTTCTAGCACCCTTCCAGTATCTAGAGGGGGCATGTAAGAAAGATGGGGAAAAACTTTTTATCAAGGCCTGTTGCAACAGGACAAGGCATAATGATCTTAAACTAAAAGGGTGTTGATTTAGATTAAATTTAACAAAGGAGTTTTTTACAATTAAATAGTAATGTAATGGTAAAACATTGGCACAGGTTGACCAGAAAGGTGGTAGATGCCACGTCCCTTGAAGTGTTCAAAGTCAAGTTGGATGGGCCTTGAGCAACCTATTCTAGTGGAAAGTGTTTCTGCTTATGGCAGGGGGTTAGGACTAGGTGGCATCTAAAGGTCCCTTCCAACTTAAACTATTCTAATATTATATTTTGGTTTTGTCACCATCCTTGTCACCCTGGCCCAACATATCACAGGAGTTTGGGAAGGCTTTTTGGACAACAGATTCAAAATTTCAATGTAATTTGTGCCTAACCCCTGAATGCCTGTGCTATGCCTGTGACTAATGTTCTCAACTTAGCACATGTGCTGTCTTGCAAGTTAAGCCATCCATGTTTCCATCCTTCAGGGTTTTGCATACGCAAACCCATGAGCAGCCACTGAGGTTAATGTTTGGGTAGACGGTTTTATAAAGTGGAAATCTGATGACGGATCTGTGGGGATATTCTAGATGGCTATTTGCATTGAGTTTGTACACGCAGAAAAAGAAAGGTTACTGGCAGTCATTGTTTTTCAATACAGTGCTTAAATAATGGTGTGTTTAACTGGGGTTCAGATTTGCTTCTTGGGAATGGACACAGTTGATAAATTGACATGAGCTTCTTTTTCTCCACCACTGATGCAAGACCAAATAGCATTTTGAGTGTCCATCCTTGTGAGGTTAGACTTCTAAACCAAACCAGCTGACTTCGTTTTGTGAGTTGCCTACAAAGTCTTTGTACACGGTGCCTTCTCTCTTCACAGCTGTGCCAGGCAAGTGCACCTGGATCTGGTGCCTTTTGTGGGATCTGCAGAAGCATCCCAGAGAACAGGCTGCCAAACTAAAATGAAAACAATACTAAAGAAGCAAAAGAAAATGCAGTTTGTGTGTCTCATACTCATTCAGAGAAGATGAGAGTCTCGTCAAAGTTGATATAGGTTTTCCTCCCCTCCCCATTTTTTTGTTCCTTATGCACTCCCACACATGACACACATACAGGTCTGTAGGAAGTACAGCGTACTTGATTAAGTAGGCTTAGACTGTCTGCCAGTCTCTTTAAGCATTCTTAAAATGAATATTTCTGTCTCCTTACAGGTAGGGATCAAACAATGTTTATACACTTGGTAAATATTTATACACTAGCCTTGTTCCATTGGCACAGTTGAGAGGTTCCAGAGTCCCATGTTGCCATCAGAGTATGCCTGACAAGCTACTGTTGTCATGCTGATGACACTACCTGGGTTTCTCCTTGAAAAGGTTTCTCCAATTTTTGTGTAAACAGTTTTGCAAAGTTGTGGATGCCCCATCTCTGGGAAGTGTTCAAGGCCAGGCTGGATGGGGCTTTACACAACTTGGTCTAGTGGAATGTGTCCCTGCCTGTGGTAGGGGGGGTTGAAACTAGATGATCTTTATGATCCCTTCCAACCCAAACCATTCCATGATTCTATGATTCTTCTTCCTTTTTCTTGGCCTTTGGAAGGTGACTTGGGATAGACAGATGGAGAACAATGTTTTGCTCTCTGACATTTTGTTGAGCCTGAGGCCTTCTTCCTCTAGTCCTGCTGAGCTTTTTGTGGGGATGAAGGTGGCAGATCTGCCCAATGGGTTAAAATGTTGCCTTCACACTTCCAGAGATGGCCTCAAATAGACCAGTCAGAGCCCTTGCTCTCACACTGCTGCAAAGACCACAAAGATCAGTCTGAAGGTGAGAGCAGAACACATGCACGATGGTATGCACGGTGACACTCCTAAGATAGAGTTCCTGTTGGGTTTACAAGAGTGATCACTGTTAATTACCTTATGGAAGGAATTATTCTAGAAATTGACATTTTTGTTTTAATTATTTCTGGGAATCAACCACCAGAGTAGTTCTGTATTTGTCAAGAAAAAGTCATTCTTGTCCTCTTCTAGTATATCTTTTCCTCCTATGCACCTGTGTAGACAGACGCTGGGGTTAGAGGTATGGATCTGAGCCTCTCCTGAGAACAGTAAAATGCATATTTTTATTTTATGTCTCTGTGGTATGGGGATGTGATAATGCTCTGGTCTTGTGAGAACATTGCAAACATAAGCAGTAAACGATCATAATGTGATACTTATTCAAGGATTGGTGCCCCACCTGTAGCAGATGGAGTACACAGGCCTGTACTTTACTTCTTGGACATCATTTTTTCCTTTCCCCTGTAGGCAAACATTATACACTGTTGGAAGAAATCTTAAGCCTTTGCACTGTAGTGGTTCAGAAAAACTTACAAAAATACTTTTTACAAAAAAAAGAAAATATAACTCTTAAAGACAGCAAATAATAATAGAAAATTACAAGTATGACTGAACTGTTCTCTCTGTCAATGGTGATATAATCTTAAAAAACAAGGATCATGTTCTGCTGTTGGATCTGACTGTCATGTCATCTAGTTGTTTCTTGATAACATTTTTGTAATCTTCCCCTTTCTTACTCTAGCTTAGTTGAGGATGAATTGTATTGAGGTGAAGGGAGCATTGAATGGATGTTGGCAACTCCACAGCAACTGTGACTGCTGTCTTTAGCTAATCTGATACCAGGTGAGGGACAAACCTGCCAATGGCTATCACCCTGTAGTCATCAGTGTGGCAGATGTGCAGAGGGGCAGGAAGAGTTGAGAGCAGGAGAAATTGCAAGCATGTATGCATAGAAGACATGTAAAGGAGGTAAGTTGTTGTATCATGCAGCAGTGTGAAAGTGGGAGGTCAGTATTGATAGGGAAGTGAGGAGGGGAGCTATTTTTCTCTGATTTCATGGCTTGTATTAAAATTGTAAATATACAATTTATAACACAGTATCTTATAGATTTGTTCTTCACAGTTTATAAAAAAATCTGAGAAACCAATCGGTTCATCCCCTTGCCCAGATCATTTCAGACAATGATACTATATTGAAGATGTTCCAGGCATCTTGCATTTAAAAGAGTACATACCTGGATGTACAAACGAATGAGTTTGCTGAGTAATTTATCCAGACAACATCAAGTAGAGCTGAAGTGGGATTAATACAGAGCAGGACAAGGTGTAATAGTTTAAAATTAAAAGAGAGTAGATTCAGGCTATATATAAGGAAGAAAGCTTTTACAATGAGGGTGGTATAACACTGTCACAGTTTGCCCAGAGAGGTGGCAGATGCCCCACCCCTGGAAGTGTTCAAGGTCAGGTTGGATGTGGCTCTGGGCAACCTGGTCTAGTTGAAGATATCCCTGATCATTGTAGGGGGTCTGGACTTAAAGGTCCATTTAAAAAAAACCTGTTCTATGATTCTATAGATTCTATATTAGTAGTGTGGGAAACCCTTATAAGAGTGATCTTGTATTATCACACCAATAATCTTCAGGTGATCACTAGTGGCATTGAACAGTGTCTTATTATGTAAGCCCCACTTTTAGCCACCTCTGGATACAGCCCAATCTGTACTAGAGCTGTGCTTCACCTCTTCAAAAGCAGGCGGGAACATTGGAGTCTGCATCTGATCTACTTACCTTTTCATGATCAGTGGAGAGAAACAGGCACTTCTAGGCCATGATCCATCTTGTCCAAATGCAGACATTGCTTAGGAAGTTAGTCAAAGGCAGGTCCAAGACAGGTCCCTACCTTAGACTAGACACTTAACTTCTAAGTTAATAAAACTAATTTAAAATTTTTTCCTCCCTGAATCTGTATCTGCCACTAAGGAGCAACTATTTTTTTCCAGAACTGGCCATTCTCCAAAAGAGCTATCAAGGATTCAGGAAGCAAACGCAGAAAAACTTCTGAGAAGTGTCACATTTAATTTTTTAGTATTTTATTTAAAGCTTTTTATTTTAAATTATAAGTTTTCTACTTTGATGATCAATTTGTAACTCAAAACCAATCAGATTAACTCTCTTTTAGCATTGACAGGGCTAATTTGTGTACTCTAATAGCAGGGAGGTTGTGCCTGGCTGGTTGAGGGCCCTTTCTCCATAACTCTTTTGTAGCATCATTCTCTTCTACTTCGAGTTCTTGCTTGTCCTAAACTTGAGGAGCGAGAGGATCGCCTGCTGGAAGTTATCTCCTGACACTACATAGAGTAGTAAATTTCCAAAAGTATTTAATGCTGCTAAAGGTTTAGTTATAATAAACATTAAAAGGACTGTTTTCTTCAGCTGGCAGCTAACCGGTCGTGCTCGGAGCTCCAGACGAATCCCTCGAAAAACATGGAAGGGAAGGAAGCACACATAGAAAACCATCAAGAGAACAACAGCAAGTCTGCGAGCCTTTTGTTTGTAGCCAGCCCGTGTGTGAGGCCCAGTAGTCAAGGTGTAAATAATGAGCACATAGCACAGAGTCACCGTCAGTAAAGGCAAGAAGAAGGCAAACACAGTCAGGATCCAGTTATACCATCGACTAGTGTCAAGGTCCTCAGCAGCAGTCAGGTCTGGGCAGATCGTCCTGTTCTGCTTATGACTTGGGGCAATCAAGACGGCCAAGGGGCTGAGGGCCACCAGGGAAATCATCCAAATGACTATGCAAGTCACCACTGCCCACCTCCGTTTTTGAAGAAAAAGGCATTTAATTGGGTAGACAACTACCAAAAAGCGGAAGATGCTGAAGCAGCTAAGGAAGATAATACCACTGTACATGTTGAAGTAGAAACAAAAGTGAATAAACTTGCACATGAAGTGTCCAAAAATCCAGTTACTTCCGTTAGCAAAGTAGTGTATAAAGAAAGGAAGCGTGACTACATACAATAGGTCAGTGATAGCCAGGTTTAACATAATGATGGTGCTGCTTTTCCAGGGCCTCATCTTAACGAAGTAAACAAAAATTGTGACAATGTTCCCGGGGAAACACACCAGGAAAATTAGGCTGTAAAGGATGGAGAGATAAGATTTCACTTGTAAGAACTCTTCATCTTTGCAGCTTGTCAATGGGTCTGCGTGGCCTGGCTGAGCAGTAAAATTGCTGGTGCATTTGGATGCCATGCTTGCAGAAATCTTCTTAAGGCTTTACAGAAATCAGATGTTTAGTTTTAGTTGATTTGTTGGAACAAAAGCTTTCAGTTAAACCTTTTCTCACCAAAGAAAATGTTGTATGTTTCAGAAGGCATAGTAGTGAGAGGAAATGGGAATTTGCTAACATATCTAGTCTGACCTAGACAACCCTATTCAAATGTTTAATTTTACCCTTTCCTCTCCTTTACATTCAATTTTGATAATTATTAATTTTACTCTTGCTTTATTTAGCCTCCTACATTGAAGAAGACAATTACTGGTTATCTGCTAACCTTCAGGAGTAGGAAGCACACTTTTAGAGAGCTAGAGGGAGTTTGGGCTTAGATTTTGCGAAACTGTGAACTAGTCTTAACCTTTCAGACAGTAGAACCATACCCATATATTATCTTCATTAATCTGAGCTAATCAGTGTTTTGTGCTCATCAAACAGAGATGCTGTTCTGGTTCCACGAAAGTTAAAAAATGTTACGTTTATATGCAGATCTCAGGACCTGGTGCTCCCATAATTTGACAGTCATGGCTTGTTCCCTGAATGTGATCTTATTCTCTTGGAGTCATCAAAGTGTAAAACTAGCAAAAATGTTTTGGTTTTTTTGGGGTGTGTGTGTGTTTTTGGTTTGGTTTGGTTTTTTAATCAAGCTTCATAATGTCATAAAACTGATTGAAATTATTAAAGACCCCTCAAAATTCAGAGGGAAAATGGAAAGCACAGATATTGAGGGAAGGCACCAATCTTGCTTCCCACTGCATGCCAATTTGAGCAAGGTAGACTTGTCTCTGAAATGGTTTCTTGTCTGCCACAGCCAATTTGGATCTCTTCACAGGGAGTTTAAGACATAACCTTTCTTACTTGTGTTTTAACCTGAAAGAATGGCAATCAAGGATGAAAATCATCTCATCTAACTTCAGGTATCAGAAAGTTACATGCTTAAAGTGGACCCAGTCATCCTAAGTTCCCCCTTATCATAAAGGGAGAGATATAAGTTCCTTCAGGACATAATATACCTACCCTTGAGGTTTCTAAGATAAAGTATTTATGCTTTTGACATACTTATTTCTTTTCATTGATACAAAAGGCAGCCCAAGGTGACTAGTTCAGAACTGGATATCTCAAGTGAGGCAAGAACTGTGCCACTATGCGTCTTCAGCATCTCAGTTGAGCACCACTCCTCCTGATCCAAGCTAATTCCATGTGAGAAAATACTTTAAAGAGATTTCATGAAGTGATAGACAGGGTACTGTCAAGCCTAGATCCTCTCTTGTCACAGAAACAGTGTGATATGGGTTAGATGTCTTTAAACTAAACCAGTGCTACATTGAACATCGAGGGTGAAATGAAGACATTAAAAAAAAAAGAAGAGAAAAAAGACAGAATTGTACCTTTTAAAGATCTGAAAGCCTGTGTATAGTTTTTTGATGTGTTTCAGTTAACAGCATTTAGCATGTTATCTGTATGACTGTTTCTTCTTTATCCCAATGACTGGTGGAACATGACCAATTTGCTTTGACGAAGCCAGTCACTAAAGCTTGGACACAACAGGAATTATTCAATCACAACCAGTCAGAAAGATGAGTGTCACTGTTACTCAGGAGCACTTCAGAAAGAAATTTGAACAGTTTCCCCATAATTTAGTGAAAATGCTAATGCTTTTTACAATGAATGCTAGCTCTGGCATAGCAGCTTTGCAGTCAAAGATGCTTTAGGTAAAGGCCATGAAATTTGTTTTAAACAAATCCAGATTTACAATCACAAAAAATAGGAATATGTGAGTTTTCTCTTTTCTACTGCTCAGTGATACCCCTGTCACCCACAGTTATGTCCCACTGGTGTATTTCAAATCAAGTTAGACAAAAATTACTAGAATATTTGATTCACCCCCAGTTTAACTTTCTTGCACTGCTGGTCGGTTCTTCACCGCAATCTTGAACCCTTCAAATTGAAAATGGAGAAATATTGCTTACCTGAAAACTTCTCCTTCTCCCTCTGATATTGCTTTGAGCATAGAGCACTACAAATGAAATGTATTTATGTATTCCTTACAGTGAAGCAGGTTTTAGTATGGCTTTGCAACCATATACATTCACTCCCTGTCTGACTGAGACTATTTCTGACAGTAAATTAGGAAACTGGTAGAAAAACTCAGTTACTGGCTCAGGTATCAGCTCTTAGACCTGGGTGGCTGAAGGATTCCTCTTTTGCCTTGTCATTCATGCTGTCTTGCCTTCACCGGGTAGACCAGGCTTTGCTGGCAGCAGTTCCAAGTGCTGAGATAGACCTGTAGCATTCAAATAGCAGCAAATCACATTTAAATTAGCGTGCATGTGTGCATGCATGTGTTTATAAAAGAGAAAATTAAATTTATTCTCCATTTCCTGTGAAGTGAAACCTGATCACCAAAGTGAATAAGGCGTGTTGTCATTTCAAGGTCAGGTGAAAAGTGTTATGACACACTGTCTTCATTAAAACAAATTTCTAACAGAGTATAATTTTCATCTCCTGTAAGAAATTAATGTTTCTTTTGGCACAATGTGCTTTTCAGGAACTGTGGCATACTTTCTGCTTATTTTTGCTGAATAAAATATCTGCAATATATATCAAAATATCTTGTCTGTTTATTACTGGAGTAGCTGAAGTTGTAAATTTGTTTTCTTTTGAGCTTTTGGGCTTCATAATTCACAAGAGCTGCAATTTTCCATGCTTCTTGAACCAAAAGACTCTTCTTGAATAAAAGTCTCATTGTTATCCTTAGCTCAAGGAACAAGATCAAAAGAGATTATTATTATTTTTAAAAAGTCATAGCATTGTGAAGTTTAAAACTGTAGGCTTCAACCCTGAGCTTGCAACCTGGCCCATGCAAAGAGGCCCCAGCTGCCCAGAGTGACTGGCAGCCTTTCCACCTTGGTACATTTGATAGGTCTTATTCACTGATGAGATGATGATCCAGTATTAAATGAACTTTCATTTCTGAAAAATATGTGTGTTAGTGTAGTTACTGAGAACCATGCATATGAGAATATTGTTCAGAAGACTGTCCTGACTCTCCTTGAATGCCTGTACTGTGGGCACAGTTTGGGAGCAGGCTATCTGTTTTGCTAATCATACTGCAGAGAAAGAGTGTTAACGGGGACAATCAAGATTGGGGCAGCAGTAGTGTCTGACAACTGGAACACTACCTATCTGTTACCATTAGGGAAAGGGAACCATCTCTGCTCTCATCTAACCAAAATTTTCTCTAGGTCAATGCCCAGAGCACTTTTAAAAAATGTCCATAGTTTCTCAATAATTGTAAAATACACTATCATGTACCAGCTCAAGAATCAGCAACTGTTTAAATAGCTATTACACTGTTCCTAGACACTGCATGTGTCATTAGAAACCATTTGTATGAGGCTACAGAGGGAGCTAATTAGAGTTAGGGATCATTTAATGCATTCACTACTTAATCCATTATACTCCTGAGCAATGGGGAACCTGTGCAGCAGTGGCTGGTTTTTATCCTTCCTTGTCAGTGTCAGTGACTGAGGTAAAGCAGAAATGGGCTTTCCTGGTGCCATGACCCAGAGCTGCCAGAGATTTGGTGCACTGGGATCTCAAGCAGGCACTGGGGTCACCTCTGAATTTCTGACTCTGGACAGGAAAGGAAAATAAAACACACATTGTCAGACCAGTCTTGAGAGATGGTGACTAATAGAAAGTCATTCTTACAGAGCTGCTCTACATGGAGATAGAGCTATCTATGCTTCTTAGCTTACACAAATCTTGTCTCATCATCAGCTGGGGAGAACATGTGGCTCCTGCCTTCCCCTGACCTCTCTGTACCCTTTACCATGGTTATAGCAGCCTCTCATTGCACAGAGACCTTTTGAAATATTGACCTCAACTGCAGCCATGAGACTGGACCAGGGGCTTGAGTAAGGCACTAGAGAAATTGAGAATAGACTAACAAAGGTCACATACAAATATCTGATTTAAATGGCTTATGTGGAATCATGTAGGATCTCTACAGATAAAGACTGATTCTGCAGTGTGACTTTCAACTCTTCCATCTGTTGGCCTTTTCTCTTTACCAGTCATTTCTCTACCTCATGTCCACAGACCTTTTAAGTCTGCCCATTAGGTCAACGTGATTCTTCACAAAAACAAGGCCCTTTCTGTGCTTTAAGGCTATCTTCACTCTGCTCCTCTCTGCAAGGAATGGAGGGAGATCAAAATACCCTATAGTTTCACAGTTAGCTTAAATGACTCTAATTGCAGGCTGCAGCACCACCTCTTTCCTCTCATACTAAATCGTGTGTTTTCAATGGCCCCAGTGCTTGTGCAATCACAGGATGTGTTAGATAAATGAGCTAACTGAAGCCAAACCAGTTTTCTTATTCTTGCATTGGCTTTCTGGCACTTTGGCGAGGGGCAATGGCTCCATTCATGGGTGTGTGGGCTCCAGGGCTAATGGTAGGCAGTAGTGAGGACTGAGCAAGGGCAAGAGGAGGTAGATTGCCTGGGGTTGGCAGTGGGCTCCTTCCATGGAGTTGTGTTTCTCTCACTCTCACAAGCAACCAGCCACCCTCAGCTGAAGCTCTTCTCCAGCAATGCTCCCTTAAGAAAGAGGACTTGTCTCTTGTTTCAGCAGTCTTCCAGGCAGGTTGTATTCATTGGTCAGATGGGCTGTAATTTTCCCTAATTTGACAAGTATTGATAAGAATTTTAAAGACCAGTAATCCAACAGCAAAAAGCCAGGTATTTGCACCTTTCTTGAAACAATCATTATAAAATCGTATGGAGTTCATATGTGTATATAAATACTGCTCTCAGCCACTGTATAGAAAGGAAACTGGAACAATTTGGTGCCAGGATTACTAATTAAATATTTCCTCTTGGAACTTTATACTATAGGCCAGGTCAGTTGTCACAAAGCGCATGACGCAAACAGAATCAACATTTAATACTGTATTTTTCCTTCTGTGATGACAGGATGAACAGGATGCACAGGATTACAGATGGGTTCACCCACCTAGACCATATAATCTGCTTCAAAAACATCCACTCTGAAATACAGAAGTGGAGAACAAAGCCCAATACTTTTATTTTGCTTGTTGGCTGGTGACAAACAATGTTTCTCTTCTCCAAATGGGCTGGCTGTTAGCTTTTGCAGGCATTAGGGTGGAAGAGGTCATAGCAGGGCTTTTTGAAGGGTTTCAGCATCACCGCTGAACTTGATTGTAATTAGGCCTCACAGGCATGATGGTCCACAAACTGCTACACCAGCACAGGGGCCATCCTCAACTCATAAAATCTGATCTAAAATCCATGGGTATGAGTGAAAGAATCCTTTCACAGTCAGACCTTCAATCATGACAGCACCTAGTGTGGTGCAATTGCATTGGCTCTGATTAATAATTATGCAGGAAAACAGGCAGTTTGGTGGGCTTTCATTATATGTTTTACTTTTGGTCCAGTAAACATAAAATCTTTCCATGGGTTATTTCCCTTAGCAGACATACATTAGTTTGGCTGATCTTACTCTGCATATGATTGAATACCTAATTACAGTTGTTATCAACCCACTGTAGGGAGATGCTCAGTTCTGTTGAGAATGATATTGTGTGTCTTCATCACTTGGGGAAATCAACTCCAGCTCTCCATTTGTATTTCTTCCCTGAGACAGAATGGTAAGGGCAGCATTTTTTAATCCCTAGATGCAATGTAACTCTAAATTAATCACAGTTAAATGCTGCCATCTAATTATGTAGGTAATAGAGACTGTTAATGAAAACTTTTGGAAAGGGATATTTTACCTTAGGAAAATTGCATATATAATCTGGAATATAAGCAGTGCTGCTGCCACCTTGGCTGAACAGAAGTAGTTCGATACAGTTCCAAAAATAGTCTATATGGATCTGAGGCACTATTTTACGGCTAATATTAGTCCTTAAAGTGAATTGGTGCTCATCAACTCCAGGGCATAGAAAATAAAATCTACTGCAGCCATTAGATGATGAGTGAACTTTCAGAAGGTGAGTTGCCCCATGGGAAGTAGGCAAAGGAAAGACAATGGGACTGTTTACTTGCTCAAAGCCAGTATGTGCTCAAGTACTCTGGCACAGCGTCAAGACCATAAACTGATGAATAAAAAGCATCCAGCAGGAGCACCCAGCTATGAAGTGGCCTTAAACACAGCAGCTGTACCAGTTAAAGTTTTCCCAGCAGACACTAAAAGCCAAACTAAACTCATCGGAGATGCGACAACAGTTGTAATTGGTTTAGGTAATGGGGCATTTCCTGGAAATGACCCAGTTCAGTTGGTCTGAAAACAGAGAGGACCAATTTGCTGCCTTGTTATTTGTGGTTTTATTTCAATTCCAAGAGGAAGCATCTTCCTTGGTTTTCAGTCATGTGTCAGTACAGGATTCAGCACAGGATGATGATAACGTGGCCTCCAGTGTACAAGCAAGTTTTCAGTCACTGAAGATATATTCTGTTGTGGTGCCATTGCTCCTGTAATTTATTTGCAGGGTGCTATGGCACGTGAAGGGAAGTCTGCCCTTTGCCTTAGGTCATGCTAATAAAGCTTTGTCTTCAGAAAGTGACTTGTACTGTCATGGCCCTCCACACATGAATTTGATATACACAGCCAAAGATAAGCCTTTGTATTAGGCAGATATTGTTCCCTCAGATAACACAAGTCTTTAGCTAATGCCTGGCTCTTTGCAGAAGGACCCTGGGTGGTTCTGCTACCACCATCCCTTCTGCCTGTTCCTTTCTGCCCCCCTAATCTCTTTGGTCCAGTTCCCACCTCCCAAAATTCTACTTCTGCTTTGGAAAGGAGCCTTTTCCAGTGGGGCTGGTGTCAAGAGAAGGACAAACAAGCCAGATAGGACACACTTCATATTTCAGAAGTGTAATTTCTCTCCCAAGATCATCTAGTTCTTTTCTTCAAACAATCACTAAAGTTATAAACTGGCGAATTACTTGTTTGCATTACTAGTGCTTGTTTTTCAAAAAGTAAGGTAATTATCAGGTAAAATTTTAGTATTATAAAGAAATGAAAATGAAATTATAAAGCAGAAGTAACTGTCACTTAAAATTAGGAGATTGCTTGACAGAATAGACAGAGCTAGAAATTCACAAGGAAATGCCTTGCAAATAACTGATTTGCCACAGAGTCAAAGGTCTTTTATTTTTTGGAGAAACTTCCTTTGCTTTCAGGCAGAGAGCCGTACAACAGGAAAGGTGTTCAGACTCCTCATCCCAAATCCTTTCCATTCCATCCCTTCTGGTAAAGAAGCTCCTCTATCAGTATGAGAGCATGACAGTAGGTTCCTCTGCTCCCCCCTTGCAGAGACATCTCTGCCGGCCTCACCCTTTCCCTGCATTTGAAAGAGTCTTGTGCTCTTGAAATGATGCTTAAATGCTAAGTCTTATTATCCCCAGGCAATTAAATGGCTCTCCCGTGGTTCAGTCTGGATGGAGGCCCAGATTGCTGAAATAGCCTTCAAAAAGAGAGAATTCATTCCAACTGAACCCATGGAATTCATACTTTTTGTCTTTTTTTTTTTTTTTTTTATCTAACCTTTTTCCTCTGGCTGTTCTGTGCTCATCTAAGTCACATATATGAAAGGGAGGTGCTATTCTCTACAGAGGCTTTCTCTTGCTTTGCCTTTCTATGCCACCTTTCACCAAGTGCTTCAAGGGCATTCAGGGGCTTTGGTCAGATCTTCTCTCTCTGAGCTTTGCAGGACTCGAATTAACTGAGCATGGGGCTTACTCACCACACCTGGATCAGCTTGGTGAAACAGAGGGTTTGGGGGTTTGCTTAAATTAGCAACATGAATTAAACATTTGCCATGATACAAAGAGCTAAGAAAATACAAATTTCTAGAGCCCCCTGCTGATAAAGGACAATACCAAGAGGAGATCAAAGAATGCAAGGGGCAGATAAAGAAGCTCTCCTGTCTCCAAGCTAACCAGAATCAACATACTCAATCAAGACAAAGCAGNTCTCCTAGCACTGCTAAGGCTGCTGGGGCTCAGATAAACCCAGTACACTCTGCTTCTCTACACTCAAAGGATGTGTTGTGTCATGACTGGCTGAATCTTCCCAATTTGGTCCTAACTGGGGGCATCCTGCTTTATGGATACAAGTCAGGTGTGTGACCATGATGTCAGAGTTTAAGAACTGCTAGTACTTACAACATAGATACTACAGATAGTGAATCCAAGCGANTATGGAACACCTTTGTGAATAAAGATGTGGTTCAGGCCGAGGCCAGGTACACAAGTTTTAGGAGAATTACCTCCCTTGTGTCCAGCGCTGAAGCATACCCACTCCATAACTATCAAAAGTTGTGGAGTCTACTTATTCTGTATCGCTTTATTGGGAACTCCGCTAAAAACTGGTATGTCATATTTGTCTCCATCAGGGCACAAGTTGCAGCTAAAACACCAGAATTTGTTAAATGTAAATGTTGTCCCATTGTATTTATCAAGGTTTGCAATAGTAGAGAAGTGGGGAAGAAAGCACATCATTGTAGGACAGAAGATGACAAAAGACTTTTAGAAGAAGCTTTGCGTGCTTGACCCTGGCTTTTTATTTTTTATAAAAGAACTGCTTAGTAGTTGCTGATAAAATGAAATTATACAATGAGCTAAGAGATATAAATAAAATGACAGTGCTCTGTGTGTTCAGACTGTTTGAGGTCAAGTATTTTAGCCACTAGTCTTGGCCTTTTGCCAACATACAACTCTCTTGCTGCATATTGTCATGATTGATGGCCTGCTTGAATCTGAGGAGGGAATTTCTAACCAGACTTTTGCATCACATCGTATTCTAAAGACGTGTAAACTGGTGCATTGCCACTGGCTTTGGAGCCAACTTAATCTGCCCCAGCAGAGTATCTAATCCACTGGCTTTCATGGCACAAAGAGCCAGGCACAAACATCTGCCCCCTCTGAGGGACAATCTTGGTGCATCCAGCAAGATGCTGGTCTCTCCTGAAATCCTCTGTCCTGATTCAAAGGGCGTTTGCCCATGGCATTGCAGGAGGCACTGTGGGATAGAAGGAAACTCCTCAAGACATGCAGTCCATCTGCTGCCCCAGAAAGGGTCATATCCGTGGCAGTCCTAGCAGGTGCTTTTCAACATCTTTTAAATTTTTGTCTCTATCAAACNTACAACATAGATACTACAGATAGTGAATCCAAGCGATCTAAAGAAACAATGAGGAGAAGAACTGAGGCAGCCAGTCAGGCAACTCAGTTGCAACACTCAGCTACTGTATAACCATTCTTCATTGTCTTGAAGAGAATTGTGTAACTTAGAGCTTTGAGGGGCTGCAGACATAGAGAAGACCACCAGAGACCTCTGACGAAGATCCTAAGAGCCCTCATAAGGCTAACAAGTGTTGGGAAATCTCATAAATATCTAACAGGAATGTGGGGAACAAAACATGAATAATCATGTAATGTTAACACATAAACTGTAGTGAAAATGCCTCTGTGTTCACTTTGGTGAAAATGATTTCCAGGGCACCCAGCAAAGGCAGGAATGCCTGCTTTGTTAAAACTCACAAATTGAGTCTTAGAGGTTTCTTTTAAGAGCCACTTTTAGGCAACAATCACCATCACTTTTCCTTCAGTGGTCCTTCTCCTACATTGAACAACTCTCAATTTCACAAACTTTTATTTTTTGTTTTGGTTTTCTGAACCTCTGTTCTGGTCACTGTCCAGCACGATCCACTCCTTGAAGTGCAGTGTTGGACCACACATGCCACTGCAGGAGACACATTACAAAAGCAAATGGGTTAATCATCCTTCTTGGAAGTCTATGCTCTTATTTCTACATCCCATTCTGCTGTTTGCCCTTTTCACAACAACGCAACATATCTGACTGATGTTCAGCTTGTGATCTGTGCAGCCCTTTGATTCTTTACTGCAGTACTGCTGCCTAAGCAGATAGTGCAGATTTATGGAGTTTTTATTAATTTCCTACAAGCACAAATTTTGCATTCATCCTCATTGTATTGTATCCTGGTTTGTTTAGACCGTTTCTCCAATTTCTGAAAATTGCTTTGAATCTAATGCTGTCTGCCAGCAAGCCAGCAGTCCCCTCACTTGTCATATGCATGCTTAAAGGATATACTTTCTATTCCATTGCCAAAATCACTAGTGAATCTAATAAGGGCAAGCTCACTGCATAATCTAGACTTGGATGGAAAAATTTGTCATGCTAAACATCCTAAAGCTGAGCCTTGCACTTCTCTTCTAGAAACTCATGTCAGTGAGTTTATCTGTGCCTGGAATATCACCTTAGTGACAACTCCCAGCAGCACTGGCTTCTGTGCAAAATATGAGAAAAGAAGCAAGTTTTACTTCTAAAAAATAGCAAGTTTTGTGTACCCCTACAGAACATTTTAGATAGAAATCTGTTCCACCCCAAGAAAGTAGCTGGACGATGCTGGACCATCCGAGTCGATGATACAACAGACCTCTCCCTCCCACCATCATCAGCTCCCCTGCTCTCTGTGTGGGACTGCTTGGTTAGCTGGGGAGTGTCAACATCTTTGATAGATTTGAGACATTTACATGAAACATTTTGATTTCGTTGATTCAACAGTTTGCAGGGGAAAAGCATACTGTCAGAAATTAATTGATTAGCTGAAATCAGCATGTCCAATTTAAGAGAGATTACAAGTCAGAGTTACAATTTACTAAAAAGATTACAATAAATATCATGATACAGAGAAAACTGGTTTTAATTCACAAAGACAGAGTATAACTCAGCATCCTGGGATAAGAACAGCATGGTGCTAATTAGCTCCGGTGCTGAGCACCACGTGGTCCCCATGGATGCAAAGCAGGAGGGAAGAAAACCTGTTGGTCCATTGAAGTAATGATCCCAGTTTCCTCGAGAGTGGCAGTCTGGTCCTCCTCTGGATCCTATGAGTGGTGCCAGTGGTGCCAAAACTCAAAGATTATATAAGCTCATGTTCAGGTGGGAATGCCCAGTACCTTCCCTAGGGCAGGGAGTTTCATAATGGGTGGTTTAACTCTGTGAGTCATGCGGTATTTTTGGAATCCTTGATGGCCTAGGTCTCTGCAACTGCCCAATAGCCAGTGCAGTTGGGTCCATGTTGGCCCATTAGCAGAGACAACCTCTTCAGCTGAGTGTGAAGGTGTTAATGCCTCCCTGGAGAGGAGTTATCACAGCTGAGCCCTTGGTGTGAAAAGAAACACCCTCCTGCCTGCAGGGTTTGTCTCTTTCCTCCTTTCTTGTAGCCTGAGGTGTCAGGTGTGCCCTGGGCAGCTGCTACAAGTGATTAATTATTAACAGTCCATCAGAAATTACATAGAGGGTGTAGAATATACAGGTTTTTTATACCCACATAGTGATAAGCCAGCTCCTGTAACTAGGACAGCATTATATCCTTTGCCCTCCTTTATCTGGTGTGAGGGGAAGAGTGGCAAACCCTTGCTTTTCTTGCTTAGTGTATCTATAGAAACATTTTTTATTACCTTTTACGTCAATAGACAGGTTAAGTTCAGAATCACAGAATTACAGAATGTGCTGAGTTGGAAGGGACTCACAAGGATTATTGAGTCCAACCCTCTGCTCCGCACAGGACCATCCCCAAGAGTCACGCCATGTGCCTTGAGAACATTATCCAAATGCTTCCTGAACTCTGACAGGTTTGGTGCTGTGATCACTTTTCTGGGAAGCCTGTTCCAGTGCCCGATCATCTTCTGGGTGAAAAACTTTCTCTCAATATCCAACACAAACCTTCCCTGACACAACTTCAGGCCATTCCCTCTGGTCTTTGCACTGGTCACCACAGAGAAGAGATCAGTGTCTGCCCCTCCTCTTCCCCTCATGAGGAAGTTGTAACTGTAGTGAGGTCTCCCCTCAATCTCCTCTTCTNTTGTGGAACCCCACTAGTGACAGGTCACCAGCCTGATGTTACCCCATTCACTGTTACCCTCTGTGCTCGACCCATGAGCCAATTGCTCACCCACCACATGGTGTGTTTATCCAGGTGTGTGCTGGACATTGTATTGAGAGACAGTATTGAAAGCTTTACTGAAATCCAAAAAGATTAATTGGGCTTTGGACCTTCTAATATTCTCCCTGCATAATCTTACAACATCCTGGTAGTTCTCCTGAGTTGCCTGACCCTTCTTCTCCTTTATCTCCTGAGTTCCAGACAAAGCTCAGGCCAGTCTTCTTCCTGGTGCTTCATCTTTCAGTGCATAGGGAGGGTCTGTTTCTGTACCTTCAAGATTTCTGTCTTGAAGAATGTCTCCTTGAACCCCTTTGCCCTTCAGGACTGCTTCTCAAGCAACTCCCTCAGTCAGGCTCCTAAACAGGCCAAAGTCTACCCTCCAGAAGCCCAAGGTAGCAGCTGACCTCCTCACTTTTCCAAGAATCGAAAACGCTATCGTTAAATTTGTCTACCACAGAGGACTGTGCAAGTAGTAGAAAGAAGGGTTCAGCAGTGATTTAGTTTACTCTTTCTTTGAAGACTGAGTTCAGAAGCTACCTAGTGTGATATTTCACCCTTGAGTATCTTTAGCTCATCTGCTTGGGAGCAGAAAGGTTTAGTGTGGAAACTTGTGTTGATGAGATGATACATTTCATGAATCCCAGAAAGACAGCAACAAGAGGACTTACTGTATAGCTGAAGCCAAGTGTGTGATTTAAGCTTTGTTAAATCAATGGAAGAGCCTTCAATTTCTCCAAAACCCTCAAAAACAAATGGAAAAGAGAGTCCCAGAATAACTGCCACCTCTCTATTTCAGTACCTTTAATTCATGCAAGAAAATTAAATTTTGCACAAAATTTAACATCAACTGCCCCCCTGAGTCAACTACTTAGTGAAGGAGCACAGCTGCCAAGATCCATCTGTTCCTTACCAAATCCAGCTTCTTGACTCCCTGAAAGAAAGATTTTCTACTTTTCATCTGCTGTCACAGACCTTTGTATAACAATAACTCTTTCTTCAATAATTTTTTTTTCCAGAATGATGAAGGCAGGAGATCTTTACATGAGATCTACATCATTTCAAGTACTTCTCTCAGTCATCATGGCAAGGATATGTGGTAGAGGTATTGATAACCACAGGGTAGAGAAATGTGAAACAGTATAGTAGACACCAAATGCAGCCCTGCTTCAAATTCCATGCCCATGTCAACACCCCTCAGATCCATCATTCACACTTTACAGTACAAGTCAGATAGAGAATATATAATTCAACCTCATTTGGCATGGCTGTATTTCAGGATTAATGCTTCTTCTTTTGCTCCCAATACTGTGTTGTGAAAATCTCTTTGCAATGGATCCACATGCCTTATTGCAGTAAAAACACATGGCTGCCTGAAGGACTCCTCCCTTTGGCTCATTAGGGCCACAAATGTAATCCTTTTCCAGGCATATCTCTTATTTAGCCTTTGATGAAACCAGTGTTAAGACTGCTGCCAGTAGTGCCACTTCTCACACAGGTTCATCAACTCATTTGACTGGAGAGAGAGTCCTTGCCACCCACAAGACCATGTGGAACCAGCAGATGGGACTCATCCAGAACAGAGGGACAACAGAGGTTTTCCATTCAAAAACTCCCATCTATTTAGGGGGGAGATGAGATAATGCAGTCCTTCCAGTGGCAAACATTGCCATGCCAGTGTTCCAAAGTACAGTTAATTCAGCTTCTAATTATCCTAGTTATGGGAGGTGTCCCAGCTGCAGGAATGCCTCTGAGAGCTCTGGGCTTTCTTCGGTTCTTGCCTCTGTCAGCATAAACAAGTTATGTTTAAGAAGATTGAAGCAAATCCTTGCTTAACATTCAAAAATGGCATTTAGCTCACATAGGTGATGCTTCAGGGTCTTGGGACAGCTTGTTGATCTGGGACTAAATTAGAAAATAAATTCTGAATTGCTTTAGCTTTCCTAGCATTGGGCTTGTCGAATCAGTGTGAAAGCTTGGTTGGGAGGAGTTGGATATGTGGTGAGAAAAATCTTTTCCCAGTACCCTTATCTGCAATGCAGGGAGCTCCTTGAGACAGCCAATCTCACCTGGCAAAGAATCTGCCCTTTCAGAAAGAGCAAGAGGAGGAAGACGTGTTGATGCCTGCAGCCATACTTTCCCTTCCCACAGCAGGGTTCAGAGAAACCTGTCTGCATTTCAGCAGTGGAAAAATGTGTGAGGAGGAAACACAAGCCATTATTTCCTGCAATAGTAGAGTGGTCAATAACAAAAGAGAGACATAAATCCACCATTTGATGTATCTGGCTAGGCCATCAGGGGAACGTGAATTCATTCCCTAAGTGGATAAACTCTAATTCCCTGTACTTATCCTTTATAACTGTTTGAAATTCTTAATTGGCTCCTATCATTGTTTGTAAGGTAACATCTATAGAAGCAATACCAGCTGTATCTGATTTATGATTTACATGTTTACAACCACACAGCCGCTCCAGCTGTATTTGATTTAAAAGTATAAACCAGAAATTTTGCTTCTTTAGAGAAAGTTAGAACAATGCTTCCACCTTGTTCTTGCAGATGGTATGAACATAAATTTATTCTTCTTTTCTTACTCTTTGCTGCTCCTCAAGCTCAGATGTCCTTTCCCGCATGCTTGTTTTTCCAGAGCGATCCTTTTACTGGAAGAGGTTTGTCTACCCTCTAGTGGAAATTTGAATTACAGCACCTGCAGAGCTCAGCAGTAAGGAAGGCTGGAGTCCCTTGGGCACAGTCTGAAATTACTGCACGACCGATCTTCATGGTGTTTCCAGCAGAGACGATGCCCCATTCCTGTCCTTCCCCTCCCTCAGTGAAATTCAGGTTTGCATTTTGGAAAAAGAATGGGGACTACTTTTGCTGGAAATTTGTTATGGTAGAGAGACATTTAGATTTTCACTGGTGTTCATTGGCCAAATATCTAGCTCTGATAAGCAACTATAGCTGTATAAATCATGTTGAGTCAAAGTAAGGATGGAAATCCAGAAGATGTATGATAAAACTGCATCTTAACCCCATCTGCCTTTCTGCCGGTAGAAGAAAAGTGTTAGCATCCGTATCTGAAGGAAGAGCTGCTGGATCTGTATTAGTATCTGCTGCGCAGGGGCCTGACTCCAGCTCTGAGGCATGTTAGCTGGACCCATGTGCTCTCCCAGCACTGGCAAATATACGTGGTGATCAGCGATACCCTTCCCTCTGGGTGAAGGCAGCTGGCTAGTTGTGGGATCTGTTTCTGACCTTTGCACCCCAGGGAGAACAACTCCCTGACCTGTGGTGCCATGCACACATTTCAGCCTGAAAAGTTTTCCTATATACAGCTAATATTTTGTGTTAACTTGCAAATTAGCAAATACCTGATAGAAATATGTAAATGGGATGAATGCAGCTAATTACTGGTTCTTGGCTAAGATTGCACACAGTGGTAGCTAATTAACTGGTGATAAAGAGTTGAGCCCCCAAAACCTTTGCTGAAGGAAAATAGAAGTGCTCCTTCCACAGTATGATACTGGGGGTGAACCAGGGCCCGAGCAGTGCAGACATTGCTCTAACTCAGCTTTTATTACTCAAGTGTCACCACAGAGCAATCAAGACTCCCTTAAAAATCTTACCCTAAGCCTAAAATGCACTTTGTAAAAGCTCTGGGGCTGAGAACCCATCTTGGCTGCTAATTTGCTTTGTGACTGGAGGCAAGTTACTTTAACTCCCCCGTGCCTCAGTTTCATCACCTGTAAAATAGGGGTGATATATAAATATCTCAGAGCAGCTTACTAGCAGGAAGGTAATGTGAGGAAACTCCTGTAGGCAGGTGCTGCTGCCTTGTCTGTTAAGATAACTTCTTGTTGATAAAAAACACTATGAAGTGAAGGAAAAAGAGAATTTTCAAGATTTATTGCTTGAAATTGAAGCACAGTGCATTAGTGTGCCATTGTCTGCTAGGACTTCATTATTGCTGAGACTGTAAGTGATTGGGCCAGTTTGGCTCACTCAGTGGAAAAATGTCCCTTTGGAATCATTTGGGGCTGGAAATAAATCCACCCATAATGCTTTCCCACTTGTGCCTTCTTCTTGCCCAGCTTAACAGATCTGTAACCAGAGAAGAGCAGGAGTTTTTACCTTGGATACCCTTTGAGTCACCCACAGAGAAGATATTTTTTAGCCCTGTCAGCTGCAGGTCCAGGACATCACTTTGCACAGTGCCTGACACCATGAAAGTCCTTGAAAATTAGAGGAGAGATGTGACAATGTCACAGGGCGTTCCTGTGGTAATACCAAAATACCTTGTCACAGATCTGCCAAAAAAATACCAATTCTTCCAGATGCACAGGAGTTGTCTTGAAAAGGCCCTGGGATGCAGTCAACCAGCTTGTGTCGATGAGGGGCAAATGAGAAGCACAAAGCTTTTAATCACTTTTCCAAAAAGCTGATGGGTCTTTAGCAACAGGCTGGATGCAGTGAAGGGAGAGGGAAGGATTGAATAACCTGCTATCAGGTTTGCTAGCTTGGGTAGCAGAGAACACGCTGCAAATACAAGTGTATTTAATAAAAGCACATGAAAGAAGATTTCTCCAGGCACTGTACCTTCTACCTTGCTTTATTAGCATCCAGTATATGGCATTGTCTGTCTGTGCACAAAGTTGTGTTTCTTTCTTCTTCACCTTATCATCCTGTACTATTTTGTAAAATAGAAGGAAATTCATAAAGTAATTTGGAAAACACAGCTTTCCTTTTTATAAAAAAACAAAAAACAAAACAACAGAAGCTCAGAACTTTGTTTTCCTTTTAAGAGTGGAAAGCCCTACTAGAGCTTCCAGGCAACCACCTCTCCCTTGGTTAAGACATCAATGATATCAACCATCTTGGGAAACAAAGAAAACAAAGAGTGATCTTAGAAGATAACACACCTTATAATTCAAATGCCTTTTGAGGTCCTAGCAATCAGGTATCAAACATACTATGCATTATATTTGCTTGCAGCAGCCCTGAAAAATCATGTTTTCTCTGTGTATTTTAAAAAAGCAGCATTTCAACTTCAAATTTGATTTTGGAAAGACATGTAGCTTGGTTTATCAACTTTAATTTTCTCCTTCTACTTTTCTCCAAAGTACAGTTCTTACTAAAAACAGGAATGCAATTTTTTTCTCCGGCTTTAGAAGGCATCCAATTCACTCTGCTCTCCAGCATAGCACCCTGAAGACCAGGCCATCAAGTCAGAAAGACACCTTAGTCAGAAGTACTGCTCTTTTCCAGTCATTATTTGGAAAAGAGGCCTTGAAATAAATTTTCTTTAATGTAAATGGTTTTCCCCCCCCTCCTAGACTCAATTCTGTGACATATACATTGAAGTGGCTGTTGAATGCCTCTACTGTCACAAAACATAAGGGAGCTTCAGGGGAACACATAAAATATTTTCTTTTATATATCTTCTCCTTTTCTACTGGAAGGGAAAGGCAAATTGAGTTTGGAGCCAGTAGAAGCTGAACAGTAATGTGCCATTTATTGTTTGCTGCTTTAAAGTTCGCTCAACCTGCATTTTCAAAGCAGAAAATATTGGTAGATGGAAGTAGTCATTCAAAGTTTATTTTGCTCACTTAGCCTTATCAGTAAAATGACAGCATCTATATGAGGTCTAAATGACTCAGTGGTAAGCCTGGCACTGTCTTCCACTTTGTGTGGTGGATCACTATCACACAGTTCCACTGTACAGCTAATACAGCAGCAGCTCAAATGCACATACCATTACACTGGGATAAAATTGCAGCCTTCTGTCACATCAATATCCAGCACAGACACTGTAAGAGTAGACAATTCTCAAGCTATTTTAGCCTTTCTCTCTACTTGCTTTTTACCAAGCTATTCATTTTGATGCCACATGCAATCTGCTACGCAGCCAGATTAAGACAGATTTTGTGAATTCTTTTGTATACAGAACATTGCAGTCAGTATTTTTGATAGCCGTGAGGTTTGATTATGAGGAGGGCCTTTTTGCTTTCATTTCTTATGGGAACACTTGAACTGGGGGAAAAAGATTAAAAAAAATTGCTGATTGCCTTCCTGGACAAGGAAGGGTAGAAACTAGTTCTGCTGCAATCTGTGACAGGACATGAGTCACTGTGAAGAATAAGGTTCAACATGTCTACAAAAACAGTTGACAATTCCAAAATTTCCTCCTTAGTGTCACAAGAGCTGACATACCCTGGAAAAGTTTACCTTGCAGTTATTCTCTTGGTCCCTCTGTGGTCCCAGGCAGAGAGCAGCCTGCTGATAGGTACTCGAGTTGACACGACTGTCCTTGCAGACAAACCTACTAGAGAATTTTGATAAAAGCCTGGTTACTGCAGCGTAACTACGCTCTGAATTAGCCTGCAATAGTGTAGTAACTTATATAGCTATGCTGTCACACTGTGTAGAGAGTTTGAGAAGTGTCTCCTGTTCACTGCAATTGAAACACTTATCCTTGTTTCAGCAGTAAACTTAACAGCTGCTAAAAATAGAAGCTTCACGGTAAGCAAAAGGAATGAGTCGCATGAGATAATGATCTCTCAGTCCTGCAGAGCACCTGAGCAGTCCTGGAATGCTTAAAAGTACCTTCTGTTAAGGTTGAGCTTTTCTCCTTTTCCAGACCCAGACATCCAACTGGAAGATGTGACTGCCCTTCTCCTGGAGGCTGTCTCCCCACCAGTGAACTGCAACTCCCAGGACCATTCTCTACTCTACTTTGGCACTTTAAAATCAGCTACTTTAGCCGAAACTAAATGAAGAGAGGTGCTAGATGAGCAGGTCAGATAGGAAGAAGGCAACCAAACAACAGCTAGGTTAAGAAAAGAGGAGCAGGCAAAAAGGTAGCTCCTCTCCAAGTTGCTGAAACTATGAGACTGTTACTACTGCTGAAAGAAATGGAAAACCTTGAACACTTTCATTTCACACTTTTTACCTTCGGCTGCTTTATTTTATATTGTACAGTAGCTATATCAAAGAGCTGCTGCTTGTGTGTGATAAGCTCAGCTTGGGCTTGAAAAGGAAAAGCTTCTGAGAACAAGAATTAAAAATGCTCTGACAGATGAAAAAGATAATTTTTAATCCACTTCTTTGAATCTATGTAAGTAGTAGACACATCTTGTGCTTTCACTGATGTGGAAGAGAATTTGAGCAGCATGTTTGTACTTTTTGACCATTTTAGAGAGTTGGGATGTTAGGAATCTATGTCAGAAAAGATTTATTTCGTGTGAATCACCTTGTGTATTTGTGTAACTTGTGGCTTTGAATGAAACATATGTATGTGAAAACAGGTAGCTTGACCATGACTGATCACCATCTGGTGGCAATCTGTAAAATTTGGACTTTGACAAGAGTACAGAAGAGGAGAAATTAAAATAGAAAACATGTCAAAAGGCCTGTGGCACTTCTTCTGAAAGATATATCTGATGGATTATCCTGAAACAAAGTATTTTAAATATCCACAAGGCATTTTAGTCACTATGGAGTCACCCTTTTTCCAGCTTAGGTGCCTGTGTGCACAGGGGTGCAGTGCTAACCTATGGCAGGAGCCTGAGCTTTGCCAGCAGCATTCTGGTTGCTGCCAGCTATCTGCCTGCCTAAGGCTGCCAAGAGCCGTGGCACTGTGGTGGGATGAGCTCTGGCGCTGGTGCTGCTCCTGGGCACCACTTGTTTTGCTTCAGTGTTACTGACAATGTATGCATAATCACAGAGTCTCATGGCCCAAAGGGATCACCAGAAGGCCAGCAGGTTTGTGTCTTTCTTGTTCAGTGTCTGGATATCCTGCTCCTAGAGATGTGCTGCACTGGAGACTCCTCTTTTCCTTACCAGGACTTCATCACCTGTCCCAAGAGAAAGTCCTTCCCTTTATCCACCCTTAAGGAGGTTGAATACCATTTGGTTTTCTGTGCGATTCCTTCCCGTGGGATGGTTTGCTGAGTGCTTTTAGGAGGCTCCTTTCATCTATGTCTTCCCTAAAGGGCAGCCTCCAAGGCTGGACACAGTGCTCCAGCTAGGAGAGTAACAACTCTGCAAAGGATGCAAGGGCTGCTACACAACACTCATAAATTATAAATTGGTCCTTTTTGCCACAGCAGACACTGTCAGCCCACTGAAACTGTCAGCTCCTGTCCAGCCTGTGAATCACAGTAAATACAGACCTTTCTCTGCCAAAATGTTACCTAAATAGTGTGTGTGAGGGGTTCTCCTTTTTTGTATGCACAATTCATTATTTCTCCTTAAACATGGAACTTTGCACCCGTCACTGTTTAAGAGCATCCTGTGTCTTTGCAGATCATAGTTGCAATTTGTCAAATTAATTTTTGTCCTCTCAACTTCATGTAAATATGTAAATAAAAGAACCAGACTTCATTTCATCATTTGATAATGAAAATACTAAACAGCCCTAAACCTGGGACAGACTGGTCAAATCCCCACGCAGTGGCTCTCCCTACTCCAACAGTACATTACTAGTATCTCAGTTCTGAGCATAAATTCTGAATCTAGAAGAAATAATTTCCTCCAGACTTTTTCCTTAGCTTATACAAAAGACGGTCATCTCAGACAGTGTCAAAACTTCTGGAGTCAAGAGTTATGACATCATCTCCTTCATGTATAAGCCTGTTAATTTCTTAAATCAGAAATCAGAATGATCTGGGATTACACATAACTGATAGGATCATACTGGATGATGCTCACCTGTGTTCATCTTTTGTAGACTAATATGACTTTAAACCCTTTTTTTCCCATTATTTTCCATATACACACACACACACACTTATAAGTTCAAGGATAGATTGGATGGAGCTCTTAGCAAATCAGTGGAAGGTGTCCCTGCCTATGGCAGAGAGGTTGGAACTAGGACCCTTGTATTCACCATGTATGTCCTCCTCTAGAATTCCTCTCATCCTCCCCTAGGCCAACTCATTGCTTGGTTCCCTATGCTGAAGTTCATTTGGTGCATCCAATCTGAAAACATCTGATTTATCTATGAGCTTTCTAAGTAGGCAATTCAGTGGTTTCAGCCACCATGACAATATCTGCTGTATTTTGCTTAGGCTCTAATAAACAAAGCACTACATCAGTGACAACACTGAAACAAATAAAAGTTGTTCTTATGTCCAGACTAAGCTCTTCATGTTTGTATAATCAATAGCAAAGCCCAGAGCTAGAGAAGCCTGCATTTCCCAAACATCTTTGGAAACAGTCTGGTTGGGTGGTTTTAGATTTCACCTTTGAGGTGGCTTACAGTCTTTTCACTCCTCTTTCTTTGGTTGCTAAGAGAGGTGTATATAAATCTGTTCCCAAGATAGATTTTTGACAAGTGGCTGGAGGAGGGCAAAGCCAAGTGCAATTCTTGCTATCATATCAACTCAGCTGTCTTTGGAGGAGCTTATGGCACAAAAGCCATCCTGGGTTTGCTGGAATTTTCTTCAAGGGACTCCTTCATAGCTTTAATGTGATTTCTGACTTGGTCATGTAATTTTTTTCTCCTGAACTGCTGGATGTATTTGCTCCACTTACACCCTGAAAGAGCGAGCATGGCTTGCTGGAAGTTACCTCCCACCACAACATAAAGCAGTAGGTTGACACACATACTGAGTGCAGACAGTGGCCAAGAGATGATGCAGGCAGTGTGGATTTACTTCTCTACATGACAGCTGACTGGACACCACCATAGTTCAGTCTTAGCCACCCAAAAGAGTGGAAGGGCAGAAAGCACACATAGAAGACCACCAAGAGGACGACACGGAGTTTGTGAGCCTTTTGTTTGTAGTAAGCCTGTGTGTGGAGCCCAGTGGCCAAGATGCAAATGATGAGTGCGTAGCACAGAGTCACTGTTAGCAAAGGCAAGAAAAACGCCAGGCTGGTCACCAGCCAGTTGTACCACCTGGCCAGTTGTGCCCAGGTTTTCGGAGCTTGTAAGGTCAAGTTATAAGGATCTGGTTTGTGCCTCCTTTGAGGAGATCAAGAAATTGACAAGGCTGACAGCTGCCAGTGAGATCAACCAAATGTTTGCGCAAGCCACCACTGTTCACCACTTCCCTAGGATGTGGAAGAACTTCATGTACAATTGTGTACAATCACCATGTAGCAGAAGGTGCTGAAGCAGGTGAGGAACAGGATGCTGCCGTACAAGTTGAAGTGAAAGCTGAAGTGGATGAGCTTGCACATGAATTCACCAAAGATCCAGTGCTCCCCACTGGCATAGTCGTGTATCAGAAAGGGAGGGCTGGCGAGGTGGAACAGGTCTTTGAGTGCCAGATTCAGTATGATTATGGTGCTGCTCTTCCAAGGCCTCATCTTGAAGCTGCAAATACAAATTGCAATGACATTTCCTGGGAAGTCCCTTAGGAAGATGATGCTATAAATAATGTGGAGGTACAAAGTCTTCAGACCAACTTCCACATCAGTGCAGTTGGGAAAATCACCTTCAGTGTCTTGCCAGGTGGTGGATTTGACTAAGTTTTCATTTGTTGTACTCATGTTTTCTCAATAGCTCTTAAGGAAGAGAGACATGCTTAGTGTTCACTGATAGATAAGACCTTCTCATATCCCATTAAATATAACTAATCATGTGTTTCCTTTCAGCTTCTCATCAGTGCCACTGTTAGTGTCTTTAATAAATAAGGAAAGACCTTCCTGCTCTGATAAGAATTGATCCTAATCTAGAGGACTTTTATCATTTATATATGATCCTATATCTATATATATCCAATACAGGATCCATATAGATATAATTAATTTTAAATTACATCTTTATAGGAAAGGACATGGACAGTTTGAGAGACTGGAATGTTAAGGGGTCAAACAATTGGCCATTCGCAAAAGCAGTGGCTGCTTTGCTGACGATGCTTAAAGGACCACCCAGTATGGAGGGGATGCACACCCACCACCAGAGGCTACAAACTGGGTTTTGAGCTACATAAGGGAAGAGGCCAATAAGAGGCAGATCCTGTGAGGTGGGATAGTGCTTTTTATCATGCCAATGTCCTTACACAAGTGTCTCAGCTGTGCAAACTCTCCTATAGAGAAGTACTGGGATATTCACATCTGAAGGTATTTATCCCTTCTGATGGGCCAGAACTGGCTCAACCACACTGATGTGAGAGGCAGCTGTAAATCTTAGAAGGTGCCATAAATCATCAAGGACTCCTGAAGTGTTCCATAATCCACAGTGTTACATCATACAGTATGAAATTTCTTGGCTCAGGGAAGGTACCTGGCCATTTCCACCTGAACCTTAATGTACTTTAACCCACCGAACTTAGTGTTTTATGAGCTTTCCTTCCACCCCCCGATGGACCAAGACTGTGACCATCACTTTGACCAATGGACATCAAGATTTCAATAATCAAGTCTCATCACAAGATCCACGGGTGGTGACTATACACCTTTCTACTCTTACTCTCTTTCTTTCTTTTCCCTTATATATTTTCTTAAGATTTTTTTTATGCTTTTTATATTACTATAGATAATAACCAAAAAGGCTACATACCTGCTTTCCGTTAAAACAAAATAGTTTTAAAATAAACCCTACATCTATATATATACAAACACTAGTCATTCAGTGTCATTTCACTCTAATCTTCCCCAAGGGACCTATTAACAAGAATAGATGAGTTACCCTCGCCTTCTGGGGCCAGTCATAACAGACAAGTACAAGAAGCTGCAATATAGGGGATTCTCACCCCCCTATTCTTTGATCCACTGGTATATAAAGTTCTCTTTCTGCTCTCATCAGGGGTCAAGTGCAACAGAAGGACAGACCAGCTGTGTTGTGTTACTGACAAGTATAGAGGAGAATGTCCAGAACATAACCACTCCATCAAAGGTATTTGCAGCCTTGTTGGTTAAGTGAAAAAAAATGGGGTGGATGTTGAAATGTTTTCACATTCTCTTTGATACTGGAGTTGGTTAACATTTTTTTTCCTGGTCCTTGGAAACAATTAATAGAGGAATATTTCATTCTTTTAGTTCAATAGCAAGACTGATGTTGAAAAAAAATAGGTTATTTTTAGGCTTGTTAATAGATGCTGTGTAAATTTCCATCCCTGTAAAATTTTTTAAATGGTGTTTTGCTTTGACATTAGTCTTAGATAAAAATTTACTGAAAAATCAGAATAAACCTATCCAACATTGCAAAGAAGCCTTTTGCAATATACAGCATGGGACTAGAGCAGGATTTGAGGAAAGTAAAGAAAGCTCAGTATGTAGTCTCTGTAACAGAAAAATAGATGGCCACTGATGCACATAGCAAATAACTGTTAACATGGCATCCAGTAAGTGCATTTGTTGTGAAGAAGTGCTTTCTTTCTTTTAAAGTGGAATAAATGTTCCGTAAAAAAACAGTAAATTTCCCTAGGAATGCAGCTTCTTATAGGATGATGCCCACCTGCAAATTACTGTGGCCTAGACCTGTTAAAATGGATCCTATTGAATCACTGCTTCTATTTCTTGTTTCACTCTGAATTTTCTTGCTGTATCTTCTACCCTTCCTCCCTTGTGACATCTCACATTTTAATTAAAATTTGTGTTGAACATTTGCTCAAACATATTTAAAACACTTTGGAAACTGAAGCTGGAGCTTGAGAAGATGCCTGCCAAACATTGGCAATTGTTTTTAAAGAGCAAAATGGCTTCAAATGTCTTCTCATGGCTGGGGATGGTGCAGGTGTGGTTTGGATAAATCCAGTGGCTCTAATTCACTTAAGAAGTTGTGTAGCGATATTATCATGCCCTAACTTGAAGCCTCTGGAGTGGCTAATGGTTAACTAGGCTAATAGCACAAGTACTCCATCCTGCAGCAGCTGTACTGTGCTCTCTGGTGCTGGAAGCACCAGGGCTGTGCCCATCACCTTGTTTACAGCATACAGCTACCAAGGGAGCTGAAGTGTACGGCTGAGGGCTGCTGCCCACATCACGTTCTTTACAGTTCTGTAGGACTTTCATTTTACCACTAACCAGCATGCTGTTGCAGCAAGCAATGGAGGCCAGAGAGCAAATACCTGGAGTCACCAAAGAGTGTGACTGGCACTCAGCCATGTAGTCCATACTGACAGCCACATGCTCTCAGGGGCTTTTCAAGCCTTTACTATTGGTGACATATATGATATGGCCAGATTCAGGTCAAAGAACTCCCTCAGACACCAGACCACCCCCCAAGTTATGGAAACTGGTTATGGAAACACAAAGTGGGAACAAGTATTACAAGAAAAGCACATGGGTGTGGGATCTTGGTTCTAACTGCCATAAGATTACAACATCTTACAACAGGGACCAAAGGAAGGAGACAGCAAGTCTTGGCTGTTGGCCTTATTATTTTTCTGCCTGAATTACAAATAGAATTTAGACAAAACTTAAATCTAATTAAGGCACAGTTTGTACTGTGGCAGATTTTATCACAGTAAGTAATTGGCTATAATGGCACTTCTGCAGCCCAAGCTGAGGGCAAGTGATATATGTTGTAGGCACATAATGAACTTTAAATAAATTATCCAAGAGCAGAACTCGTAATAGAAGGGAACTAGATTATTGAAATAGAAACCCTCTTTCAGTCTTAATGGTGGAGTCACTGCTTTATTGCATGGTATTCTTTACTGTAACCAATTGATTGGAGTCACTTTAAAAAATGTTGTGATTGCATGTCTTTAATTGCAGTCACGTATAAGGGAAACTTGTCTGCTCCTGCATTGTGATAATTTAATTAGAGCCTGCTGGAAATAAAAGCCAAATGGCTGCAGCCATGGCAAAGTAACCTAATGCCTGTAATTGGACTATATTTCACACAGATGTGTTGCTGAATAAATTAAATAGGATTTGGCTTGCAGTGTTCAACTCTTCAAATGACTCAGATTTAAGAGCTGCAAATGATATATATAGGGATCAAAATGTGAGCCCTCCTTCCCTTACCCTTTATAATTCAGAGAGATATTTTCACACAGAATGAGTATGTGGATTTAACTTGAGTATTGGATGCATCCCAGATAAGTTTAATTTGTTCCATGCTTCCATCATCTTGTAACCCTTTGCTCATCTTGGTCCACTTTGTCCTGCCTCTATGTTCATACCTTTAAATCAAAATATGGATTTTACCCGTAAATCCTTGGTGTTGTCTTCTCTCCATGGTTTCTTAAATACCTTACTCCAGCACAAGAGTTGCTTTTAAATTCCACAGGTTTGTGCAGTGAGACTGTCAGAGAAAGCTGCATCAACCCACATGGGCTATTAGCAAGGTTACAAGAACACTCTGATTCCATTCCCAGGTTTCTGCCAGATGAAGATTGCTTGGCCTCCACAATGCTGAGAGCAACTCTGACACCTCTCACCTACCTGCAGGCTAGCTGCCATGTTCCTGGCAGCAGGAACATCCTGGTGTTGGCTGTCCTCCTGCCTGGCCTCTGACATCTGCTTGGGACCTGGGTGGGGACTTACCCTGTCTCACTCACAAAATCAGTTGGGACTGTCTGTAACCCATCCAGTTTGGCTGGAGTGGATTGTTATGGTTGCTTCCAGCCCTCAGGGAGGGAGGCAGGCCAGCAGCACTGAGTCAGGGTGAAGCAGCACCACTTCAGTGCCTGTCTGAAGGAATACTTGCCCTCCGAGTCCCAGAGCACAGGAGAGGTGGGAGATAGTTTGACGTAGGTGGGGGGAGGGATGGAGGAAGAGAAGGTTTCTGAACTAGCAGGGACTGCTCTGCAGAAAGTTTGGCGATGCTGGGAGCTGAGATCAAAACCTTGCCTCTCAAGGAGGGCAAAGGGCAAAGGTATCCATGCTCTCCAAACAGGGAGCTTGGTGAAACCAACTCTCTCTTCTGCATGGAGGGACCTGTGTCTGAGAAGAACAAGGATTGTGCAACCAAGGCTGAAGCGGATCTTATGGCTGGGAGAGGTATCTAAGGCCATGTGCTTGTGAGGGCAACCCAGATGGAGGAGGGCTTTGCTGGAGAAAGGGATTGCCTGACTGACAGACAACTATCCTGAACATATCACATGGCTAATACTATTTTCTGCTGATATGACCTGTTGAGAGGTAAGATAAAAGGCTCTGCAGAGAGACCTGGAGAGGCTGGATTGATGGCCTGAAGCCAACTGTATAGGTTCAATAAGGCCGTGTGCCAGGTCCTGCAGTTGAGTCACAACCACCCCATGCAGCACTCCAGATCTGAGGAAGAGTAGCTGGAAAGCTGCCAAGTGGAAAAGGACCTGGGGGTGCTAGATGACAGACAGTTGAACATGAGCCAGCAGCGTGCCCAGGTGGCTAAGAAGGCCAATGGCATCCTGGCTTGTATTAGGAGTAGTGTGGACAGCAAGACCAGGGCAGTGATTGTCCCTCTGGACTCAGCACCGGTGAGGCCACACCTTGAATCCTATGTTATGTTCTGGGCCCCTCACTGCAAGAAAGACATTGAGGCGCTGGAGCGATTTCAGAGAAGGGCAACAAAGCTTACTCAGAGGGGTCTAGAGAGTAAGTCATGCAAGAAGCAACTGAGAGAGCTGGGGTTGTTTAATCTGGGGAAAAGGAGTTGAGGGGGGGGACCTTATCAATCTCTGTAACTACGTGAAAGGACCTTTACAACTCATGCTCCACAACTACCTGTAGAAAAGTGTAGATCAGCCTCTTCTTTCAGGCAACTAGCAACAGGACAAGAGGAAATGGCCTCAAGCTGTGCCAGAGGAGGTTCAGGTTGGACATTAGGAAGAATTTCTTCACTGAAAGTTTGATTAAGCAGTGGAATGGACTGCCCAAGGTGGTGGTAGAGTCACTATCCCTGCAAGTGTTCAAGAAAAAAATGGACATGGCACTTGGTGCTGTGGTTTAGTTGACATGGTGGTGTTCGGTCAATAGTTAGACTCGACCTTGGAGATCTTGACCAACATTAATGATTCTATGATTTTATGATTCTATGAATGAAGAAACCTATGTCAAACTATGTGCTCCTTTTGTATATGGCTTATAAAAATACCCAGCCTGCTGTGTGATCTGGAGCATTTTGTAGTCCCCAAATAACCAGGCAATAAAGCAGAAGAAAGACCAACACTTCCTTGAATGTAATGGCCAACCCTCAAGAAGGGGCTAACAGAAATCTCCTCTTGCTTTGGAGATGGAAGAAGGGCACACTCTGGTGTATCTTACAACAGGGGTTTTACTGCCTTTGCACAAGAATTGCAGGGAGCATGGCCTGCCCAGAGGTGCTGATGTAACCATGGTGTGGAAGTTGAAGACTTTATGGGGTGACTTAGCTTTCTAGTGTGTACTGCTAGCTGCAATTACCCTCTTGTGACCCTATTATGACATGTGGCAATAGGACAAGAGACAATGTCTTTAAACTGAAAGAGGGAGGGTTTAGATTAGATCTAAGGAAGAAATTCCTTACTGTGAGAGTGGAGAGACACTAGAGAAGCTGTGGATATCTCATTCCTGGAAGGGTTTAAGGCCAGGATGGATGGTGCTGTGAGCAACGTGGTCTAGTGGAAGGTGTTCCTGCCCATGACAGAGAGGTTGGATAATTTTTAAGGTCCCTTCCAACCCAAACCATTCTATGATTTTATGATTACAGAGGTCTCCTATTTACGTGTTTTCTTGATCTTATCTCTGTCTTCCACAAGTTTTGACTCTTGTGCTAACTGTTCTGTGTTGACTTTCAGCTTGTTTCAAAGCAGTGATCCTTACACTGGTTTCAGGCTTCTCTTGTTAGAAAAAAACCACTTCCAGATTTGATTTTGAATTAAATATTTGCAAACTTTTGTGAACAGGTAGGAAAGTTATTATCTTGAGAGTGAATGAAGCTAAAAAAAACTTGAATGTTTTCCAACACTGAACTTCATTTTGGATCCCATTTGAAGTTATTGTTTACTTTCTCATAATGATAAGAGATGTGAACCTGGAGATATGAGCAACTACGTACTGCATAATATAATGATAAATCAGGCTCAAATTATTTAGTAAATATAACTTTTTAAATTATTGCATAACTGTCCTGTTTCTCTACCCAATGCTTTCTGTATTTGCTATCTTCACTTGAATGACTTTCAGCTTATTGGTCGTAAACAATCTATCCTCCTTAATTCTTTCTGTTACAAATTTGGTCACATCAACCTTGAATGTGAACATTACTTTTGGAATCTTAAATGCAAATATTCAGAAAGAAACTGACAGTTGTCAACATATCCCTGAGTAACAGCTGATATAAGCCACGATTGTTTACAGAAAAGGTTTTACTTTTTATCATGTGACAGCTACTAGACAGTAGTAATTTCAGTACTCTGCATCATGGAAACTGTACATACTGCAAAGGGCATATAGGGAGTCATGGAGAGACCAGGGGTGTGAAGCTTTATGTAGTCAGGTGTCCCAGTATCCCTACAGCCACAGATGAAGAACTTCCTGCATTTTATTTATAAGTTCCTGTCAATGTATAAGGGTGGTTTTTTTAATTTTTAATTCATTGTTTGAGAAACAATTGTCTGCTCTGGTATGGTATTTTGGAGTAAGACTGGATATTGCTCTGGCATCACATTTCAAATTATATTAAAATGGCATCATTACATGAATACTTCATCTCAGGCTTAATGTTTGTAGTTCAGGAAGAGATTTTGAAAAATTGTGTGGAGCTGTTAAAATGCTTCAGGAATAAATGGAGTACAGGAGATGTTTGACATGCCTTGCAAGACTTTGAGGCTTTAGATATTATCTCTGGTTAGTTTATTTGAGAGCAGATTTAAAGAGAAACAGGTGATAGCCATGACCTCATTCATGGGAAGAGACTCATGGCATTACCATAGCTGAATTTTTTTTTCTCCTTGGAAAGGGAGAAAAACTTAAATAATTAAGTTATTTTGAATTCTTTCCTCAAATTTCCTTAGCATGTATTTTTACACAAATTCCACATGATGCATTGTGTAATCTCCCTATAAACAGTTCTGAAAAATTTTCATGCTGTGCAAAGAATGTCTTTGAAATTACTCTTTCTCATTATGTTTTGAATCCCTTATAACCAAAGACTTCAAAGATGTTATCTGTCAGATTGCCAGATTTCATGGTGACTCATACAAAGTTTTCAAAAGTGTTATGGGTGTCAGTGAGCATTGGATACTAATTGCCCTTGATTTCTCTAGTAAATATTTTTTGACTTTGTTGGCCACATGCTTCCTTCCTTGCTGTGTTGCTCCCCTCTGTCTCTTTTTCCAACAGAGAGTTTTCATACTTTCAGTTGAAACATTTTAAGGACCTACCATTGAAATGTATTCACTGTTTTTCATCAAGGTGATTTAAAACACGCACAATATTCAAAACATGCGTATATTTTCATTCACACCCATAGTTTTTCTTTTGGGAAAAACTTTCCTTTTCCTTGATTCTGCATAACATTCCCAGGGTGCAGCTGTCCTGTGAGTGTTGGCAGCTTAGCAATTTTCACCACTAAAGCACCTACACCATGCGTTCTTCCAGCTATTCATTCCCCTTCCTGAACTGAACACGACCTTCCTGCACTCAGTGGGAAACTCAGACTACTAAAATGTGATGCCAACACCCCTCTATTTCTTTCTCTTGATACAACATTTTTGTCCCAAGGGGAGTATTGGTGTGCCTCAGGCTCCAACGGGGTAGATGGGTGCATGGCAGCTCTGCAAGTTAGATGTGTACATAATTTTTTCCCCTGTTTATTTTCCCATGTTTTGGAATTGTTTATTGGAATGAAACAAAAACCTAATTGAAGAATGCCAAAAATACTCATGAGACCTTGTATAACAAGATAGTAAGCACTAGTCTTTGCTATGTTGTGTTTGCGGGATTTTTTCTTTCATTAATTTCAGTGGGATTGTAGTGCTATGGCAAATTAAGCAACTACTGCAGAACATATATTTCAGGGATGAGTTATCATACATCACACCTGGGGCCCACAGTCTGTGTCTTAACTAGAAATTCATGCTTCTTAGTTTTATTCTCTGCTCTCACTTCAACTTTCAAGAGTTTGACTTTTTTTTCTATCTGTCTTTGGCATGATATTGAGAAAATCCTCCTGCCTTGTTTATACTACATCCTGCTGAAGGTTGTCGGGGTACGTGTTCTGCTGAGGGCGGGTGGTATTGATGGATCTTTCTGCAGCTTAGATGTGTCCTTCAAACTTATTTCCTCATTCCCTTCCCCTTTACTGAGTTTGAAGTGAGAGTTAGTTACATGCCCATTTCATAGTACTTAGGGACAAACATGCTGCTCTTCTGTAGCTGCAAAGGTTCTGTTTAGGCAAAAAAAGACAAGCATGAATGTGGAAAGGCAAGTTGGAGAGAGTGGTGACCAATAGAGAGGAAGGGAAATAAAGCCTGGAGCTCACTGTGAAAGGAGAAAGATGAGGCTCAGGAAGCCCCTGAGATCTCATGCTGTATGAAGACTAGTTCAGGCAAAAAGCTAAGATTGCCATGGATCACCTCTGCCCTTATGTCCTTTCCCTGGTAGACAAGATGTCCTGCATATGACATCCTTACCCTGCACATACACCAGTTACCAAACACTGGGCATGTTCAGTGGGAGAGCAGATGAATCTACAGATCTAGGCATGGTGTTCACCTCTTTTGGAATATTTCTTAGCAGTGTCTGAGCCAGTCTGCTGGTGTCTGCATACTCTTCTCTTTTGCATGCTCAGCTGTCCCACAGGCCACATGATGTTTGAAAATGCCTATGTTTTCCCTTATCCCCTCTGTCACTGCCTGTTTGTGGTTAAAAGCCGAGAATGTCATGCAGTCAAATTTTGTCAGAACTGGGAGAGCATTCTTTTCAAGACAGCCAAGCAATAGAACAGGCCACACAGGTTATGCAGGTGCCATCTCTGGAGATTTTCAGGTCCCAAATGGACACAGTTCTGAGAAACCTGGTCTGAAATTAGTGCCAACCCTGCTTTGAGCAGGCAATTGCAATGGAGGCCTCCTGATGCCCCTGCCAACCTGCTTGATTCCAGGATCTTTAGATCCTCTGAAGCCTGCAAGCTGTAAAAGTCAACGGTAAGATCAAGCCATCATTTCAAGAGTGAGAAGTATTTAATATCCTCCTGCTTCAGGAAATACAGACCGTGATATATAGCAAAGCTACCCTAGACTGCATACAATCTTTTCCACAACTAGAGATTCCTGTTTATCAGCCAGGCTTGTCTATTTATTCACTGTTTTTCATGCGTCTTGAAGGCCACAAAACCAAAATTTTTAGCCGAAATGGCTTTATTTTCCTATTTTATTAGTCCTCAATATTATGTAGTCCTTTATATTCTTTTTTCATACCTGGAATTTGGACACATATGGGTATGTGCATATGTGCATGCTTGGTTACCTTTAGCATTCACATGCAGAAAGCAGCCTGTATTTAGATGGAAATTCATATCCTGAAATTACACATTTGACTTGACTTGTGGTCTGAAAAATATCTCCATTGTTTAAACCAATTTCTGATAAGCAAATTTTCAGGTTTGTTTAACAAGCCTGCACTGCGGTATTTCACATTAGAACAAGGCAAGGGGCACACACCTATGTCCTGATGGGGAAGCCTTGAGATCTGTGTTCACAGATTAGGTTGTAATCTATTCTCAGTATCAAAACGCTTCAGTGATCAAGTGACAATTTGAGTTTGATTTCACAGCCCGGATTCTCTTTCCCTGCAGATTCCTCTTCAAAATGAAAGAAGATTTGGCTCTCTGGTTGCCTGCTCCAAATTATTGAGAGCTTCCACCCTCTTAATCAGTTATTAATAATTAATAATCAGTTATTAACCCTCTTAATCGGTTATTTTGAGTCACTAGTTGTACTGCTTTGGTCATGTGTGCCCTAGCTTTGGGACTAACAACTCCATATTTCATTTTTGTTCATCAACCAGAAGTTTGGGTGATTGCATATGTACTAAAATATTGTCTCTCATTCCTTTTACCTGAAAATACAGACTGAAGACCTGACGGTAGAAATGCACAGAGATTCCTTCCACTAGTGTGTTTATGTCCCTGTAACCCCGGGATTTTGGCCAGCGGGACAGTACCGCAGCTGATCAGGGCTGCTGGTGGTGACGGACAGTAGATGTCACTCTTGCCTAATGTATAGATTTACGGAATAGTTTGGGTTGGAAGGGACCTTTAAAGGTCATCTAGTCCAACTGCCCTGCAATGACATCTTCAACTAGATCAGATTACTTAAAACCCCATCCAACCTGACCTTGAATGTTTCTAGGTGTGGGGCATCCAGAGCTTCTCTGGGCAACGCGTTGATTTCTCTGCTGAAATGTTGTATCCTCTGTAAGTGTGTATGACGGTGAGGGAAGAGTGATTGCTGATCACAATTACTATTCAGTGAAAACCTTATTTTCAGATAAGGAGATGTTTACATAGAAAACCATATCTTTTATAGAATCATAGAATGACTTGGGTTGGAAAGGACCTTTAGAGATCATCTAGTACCACACACATTCCCCCCACCCCACCCTAACCCTAATCCCCTGCCACATGCTGCTGTGAGCAGGGACACCGTTCACTATACCAGGTCGGTCAAAGCCCATCCAACCTGGTCTTGAGCCCTTCCTAGGATGGGGCATCTACAGCTTCTCTGGGCAGCCTGTTTCAGTTTCTCACCACGCTCACAATAAAGAATTTCTTCCTGATATCTAATTTAAACTACCCTCCTTCAGTTTAAAGTCACTCACTCTTGTCCTATCTCCGCATGTCCTTGTGAAAAGCCCCCTTCAGATTTCTTATAAGCCTACTTTAAGTATTGAAAGGCTACCATAAGGTATCCTCAGAGCCTTCTCCTTCCTAGGCAACATAGTGTACCTACATCTTGTTCTTCATCCCTAAAGAAAAGTATATTGAATCTCTAACAAAAAGTATATTTCTGGTGGGGGTTTTGTGTACAGTGGGTTTTTTGTTGTTTTGTTTTAGCTCAGTTCTTTGAAATGTGTGTTGGGAGCCTGCTAAATTAGGCAGAACTATCCATCTAATCAAAACCTCACCATTTTGATGCATTTGGAAACTTAATAGCAAATTTGGGTATTCAGAGGCTGAAGGAGAATTTCTCGTCCATCTGTCTTATGGGTGAAGAACAAATCAAACTCACTTTAATATCTGTGACAGTGTCTGGCAGTGGAAGGCTGCCAGCCTGCGCCATGTAGGCAAAGCCTACGTTCCTTTCTGCTCAGCAGCTCTCTGTGCAACCACTTCATCACAGTTATCCCCCAAGCACCGAGGGCTGAAGCTTTCAAAAGGCTGCAGAGAAATTCATACCACAATTGAGTGTGTCAATACGCCTCATTTTTTAATAACATATTCAGAGTCTCTTTAAGACCAGTCCCTTGGGAGACAAGGCCAGTACCCAGGCAGGAGTAAAATGTCTGCAAAATTGCAACCTGTGGGAGTACCTGGGCTATTTGGTCTTTTTTTCTCAGTAAGTTAAGAACCAGGTTCCTTGAAAAGAAATATTAGTTCTCTCACAGGGATGACAACTCTCACTGTACCTCACAGTAAATTTCATTTTTTTAGCAATGTGTGGAAATCACAGTAATTTCACACCTTCCTCTAGAGATCTGGCTGGTGGTCTCCTATCAAAATCACTCTCTCAAATACTGACCATTTTAAAGACTTTTCACATATGATAACTTTCCTGCCACAAGAAAAAAAAAAAAATCATTGTTTTGATATAATAACTACATACATGCTTCCAGTTGTATCTGGATCCCAAGAGTTTCACTGCGCAGGACCAGAATGTGTTTACAAAAAGAGACACCAGTTTCCTTTATTATTAATGTCTGCTGTGGATATGTGATTTCAAGAGCAAGGCAGAATGGAAAAATTACACAACTGGGACATAATTTGAGAGAGATGCTGAAGGAGAGATATTTCACTGATACACATCTGCCACAGATTCCTTTGCTTCTGAATCCTGCTCTATACCCACACCAACAGAGATCTCAGTCAAGAGTAAATGCTTGTTTACAGAAGAATCTTTGAAAAATAAAAGATTTATCAAATTAGCAATGTTATTAATAACCCTAGTGAAGACAGTGACAGGGATGTATGTCAGCCTGGCATTTCCTAAATTTGTCCAGAGGAAGTCAATGTACAGCATCTTTCAGTCTGTCACATCCACCTAGTAGATTATTCAAAATTATGGTCGTGTGTCAGCAGGAAAAAAATTTTGGCAAGTGTATAAGTCTAATTAAACCAAAGGATTTAGGTAACATGAAGTAAAATCTCACGGATCCAACTATTTACATTACTTGGAAATATTATTTGGCTGAAAAGAATCATTTGGAGATGGCGAGACACAATGAAAAACAACCTGCAGTGGCTCTGGATAACTGGGGTTTATTTAAGAAACTAGAGATTTACTCTGCTTTCTAAGATAACTGCTCCTGCACTGACCCCAGCAATATGGTCATGAAGTCTCACCATCCTTCTGCTGAGGTTGCTGCTGACCTAGGACGACCAAGGAGAAAGTCAGGTTGGTTCATGCTGTGCTGCTGCTCTTCATTAACAGTCTCAGGCATTATGGGACACAGGCTATCTGGTCTCCCCATCCTCCCTCACTGCTGGGTTATTCCTCCAGGCAAGATATTTGTTTCTTTTTTCCAGGCTCCCTTCTTCTTTTTGAGACTGCTACTTCTCTTCAGCAGCCATTCTCGTCAGCACCAGCTCTTCTTTGCATCACCCTGAGCTTAATTTTACTAGTCTAAATAGTCCACATGCAGAAGCGCAACATGTGATCCGCTTTCTAATTGCACAGTCTCACATCAATTTATTAACCAGAGGATGTGCCATGTTTGTTCAGTACAGTGGGATGAAAATTTACAACCAGCACATATCAGTTGCAGCTGGCAAGCAGGAGCCTTCAACTAGAGAATTTCAGAAATTTACCCCCCTGCCCCAGTTTTCTGCTGCCTGTTTGAAATCACAACTATTTTTCACCTTGTTCTTCTTTTGAAAAGCATAGAAACTCAGGATACCTATTTTTCAATTCAAGATTTGACACCAGCTTTGCTATGTTCTGAGGCCTAGCCACTAGGTGGTAATATCTTCATCCTTAAAATAAAACAAAACAAAACAAACACAAAAACACACCCACAACCCTCCCTCGGAGGCATAGGCTCAGACTTGAATCATTTCTCTAAGGCTTATACATTTTCTGAAGGGATCAGAAAAACTAAAGCTGTTCTGATGTAAAGCCTTTGATTATTGCACAGCCACACGCCTATCAGGCAAAAAAAAAAAAATGTGTGGGAGACTTACGCTGGCCTCACTCTTTACTGTGAGCAGAAGTTTGGTAGGACAGGAAAATTGGACTTGACAGACATTTTGAATCAAATATGTGATTATACAATATCATGCAAGGGTTTTCTTTTTTATATTTTCTTGAAATTGACCTATTATACAGGACTTTAATGCCATACTCTAGCTAATACACATAATTAATTACCATGTTGAAGGGCAATATTCCTGAGCTTTGTGTCTCTCTTTTAGGATACAGGAGTGAAGACTAATGAAAACAGCTGGGCTGTACCATCTCCCACTTACAGTGATTTTCCATTCAACAGCAACTCACAGCAAGGGTGTCTGTCCTTACTTTCACAATGCTTATCCTCATGCTGGACAGCTGAAGTACTAAGGTAAGGATAATAACCTGTCCTGAGACGAGACAGGACACTGTGGTGAAAGTGAACCTCACCCCTGGAGAATTGCTCCTACAGGCTGCAAAAAAGTCCTAGAAGGACTTACTTTGCCCTAGATCTCAGCAATGCTGGTAATACCAGCTCCATCCCAGTACAGGCACTCTGCTCCTCACTTTGACTTCAGCACTGAATACTGATCAAATATCACCAAACAAATCCAATAAAATGATTTTAGAAAATTCCTACCAAGTTAATTCCCTTGGAGAGAAAAAATACACAAATTCATTTATAGGAAATGGTCTCTAAGCTACTTACAACCCTTTGGGCAGTGTTAAGGCATTACAGCGGTGTCTGTGGTGCTATATGAACACATAATGGACTATATTCTCAGCAATAATTGTGGGCATTTTCTTTCCAATCTCACACTGTTGTTTTTATTTAAAAAACCAATTGTTTAAAAAACAATTTATAAAAGGATATTCTGAAATGCATCTTAATCCTCTTTCACTTTTCACAGATAAAGTGTATACTCATCAAGTAGAAGAAAAAATCCTAAAGTATATTGCAATATAAACAATAAATTTTTGATCAGCAAGACAAGAAATAAAACACGTTATTTTACCCAATGGTTCAAGAAGAGTGCAGTTGCCTGTCCTAAGGTAGACATATATTTGCCTGCTTTAGCTACCTCAATGCTATTTGTAAGGCTGGCTGGTTGCTAGTCATTCCTGCAGTACAGCTGCATGTTAAAAAGTCATAGAATCATTTAGAAAAAGGAAAAAGGGGAAAAGACCACTAAGATCATTGAGTTCAACCATTAACCCAATACTGCCAAGTCCACCACTAAACCATTTCTCTAAGTGACACATCTACACATCATTTAAATACCTCCACGGATGGTGACTCTACTACTTCCTGCAGCAGCCCGTTCCAATTCTTGACAACCTGTGAAGAAATTTTTCCTAATATCCAATCAAAACATCCCCTGGCACAACTTAAGGCCATTTCCTCTTGTTCTATCTCTCGTTATCTGGGAGAGGAGACCAACCTCCACCTTGTTACAACTTCCTTTTAGATAGTAGAGTGATAAGGTCTCCCCTGAGCCTCCTTTTCTCCAGGCTAAACAACCCCAGCTTCCTCAGCCCCTCCTAATAAATCTTGTGCTCCAGACCCTTCACCAGCTCCATTGCCCTTCTCAGTCCAGCACTTCAATGTCTTTCCTGCAGTGAGGGGCCCATAATTGGACACAGGATTTAAGACACAGCCTCACCAAGGTCGAGTACAGGAGGATAATCACTGCCCTAGTCCTACAGGCCACACTATTTCTGATACAGGCCAGGATGCCATTGTCCTTCTTGGACCATGTTCAGCAGCTGTCAACCAGCACTTCTAGGTCCTTTCTGCCAGGCAGCTTTCCAGCCACTCTGCCCCAAACTTGGAGTGCTGGATGGGGCTGTTGTGACCCAAGTGCAGGGCCCAGAAAGTCTTTGGAAAAGGAAAGAAGGAGCTTAGTTCTTCACTTAGGAGGGCTGGCTGCTCATCAGAGGATGGAGTGAATGTTTCTTCTCCTTTCTCCACTGAATGGAGTAACTCGAGATCTAATGCCATCAACAAGAGGGTTTGAGGGTGTTTCCCCTGCTCTGTCCTCTGTTTCTTATAACAAGGAGGGTACAGCATGCTCCTGAGAAGCAGGATATTCAAGTTTAAAACCCTGGTGACAGTACCAGAAGATAGACTCAGTTACCCTATTTCTCAAGTGAGTACTGTAGTTTGTTGGCCATCCAGTCATGAGGTGGCAAAAACTTGTCTGCAATGCTTATGACCATAGATACCCATTCCACCCCAGCCCTGTTGTCAGATAAAAAAACCTGGCAAAATTGGTATTGGCTTGGGGAAAAACAAACCCACCATTTTTTGCCATGTTAGTTTTCTCTCTAAAGAATATTACCCAAATCTCTCATCTCCAAATTATTACCCCATTTCCACAACATCATTCATTGATAGGTGCTCAAAGGGAAAACTCCCACAGCAGTACATATGGACAATAAAATAATTGCTGAAAAGGGCTTTTTTTCCTATATCCCTGCAACTGTCTGTGCTCCTAGCAATATGAATGTAAGAGTTTACTCTCATGTTTGAAATCAGCCTTGCCTTACCTGCTGTCATCTACCAAACTCTGCTCCATACCTTGCTGAGTACATGACAGCTGAAGGTAAAGTAAGTTATATAGTGAGCCACCTGCACATATGTACTGGAGCCTCACGGTCAGTGCATAGCTAGGCTGTACAAAGCAAAATATGTATGGTATTGGAAATTTTTTTTTTAAACTATCATCACTATGAAGTTAAAAAAAGTATACACCAGAGTGCCAAAAAGCATATATATTTTTGGCTATGTTCTGGTCAAATTCCAGTATCTTCCCCCCATGGCTTTGACTAAATAATTGTTCAGAAATTCAATAAGGTATGTATAAACAATATATGTGTATATATGTAAATATTTTCTTCAGAAGACTTTTTTTTTTTTCAGTATTTTTACTGTTCAAAGCTCGTAGAATATTTCTGACTAACCTTCAGAAACAGATTGCCTTTCAACAGGAACCAAGACTGGAATTTTCAGTGAAAGTCAAGAAAACATTACAAAAGTGCTGCTAGAATGGAATTAACTCTTTGGCCATTTGCTGTCATTTACAGAGGATATGACCTTTTAATGCTGATTGGGATTTTCAATCAGTGCTTTCAAATGACTCATTGAATTGTTGACCATATACTTCAATGGCAACTGACATTCCCAGTATTAAGAGTTTAATACCTTTCTTACACTGTGTGAATTCTTTGTATCTTTGTTTAAAACACTTTGCAGGGGGCTGCTGATACTGCCATATTTTCAAGGTAAAATGAGTGTTTACCAAAAATATATTCTCAGATGGTTTTAATCATCAACCTTGTTCACCAAACTAGCCCACATGGAAAGCACTGAAAATTTTTTCAGCTGGGCTTTATGCTGGAAAACTGTCCTAGTGCAACATAGACTTTTGGTTCTGTTAAAAGGGAATATTAAACAATTAACTTAGAGTTGATAGTATGACACCAATAATTTATCTGTTAAAAATTTAGTCTGAAGTTTCACACAGAAAAATGAACAGGTAGAGGTAGTGCTATGCTAAAGATTTCCCAAAGTGAGATAAGCAGAGAAATGAGTGCTAAGACTGGGAAGAGAATTGCAAAAGTGCTTCAAGAAAAACAGAGGGTGGGAAGAAAAGCTTGTTGTATCCGATGCTATGCCTAGCATGTGATTAAATACTGTAGCACAGCAAAAGCCACAGGGCTGCCAAGGGCACGTATTTGTTTTCCCCAGCAGTCACGAGCCAGTGACTTGGCAGAAGCTAAAATGCATGGCGGATACTGTGCAGTTTATAGGATATTCTGACCTTCATAGTCTGACTTGTCAGTGAGCACTGCAGAGGCATGGGCGGCTAAGGCCGTGAAATATGACACCAGAAGTATTTACCAGACATGTTGCTACAGGACACAGTATTTTTAAACAACATCTCTATACTAACACAGTTAGACAAAAGTGCAGAGAAAAACTCTGTGGTGCTGCTGATGTCCCCCACTTTGTACAGAAAACCAAGGAATACCAAACACTGGTCTAATTTGGGAAATCTCCAAGGATCCAGCACCCTTTCTGGGCAAACATCTTCAATGCTTAGCCAGCTTCATGGGGAAGATTTTGTTTCATTATGTACCACTAACATTTTCCTTGCTGCCACTAGTGACTGTGTCACCATTTGACTTTTGTTGGGCATCTGGGAGAAGGGCTGGGTTTCCTCTCTCTTTCACCAGCACAACCCAGATGCCCCCCCTGACCCTAATCATCCCTTCTGTGGGGTCTGGATGGCTTTTTCAGTGGGGCAACCTAACGCTTCACTCCTTGTCCTGTGGGGAGGAGGCATTGGGGACCTCAGGGAGGCCACTGCCCCAGGGAAGGCAAGGAAGGGCTCTTTTCATGGCCTATAAAAAACGCTTCTGTGGCAGCTTGCTCAGCATTTTTCTGTCATTTTGTTTTCACTTACAGTTAAAATACCAAAAGCTCCATTATGATGCCATCCATTGCTTGTATCTCAATCTAATAAACTTCCTATTCTTCCACTTTGACATTTATTTGCTGTTAATGCATGGACCAGAATCACTGTAGTTTATTTGGCCCAGGTAAAAGTTATTTGTTTGTGAGCAAGAAGCAGATGTAAGTTATCATTGCAATATTTACAGGAGCTGGAGCTGAATTTGCTTTAGACTCCACGTCAGTTAATTGCAAACAAAAGCATCACTTCTAAGTGTTATTTCCATGTTCTGTGCACAGTACTTGCTCAGTTTGTGTATGCTTCAAACCATGAAAAAGTCTGTTTAGGGAGTCACTTGCTACCTCTTCCTAATGGAGAGACAAAAAAAAGAAGGAAAAAAACCCACACAAATCCCCATCACAGCAATAAAAGAAGTATAAAAATAAATATGACAGTTTAATGGAGATTTCTTTGAATGGTATGTTCTTTTAACCAGTTGTTGTGGTGCATTACTAACAGTTTTCAACAGCCTCAAATGGAGCTGCTGGAAACATGAGGCTTGAAAACATCTTAGATGTTGGGCCACTGGCTAGGCATGTAAATGGTTTTTCTGAGCTTTCAAAGCTGCAAGAAATAAGCTAAACCTTGGAAAGCAAGTCATCTTGTACTTATCAACTGTTATGCTTCAGCTGTCAGCCTGATATTTTTTATACAGAAATTAGCTTTTTCAAACAAAGAAAAATTTGTCTATTGCCACAGGATAATGCTGGCGCTTGATAAGACTTAATTTTTCTGGTTGTTATAAACAACTCACCCTCATTTTGGCCTGCTTTCTTGGCAAAGTCTTTGGCTTGTACAGCAAAGGCTGTGCAAAGGAAAGACTGGAGAGTAATCACACCAGTGACCAACTATAACAGACTCTCTCTACAAAGTTCATCAAAAGACCTGGATTTTCTTCAAAAAGCTTGTAAGAATTTATAGACTTTATAGTAAGTGCTTCCAGAATAATATTACAAGACTGAAATAAAAAAGTAATGTCACAGACAAACCCAAAACAGCATGCCTGAAGGAACATTTATTTAAAATACAGCCATATATTTTTAAAAAGTAAACATACAAATCTTGATTCTTTTACTATTTCTTCTGCTTCTACTGCTTCTCTCATAAACTACTAAAAGAAATTAAAGGAACTTGACAAGCTGATCAAGGCATCACAGTATCCCATGCAGCAATTCTCTTGTGCACTGCTGTCTCACTTTTAAGCCATGCTGGACTTCCCTTGGTGGCTGTCAGAGCACAGAGCCAGCTGTCCAGCTCAGTAACAGTAACAGCACAGAAATAGCCCTTCTGCTCAGCACTTCCAGCGACATCAACCACTATAACAGGCATTGGGGTCTGTGCATGACACCCCCCTGTAAAATTACTACATGATGTGATGGTTGGCATCCTCTATAGTGTTTGAGCCTTGGCTGGCAGGGATAAAGCCCTTTAGTCATTAGTGCCCTGTCTGCAGGACAGCAGGCTTTTCGGTGTAACAAGAACAGCTCTCCACTGGTTTCAGGTGGAAAAGAGTTCAGTGGTGGAAGTTGGCTCACTTCTACCTCCTTCCCCAATCTTCTCTAGCTGTCACAACTTTTTTTACCTAAATTCTAGATCACGAACATCCATCTCTCCCAAAGACCTGCAGGATAGCCTGGTTCTTGGGTACAGCCCCCCCTCCATCGCCTTCTTTCCCATAGCCCTACACACATGGAATTTTTCCCACTCCAGGTGCCTCCATGCTTTCCCACAGGGAAACCTGGTTTCCTCCAGAAGCTTTCATTTCCTACCTTTGCACCAATAGCAACGAGAAGAGGAGATGTATTAGGAGTGGAAATGTTTCCAGTGGCGAAAGATCACATTACTGAGGCCCATTTGTGTCTCCTGCTGCATCGTGCCTTCTCCTTCTCCTCTCTCCAGTCGCCTTTCCTCTGGTTCAGACCCTACTGAAACCAGGTCACTGCCTTTGCACTATACTGTGCAACCAACAAAGGCATCCCAAGAAAGCCTAATAAAAGCCTTTATTTGTACCTACTCTGCACTGAAGCAGCCCCACCTTGAAAACTCAAGGTGTGTGTAGTTTTGGGCACCACAATATGAAAAAGACATTAAGCTATTACAGAGCATCCAAAAGAGGGCCATGAGGTTGGTGAAGGGACTGGAGGGCAGCCATATGATGAGCTGTTGAGGTCACTTGGTTTGTTCAGCCTGGAGAAGAGGAGACTGATGGGGAGACCTCATTGCAGTCGTTAACATCCTCACAAGGGGAAACAGAGGGGCAGGTACCAATCTCTTCACTCTCATAACCAGTGACAGGACTTGAGGAAATAGCATGAAAATTAGTCAGGGAAGGTTTAGGCTGGATATCAGGAGAAAGTTTTTCACACAGAGGTGAAACCCAGAGGGTGGTTGGGCACTGGAAGGGAATCCTCACAGCACCAAGCCCAACCAGAGTTCAAGAAATATTTGGACAATGCTCTCAGGCACATGGTGTGACTCTTGGGGTGTCCTGCACAGGGCCAGGAGTTGGATTTGATAATCCTGATGGGCCTCTTCTAACTCAGCCTATTCTATGATTTCATGATTCTATGATTTGCAGGTATGGTTAGACTAAACTCATTAACAATGGCCCATTTTTTCTCTTAGTCTTATGCTAGTGATTCCCACTGTCCACGGCCAGAACTTCATGTATAGACTCACAAAAAAGTGTTTCAGCTAATACAATTTGTCTTCTGAAATGTGACATTATTTTGCACTTGAGTAAGGCTGATTAAAACGAGCATGGATGTAAGTGCCACTCAAGGCTCCTGTGCTGCACGGACAACAGCCCTGTCAGGGCCAAGGGACAAAAGTTCTTCCACTTCCCTGGTTTCTCATATCTGCAATAAATGTAGAACTCTCTTTTTCTCCACAAGATTTCATTATACCGACCCTGTGTAAAAACCTGCATAAACACATACCTATGAAAAGAAGGCTTTCCAGTCTGGCTGGAAAATGTTGAAGTCATGAGTGACTTTGCCTCAATACAGCTGAACAAACAAACCAGGTTGCCTATATGGGGGATAAAAAGTTAGACCATACCATCAATAGTGTATAAGCCACATTCACTTCATCCTGCAGTGTGCAATTCTGCTTAATCTTAAAACACCAGTGACTTAACTAACTGATGCAGCAAGTTTTGGGTATAATCGGAGATGAGATATCCAGCTCAGATGTGGATCCTCTCACCACTGGCACCTAAACTGAGGCCAAATGAATTTGAAGGGAAGGTCACAGCTTGGTTTAAGTAGCTGACCTTGGAAGGCTCCTGAAAAGTGAATGCAGGCACATGAACAGCTATTTTTTCCCACATCCTTTGACAATCGTGGAAATTCATGTGGTTTGGCTGATGGTCAGTTTAAAGAATAGCTTCACCCTGTCAGGTGCTGAGGACGGGAATTTTGCCAGTGGATTTTAGATCAAATAGATTAGAAAAGCCTCTGAAGTTTATACTGTAAAATCTAAGCCACAGTAAATAACCTGCAGTAACACTGTGAGAACTGATAAGGACAGAAAAGGAGCATGATTTCCAAATGGATAATCTGAAAAATGCATAACCACATGGGTGCACAAGACAGGCAAACCTGATACTTATTAAATATTATCACAGATCTGAAGGATCTCAACTGAGTATTAGACCTCCAATGCTCTGGACTTTCCATAAATACACAAAAGAGGAATTCTATATCTAGTGGGATTCAAATGTTCATAATGGCTGAATGAACTGTAACAGAGGCATGAAAAAATGATCCTGATATTATTTAAAATAGTAATTTTAATGTTGATCACATCTGAAATATACTTTATAGGATCCTCATAATAAGTGTCTATAAAAATGTACTCACAAGCAAACCTGATGGAAGACTGTATCTATTTGATTCAGAGAGCCAAGACTGTTACCTACCATGCATGTTCTCACCAAGAGTTCTGCTCTATCTGCTTTTTTTTTTCTCAGTTATTTTTTGGCCTCACCCTGGACATCCTCCTTCTTCCATTAATTCACTATTTGATGAGAAAGCTGTCATAGGGAAAAAGGACAAAGTATTCTCACATGTTTTAAAATAATGCAGTACTGTGATTTTTAGGTATCATTAGACTGAAGGAACTAGTATGAGGCTCCTTTACAGTGTCAGGGCCCACAGGCAAAAAATGAGTGCTATGTCAGCACCTATTCTGGGCTGACATAGGTAGCAAATGGTTTAGAGAGAAATGCTTTCTGTGCTGAGAAACACAACCGAGGTATTTGGGGAACTTTCAACTAAAAGAGCAAATCAGCTGTAGTCCACAGGCATTCCCCAGAGGAACACTGGTAGCTCAGCAGGGGAGGGCAAGATCTTTTATGCTGGGCAACTAAATTCTACCCAGGTCTTTACAGGTTGTGTCTGGACCTTAGAAATGTCAATCTACATTTGTTGCAGGACCTGATCATATAACCAACTAATGACCTGTAAAATTTCAGTTTAAAATGCCTTTGGAGAGTTATAGTAAACACTTTAAAATGTAACTGAAGATACATTTCCATTCTGTTTTTATTCTTACAACCCATAAAATAGAAAGCATTTCATATAAAAAGCCACTAAACCAAATGCCCTCTTCTCATTTTAATTTTATTCATATAATCTATAAACAATTTTATATCAGAACACTGTAAAATGCATGTCTTTCTGCTTCTTGGCTATGCTGAATTTCCAGTGCTATGAATTTCTAAGTCTAAGCTTCTGGAGAGAAGGGTTTATATGAAAATATTGAAGCTATCTTAACTATTGTGCTCTGACCAACACTGCAGTAACAGAGAACACCAATAAAATACTGCGGTGCTGTATAATTGTCTTATTAATTGGAACATTATTTACAAAGAGGGCTGCCTTCACAGCATGCACCTACTTTCTGAAATGCTCGCAGCACTCAGGACACAGCAGGCAGCCAGCATAAAAGTTCAGTTAAAGTAACAGTGAAATAGCCATCCATATAAGTGCAAGTTAATGAATTGAGTCCTCCTGGCAGGAAGACTTGAATGTGAGCAAGCATTTTCAAATTTAAAGCGAGGTGACCTTAAAAGCCTGCCAAACCTCAAAGGTAATGAATCATTTATGATGATGATGGTGGGGCCCTTTAACTTTTAGATGAAGAACAACTCAGTTCAGCTATTCTATTAAAATACGTTGTATGTACATTTTGACAAGGATCCTTTTTTTGAAACCAGAAGGTAAGAAAGTAAACAACCCTTTTGAGTGTATAAGGATCTACCTCACATTTAAATCAGCTGTTTAAATAGTATTGCACATACTAAATGCTGTGCATGGCAGTTGTTTATTAAGTCCTCCTTTGACTAAAGTTCTCCAGAAACAATGAAAAGGAACTGCCACAGTCTCTCTGTGCTCCTAAAAAAAGACATTAGTGCCAACTATTCAACAAAGCGTTTCAAATTTTCAATGTCCCCATAAAATTCTTTCCGCTGGCAGAAGGGAAATTATGATGTCTGTCCCTCTGCCTTTGCAGCGTCCAACTGACTTCTTAGCAAATTCAATGGAAAAAGAAAACCAAACAATAAAAAGCACCCAGGACCAAGGCTTACTGCTTTGAAGGACTGTTTTTCCCAAGATTAATGTTTCATTATTGTATAAAAAGTATAGCACAGCTACCATGTCGCTATGCACATTTACAACTGCAGTGCTAAATTCATAAATTACTATGTGGCTTATTCAGCACAGGTACACACCACTGGGATTTTAAAAAGTTTTAAGGCAGTCAATATTGTCACATAATACCTTTGTGACAATACCCTTTTCATAATTTATTTGCTAAAATGTCTGATGCCTACAGACTTTTGGACAGATTGCCCATATTGCTTAGGGCTTTCCAACCTATCTGAATGCAAAGCAGGAAAATGATTTTTGCTGTTAACACTGAGTTGCCATAAATCAAGCTTCCAATGTGGGCTCTTTTGATGTGTCATTCATGATGCTACAGCTTGCACTCATTTCTCAGAAACTGAAACCAGTTGCTTCCTTGGCAATTATATGATATAATAGCAACCTGGATCCCAGTTCATTTGCAATGAACGTTAAAGTATTTTATGTTAGTTACTCAGTGGAAAACAGAGCACTCCAATGCTTAATTTCCTCTGTGGAGCTAGTAGTTTCTTTTTTACTCTGAAAACACTGAAAACCAACATTGTACAGTTTTTCAGAAATGTTTTCCCTGGTATTTGAATAAAATCAACTAATTTGTGGTTTACAAAAAGCACCCGTGAATGTAATACTTCCCACCCATGTTGCTGTACACACATATGTGAGACAGACCTACTCCTGATTTTATCACTTGCAATCTGACTTCCACTGCTCTGCAGATCATGCTTGATTATGTCAGGGTCTGCCTCCATCCATCAAAACCAAACCCCTACCACCCTGAAGGGAGGAAGTGTCTAGTGATCCAGAGAGCACTGAGATGCTCACAGGTTGCAGGCACTGCCACTTTTTGGGTCCCCTGTGTTCATTTGAGGAGAGTTCTGGTGTTCCTGGAAAACAGACAGATGGGGAGCAAGAAAATCCAGATTCCTGACTTATTTCTATTTCAAAGCCGAATTTTATTTTATTTTTTCCCTACAGGGTAGCTGTATTAACTCCTGTGTTCTGGATCACATTGGGTTGAGATAGGCAATAGGCATATTACTTAAGCAGTTTCAAACACTGGTGGCATTTCCTTGGCTCTCTGCCAAGTATAAAACTAGTACATATTGTTGCTAGATTTGCATGAACAGTCACCAGCCTTCTTCTGAAAACTAATTGCACTCTGGCAGTGTTTGGGACAGCATTTCTGTGATCCTATGATTTTGCACTAACTAAGGGTGTAAACATTATCATCTTGCAACAGAATCTGCCTTCCAAACATTATACACCATGATTATTTTTTTCCAAACAAATATACCTCAGGAAAGTTTTTCCATGTTTCCACTTGGCAAGAGAAAGTATAAAAGACTTTGGAAAAGTCACTTTAACCTAACTCAGTAGGTTAAATTAAGCATAGAGATTTAAGCAGGTGTATAAGTTAAACTAGTATTCCGATAACATAGATTGAATTGACTTCTATTTGGTTCATGGGAAATCAAGTCACTGGAGGCTTACATTTCAAATGCAAACAACTATGATGGAAGAAATGTTTTTTATGTCCCAGTGCTACTGTCCAGTCACAATAAAGATGATCTAGACTCAGGCAAGCCCATAGCAGGCTGGATCCATATCGTGGCTGTCTGTTGGGCTATTTTCTGGCCCTGAGCCTCTTGCAGCCACCTTCTCCTGTAGATATGCTTGATCTTTGTCATTGACAAAGACATTTTCTAGCTGCTGCAAATATAGTCCTTCTTCTTGTTTCTGTCATAGAGTCATGGAACAAAGTTTGAGTTATAAGTATGAAATATGAGTTGGTGAAACCTGTGAATTCATAGTCTTTTATGATTTCTGGAAGTTTCATCTATTCTAGTTTTGCTTCTAAGTATGTCAAAAGCTCTTCATGTTACCAAATTCCAGAATACATAGATGGCATCTATTTAACTGAGCAGATTTATATGATTGGTTATGGGCATTTCATGTTATCACTCTGACATCTCAACACGGCATTAATTTATTTTTTTTAGTGCTTCCTTAAAATGGATAGACCTTTGGCCAAATCCTTCTGGCCCTACTTTTATGAATTAGCTTCACTCTGACTGCTACAGTATAAAGAGAACAATGTTGGACCCATGATGTTTCATTTATTATTTCAGATTAAGAGCTCTTGAAATGCCAAGTAAATTTGATCTTTCTGGTAATTTCGAATATAGAATCCCAGTCATATGCACACCACAGTGCACTTTTTCTTGACAAGAAAAAAAAAGTAACCTGAAATCTTCTCAAATATAAAAGACATTGGAAGAAATAAAGACCACACCTCTATAAATTTATTTGGCCTAGGATGTATTTACTGATGCAGGATATGGATCTAAACCAATCTGAAATTATTCTTCAGAAAAGCTGAGCCTTATCCTTCAGAGTCTGGAAGTACACCTATGAAAGATGGCTGAATTTCACAGTGATTTCTGAAGCCTCATCTATATTTAGAATAATAGGATTATGTTATTACATCTCTAGCTGTGATAGGGCTGGAGAAGGTTACTTAGACCCTGTGGCTACACTGCTAAACAGAAGAGTGCCAGGAGCTAATCCTCAGTGCTGAGGCTGAGTGGTAAGCACAGATTGATCCATGCTGCACAGCTCCTGCCTCTGTGACTTGTGTCATCCCATGTGATGCCTATGTGGTCCAATGGAAAATGCTTCTTTTCATGTGTTTTTGACCAGCTTGGGATGTCTGAAGTAATGTATAACCTGTGTTGCAGCTTGTCAGGGTGATGGCTTTGTAACATGAAGCTGCATATGTGTATGGCATGAGTGCAGGTATAAAACCTGCTGGAATAGAACTGGAAGATTGTGTAGTATCAAAGGAATCACAATTTGTGCACTCTTGTCCACACTGTCCTGGAGTATGTTGGTTTGCAGAAGTGAGCCCAGGCCTTGATGAGAGCCAGGAGCTCAGCAGAGAAGTCCATCTCCCATTGACTTCAGCTGGGGGTACAATGCAGCTCTCAGAGCTGTACAACTCTCCACAGTTCAGCCTGAGACTTAGTGTCTATTTTGGTGTCCAGAAAGCTTAATAAGTGAAAAAACATTGACCATATTTCTACTACAGACTTTTTTCTGGAATAGTATCATGAGCCAGCTGCCCAGAAGCCCAGTGTTGCAAACGCTGGGGAACAATATCTTGAGAGTGCCAACCATTTGGGCTACACTAAATAAACCAAAACCTCTGTCAGGCAAGAGGAAGACATTGCATAACACGTGTTCTTTTACTTTCAACCATGGACAACCTTCCAGGTGCTCTTCTGGTCACAGGTTGGCACTTGTAGGACAAGATCCTAAAGAAACTAGTTTGACTAAGGAGACCCTTGTATGCTGTCTGGGACAAAAGAGGTGCCTCCTTTCCTGAGACAAACAAAACACCAAGACTGGGGAGAAACCTTTCATACCAACTTTGGGCAGAGCTCCCTGGGATTTCAGGGTCCTGCAGGAACATTATGATTCCCTCCTGCTACATGCAGTCACTTGTATTAGGAGAAGGAAGTAAACTCATGCAGGACACTCCACAGCCATTTCCAGACCAGTAAAGGCAATTCCCAGACAGCAGAGGGATTTTGGTAGCATTCCCAGATCTCTCCAATGAACAGTGCAGCACATTGCCAGCAAGTTGCTCAGCAAACCTAGCCAAAGCTCTATTATTGATCTTGAATGTCCTCTCCTTTTCCCAGCAAGACACTGGAAATAGCATAAGGCTTTCCATTCACTTGGCAGTGCTGACTAAAGACACAGCAGGGAAGTGCCATGGGACCCATCACATGGCAGAGACAGATGGGCTCCTCCTGCTCTATACCTTACTTGAACACTCTCCTCTCTTTCTATGGCAGACTGAGTCTTAGGGATGTTGCACGGCTGCACAGCCAGTAGCATTGCTACCATGACCATGCCAGATCCTCTAGGCTAAGGTTTTATAGAGGCACCAGTCTAGCTGAATCACAGAATCACAGAATATTCTGAGTTGGAAGGGACCCACTAGGATCTTCTCACAAGGTCCCAGATTTTTTGTGTGAGACGTGCAGCAAGAATTTTGGTCTAGATAACCACACCGGGCTTTTAGCATCTCCACGCATCACCAGGAATACTAAGGATGTTGACTTGGGCTTGTCCCTCAGGGTCTTCCAGTGTGGAGCTGGCTGCCAAAGGCTCCCCCTTGGTGCTGAAGGAGCTGGAGGCCAAGTTACAGTTTCTGAGGGACTGCTGTAGGTGTCAGGTAGGGCTGCCTGTCTCAGTGGCCTGGAGTATCATGCTGCCATAACTAATGTATGCTACAGCTATGGCTCAAGACTAAAGTGAACACTGTACCTTGCTTGCTGACAGTAATTCCCTCCTCTTTTCGTCACTGGTAATTTTTCTCTTGATCACTGCCATGTGGTTGCTACTATTGTAAGGAACTTAGGGAACGCAAATAAAGGGTTGTTTGTTTGTTTGCCTCACTACTACCTTGAAGCACTTCTGTGCTTGGTGCCCATCACCAAAGCCTGCTCTCCACCCCCTGGGTCTCATTTCCAGATACGGTCTCTGGCCCCAGGAGACATTTTGCATAGTTTAAAAATTAGCACTCAGCCTGAAGATGGGAGGATTGCCAGCTAGTCAATCAACACTAAAGTCATCCCTTTTTCATTCTGCTTGGCTCAGTATTCCACCTTCCAAAAGCAAATTATATGCTTTCGTTTCCAATGTTTTCCCTATTCTTGCCTTATTGACCTCTATTTCCCATTGATTTTTATTCTTACTTGTATAGAGCATTGCCCTGCTACAACAAGATACAGGACTTAAATGTTCTACTGCTCTTTCAGTTTGGTTTTTTTTATTGTTTGGTTTTTTTTTTGGGGGGAGGGGGGGTGTTTTGTTGGTGGTTTTGTTGTTGTTTGCTTTCTTAAATTTTAGTTTGATCTTTAGGAACCAAAGAGATGGGTAGAAGGAAATAAGGAGGAGAAGGTAAACACAAGACTGATGGGACACTGAGAAGGAAAATTTGGGGAAGGAGAGGTCAGATTAGCAGACAGAAGACAGCTGATGCATAAAACAGGCTCTTTATTTCACTGCTGTCCGGGTTGTGCAAAAGAATGAGGTCATGAGGTGTGTCCACTCAGCTATTCACTCCTAGTGTAGGCTTGTGCCACCTCTAAGTTACTGTATCTCTGAAAGAGCTTTCTCTGTTGTCTAGTGGTCATTGCAAACAGAAGGAGGGGAGTAAGAGGCCATTCAAGTCCCTATATCACATATTTAATTGTCTCCTCTAATGCAAGGCTTACAGCTGTAAGCATGCTTTCCATTTTATGCTCTTGGGCCACATATTATCCTTTATATTGTGGTTGACATTTGGGCATTTAAATTACAGCTCTCTATCCTGCCTTGCAGACTCCAATGACTTTTTCGGCTTTAGAATATTTGCTGTCCAGATGGTTCCTGTCAAATAAGAAACTGACGTGGTTTGCCTATAAATTTCTTCAGAAAACAAAGTAAAATTTCAAAATGTTAAGTTTGATGGTTCGTAGTATTAAAAAGCATTTCAGTCCTGGATAGTTTACTAATCTTTATGGGACCCGGGGAGAGAATGCCTTGAAAAAGTCTCTGCGCAATTTGATGACAACTATTTCCCATTTTCTTTTCCCAAAGAGCTGTCGCTGCGCTGATGAACTTGGCTCTCACCTCAAATAATTTCTTCTCCTTTAATTTAAATCTCTCTCTCTCCAGCATTCTCTCCACTAGATGGTACTAGGGCAACGCATTTCTCTTCACAGGCTTTCCCAGCCATGACAATCATAACAGGGTCCCTGCATATAGAAGGAGAAAACGGTCAGACTTTTCAGAGTGCAAGAAACTTCTGGTGAAGACCATTAAACTTTAGAGATGACATGTTCAAAAAAAACCCCAAAACAAGTGGCCTGAGCAAGGACAGCTTGTTTTGCATCTGTTACAACAATCTTCAGTTGCATGTATCAAGTCCAGTTTTCCATGTTTTTGTTTTTAGTTGTCCTCTAAGGGTGTATACAATAAAGAATATTGATACTGGGAAAAAATTGTAATAGTTACGTTAAAATTAGATTGTACCACTGTATTTTCCCAGAAGTTACCATTTAACAAAAAAGGAATTAATTTGCCTGTCCTCATGAATATATGCATTACTCCCTGCTACACATGGCATCCAAAGCAAGGCAAACCTAACATTTATAGCTTATACAGCTGAACCCAGTAGCTCCCCAGGGTCACTGGCAGCCAGCAGCCCAGCAAATGACAGTGCCTGTGCACTTCACAATATTCATACGTCATATGTTGATGTTTTCAATACTGGGACTTTTCTACCATTGGGACTTTTTCAATTGGAGGGCTGAGAGTGCAAAGAGATGAGTGAACCTACACACTCACAGCTGTATCAGGATTTTTCTGTCCTAGGGCTGTGTGGTACCTTATTCCATAGGCGCTGTTAAAATCAATGGCTATTTGAGTTGTAAGATCACATGAGTGAGGTAGGTTACATTTTGCCATTTCTGCTCCAAGAAAAACAGACCTGCAATAAGGTTTGTACAACTTGTGCCGCAATAAAGAAGCAGGACTCCCAGGCTGTGCTGGAGGCTCTGACAGCTCATCCGACAAGCACAAAGCTGTTGGAAAGAAAAAAATGAAATCAACACCTACCTGTTAGGGCATGCTAGTGTGCCTCTTGGACTTTTAAACCAAACAATCACTGGATTTTTTTTTTTAAGAAAAATTTATACTTAGCCTCCTTTCTCTGTGTGTGACTGGAAGATTTAAAGCATTTTATGTGCCTTCCTCTCATATCCTCTGGCTGTAAGACCTCTCTGATCTCTAGACAAACATTAGAAGAAACAAAAGAAAAAGATAATGTACCTGGCACATTACTTATTTCTTATAAATCTAGGAGCTTTTCTTGGTTATTAGTGTTACAATAATGTATGACATTCCTCAAGAAGCTTCAGGTTGACAGTATCCATCTCTGGCCAAAGATACTTTGAGGGCATTTTTAAACAAAAAAAAAAAAGGAGGGGGGATTTTCATTTATCTTGTTCTTATAGTGTATACATTTCAAAATTCTATTAAGAAAGATTACCTGAGGGAAGACAGTTTGAGTTAGTTTCACCAGCAGCCTTAAAGCAAGATTAATTTTTCCTTTACTTCTTTTTTCAAAACTGGTACCATTTTCATGCATGTAAAGACCTTTTCTGCATGCTAACAACTCTTTACTTTCTAATGAACCTATGACTGACAGAAAGTTGAGCTTTTCTTTCCTCCCACTAATACCACCATTGTATGTGTCTTGTTAACCAGTATTGTGTATCAGTCACAAGCTGACTCCTTTGTGCCTTTGTAAAGTATCAATTTAGTCAGCATTATCTGCTGGGGAGACAATGCTGCCGGTAAACGTGAACACAAAAATCCTCTAGCATTATAAGCCCTAAAAACACTGTTTCAGGAGCCCTGGAGCCCAGGAGGTGGGGAGGCTGCAGGCGGAGGGCCGGCTGGCCACCAGCAGCTGGGCGCTGCGGGTCCGAGGGAGCAGGCGGGCAGCCAGGACAGCGCCGGCTGCGGGAACGGGCCGGGGCGCGGGAGCCACGGCAGCGTCTTCTTGCTGCCTGCTGGTTGGGTTGCTTGGCTGGAAAAGAAACTATGCCATCCAGATCTGCCTGCCAACCTGCCTGTGAGTTGACCACGCTGATATTTGACCAGACCGACACATTCCGAGCGTCTATTTCGATTTTTGCCTGGTCAGGCTTTTCCAATAGTAAACTGATTTCTCTGCATTAACAGAACACCATCAAAACCAAACACCGTTGCATGCGCGGAATGTCGCAGCTCAGTCACTGGACCCGGCACTCCACGAGGAGTCTGTGGCTCCGCATACCTGGAGATGCGAGTTAGCTCCCCGCTGGCCTCCAGGAAGACTTTAAAGAAGAAGGTTAGACCAACGTAGTCTCTCCTTTCATGCTTTCCTGCCTGGGCTGTGGTCCGCAGAAACACCCAACCCCCATTACACTAGAGAGGGGGAGGGCAGCAGCTCTGTGGGGGTTCTGTGTCTTTGGATGAAATTGTCCCTTTGTTAGTCCAAAATAGCTCAGATTGGGCAACTTTCCAAGCATGCAGTGAAAGACGTCTGTTTGAGACACTGCTTAGAGAAGGCTGAGGATGGAAGACTGAAAAAGAGGTGCCTGACTGGCTGGGTTCCCACCGGAGTGATTAATGTAATGTTGCTGGGATTTTACTGCATTATTAATGAAGTGTCAGGAAGCCTGGAGCACTGGAAAAACATCTCGGAAAAATTATTACTAAAAATCTGAATTGGTGCATTGGATAACCTTTCATATTACGTTTTTTCCCTTCATTGTAGAGTCCTTATCATGCCAGAGGAAGGCTATAAATAATAACAAGAAAGAGTAAGACTACGCAGGCGCTGCTCCTTCCACCTCCCCAAGTAGTGGTGGCCCCACTGGCAGTGGGCTCGGGGTGCCAGGAGTCCATGAGAGCTGTGCCTGGGGCCCTGCAGGGGCTCAGGGCTGCACCCAGCCCCTCTGGATTCTCAGCCAAAGCTTGGGGAATCAGAGAGGTGATGCTTGTGGAGTTCTGCTTTGTCAAACAGTATAGGGAACTGACAGGGAATAGTCTGGGCTGGTTTAGGCCTATTGTTTGCATTGATGAAGCTTGTATCTAGGATCATCACTGTAAAATATCTCTATTCCCCCCCCCCCCCATAAGCTGTTATCTCCTTTTTTTTTGGCTTTGTCATGCTTTTTTTTTCTTCTCTTCTGAATACTTAACTCTTTCGATCTATATTTTAATCATCTCTAGTAGCAACTGCAGGATTGTTTTGGAGGGGATTTTTATTGCTGCCTTTTTTTTTTTTTTTAAACTGCTGCGCTTTAAACCAGCCTGCCTGCCTAAAGCTTCCAGTTGCTAAGCGACTTTTCCCCTCCGCCCTTCCCGCAGCCCTGTTGCCATAGCGCTGCCAGCCTCGGCTATCAAGTAGCAGAGAGCAGTCATTACTCACCGAAAAAAAAAAAAAAAAAACAACCGCACCAAAAACAGGGCTGCACGGGCCAATCAACATTTTCTTTCCTTTTTAATTCGTTTCGCCAGCCGGCGGGAGCATCCCTGTGCGCATTACAGCCGCGGTTGGCCGCTGCGTTTATTTTCTTGCGGAAGTTTTTGGTCCAGTCTCTGCGTTAAACAGGATGGACTGCAGTGCTGACTCATGGACACCTGTGACGTTGGTCATGGCAGCAACAGATACTGGAGGACGTACTTTCTAAGAAGCTGTTTTGCGCGCCTGTGAGACTCGTGTCGCACCCTGTCGCGAATGAGGGGATGCACCACCACATACCCTCCGTGACTATAATTCACCCCAGCACAAGCGAGTGCTTTGCAGCTCTGTGAATCACAGCATCGTTCCTTAGAAACCAGGTGATATGGGTAGAGCTTTTATCTTGAAACATTTTTAGCAACGAGAACATCATACGTACATAAAATATGTGGTGTGCTACCATCGAAGACTAAAAGAATACACACTGGCTTTTCTTTTCAAATTAGCTTTTCTTTTCAAATGCACTCAAACAGATTTATATGCAGGATCATATCCAGGGAAATAAAGAGTTTTCAATTTTTTAAAGAAAAATTATATCCCAAGTGGCTTGGGTGAGACAAAAGTTGATGCCAGCCCTAAAATATAATAAACAAGAAGGAAAACCTGACGTCTTTCTTCTGTAAAATTATGAGCTATCTTGTAATTAGTTTACTGACTACCAAGCTTTACCAGCTGGGTGTTACAGGGTAATATTGAGCATGGAAATACAGACCTGGTGTCTCTAATGAACCATGCCATTCATCATACCCAGTCAAAAAAAAAAAAGAGGTATTTAGCTTTTGTATAAAAATGAAAGAGCGTGTGATTTAAAATACCTGCTAATAAAGAATATATATGATTACTGTTATTATATGATCATATAATTTATATGATGTAATATTACCCATATGAGAATATAAACCACTGGAGTTAAATTTGAATTGATAGCAGGGGGAGAGAGTTTTCTCCACCAGTAAATGTTACAAGCAGTAGTTAAGTTGGACATGGAATAGTTTGAGTTGTTCTGTGACTCTAGTATCCCTTAATTGTAGCAAAAGCCTCCACCCCATGTTGTCGGTATTAAGCCTCTCTTAACATCCAGGGAACTTTCTTCCCACGTTTTGTAGTTGGTGAGTTATTGTGATAATAAATGCAGCAAGGAGCTAGACTCTGTGTCCTTACATGCCCTTCCATTTATCCAATCCAGCATCTGCCTATTTGAACAAGTGCATTAGATACAGGCAGCGTGCCAGCTATTAAAATGTTAAACCTACTGCCACGGAGCTGCATTGTACATTTTGTTTTTCCTTTGTCCTTGAAAGGGACTCACTCCTGAACTAATAGGAGTGTGCTTAATGGCTCCTTGTCTTAAATTCCCTATTTACCCAGCTATCTCTTCCCTGATTTGATACTTTGTATTCCCTTCTCTTCATGCTATTCATGGGAACATTAAATACCATTGTGCAAGGAAAGTCGTTTATGAAACAACCTTTGCCAACTGTAAGAAAAAGTGATTCCAAAATAATTTCTACTCTGATGAACCATGCAAATCAAATATTGTGAAAAACATGGGAAAATTGTTATTTTAAAAGTTCCTTTTTAAAACGAGGATGCTTTTGTTCTTCTTAGGAGCTGACGTGACATACCTTCAGCTGGGGGCCCTGTGCTGTAGTCAGACATCATTTAGGTTTCAATAAATTGACATTTTCTTACTGAAAAAAATGGTTGTCAATCTTGTTTTCTGTTGTTCTGAAGGAACTCAGGACTTGAGAATGGCTGTGTTCAATAAATTAGGAATTGAAGGTCTACAGAACAGACCTTTTTGTCCTCGAAATATTGATTTAAGGGAAAATACTGTCAGATTTATTATGTGAAGACACTTGCCTAATCACGGAACTAGGTGACAAGCCTTATTCTCAATTAGATTGCTTTAGCTCTAGGATTTGTTTCATCCAGAAGAGAAATTACTGGGATAAAGGTTAAATATCCAAATCAGAAATATTATTGCCCATGTTCCTTTATGTTTGAAATGGTAATAAAACAAATTGAACATTAACCTAGTAGGACCAAGGCATCTCTATTTGCATGGTTTTGACATCTGAATTGGGCAATAACTTCTCCATGTTGAAATTATGCAATGGTCGTTAGTCAGTCTTTCATTTCCTCAAGCATTTGTGCATAGATTACATCCGCATATTATATTTTATTATGCCTCATTAAAATGCTAATCAACAAAAGTACACTACCAACAGTTCCAGGAGAGATCTACACTATTAAATGGGTCTCCATTTTGATACTTTTCTCAGAGCCAACACAACACATTGACTGAAATCCACATCATCAGCTTTCTTTCGAAGTCTGTGAACTGTGTTTGCTTTGTCCACTGCCAGCCTCACTGTATCTGTTTTGTGCAAGTCCTCTCCTTCTGATTTCTTTCTGGTTTCCTAACCTTCTCTCTCAACATCTCCAATCTGTTCTCAAAGTAAAACCATTGTATCATGGTTAAGGTGCTTTTTTGAAGCTGCCTTCTCTGCTGTCTGATTCATGTACTTCACCTGCCTGTCACACTCCCTGAACTTTTTCCTCTGCTCACATAAAACCTTTGATTTCTGCTTTTCCTATGTCAATTCCAGATCTGCTTTTTTGTTCTGGTATTTTCTCTTCCTATCTGACTCTCCTCTACAATCCCATACTAATTTGTCTTCACTACAAAGCACCTCCACACCTAAGTTGTTTATCAAGAATTGCTTTCACTATCCATAAATTCTGAAAGCCAAGATATCAGTTTGGCCTAATAGCACATTGTCCTTACAGCTAACAGACAGGACATTTACTTTCTCTCTTAAAACTTTCAGTAATGATAACTTTACATCAGCAGAATTTCTATTTGGGTGAATCTTAGCTACTCTGATACTAGAATTAGATTCTAGAAAATTGCAATGTATCACCAGATCTATGCTTTGTTTTCTACCATTGACCGTACTTAGACGTTATATAGGTAATGGCCTTCAGATGAAGGAGGGTGTGTTTAGATTAGATACTTCAATGAAATTCTTTACTATACAGGCACCGAGGCACTGGAACAGGTTGCCCAGAGAGGTTGTGGACTCCCCATCCCTGGAGGTGTGCAAGACCATGTTGGATGGTCCCTTGAGTAACCTGGTCTAGTGGAAGATGTCCCTGCCCATGGTGGAGGAGCTTTAAAAGAGATTATCTTTAAGGTCCAACCTCAACCATTCATTTTCCTTACTACCCAGACTATTTCTTTAAAAAATTCTTTAAATTGCTTCCCTCTGATAAGTTAAAATTACTCAGTCTTCTACTTTTCAATATTTACATTAAAATCTAAAATATCAATTCAAATATTGAAAGATATTTTCCTTTGCTTAGCAAAAATCAGTGAAAAGGAATGCTCACTTTTAACTCAAAGTTGCAGTCTACCTCATTCAAAGACATGGCTATATTGGCAGGAGGAGTCATTCCCATCTTTCAGCCCCACCAAAGGTATTATGTCCCCTTCCCCTGGACTTTGTATCACCTCACTTCTTTGTGTCACTGGTTTATTTTCTTATGTTCCTGGACCTGGGACTATTTAAGTAGTATTTGTATACTTCTCTGTGTTTTTATTTGGACATCAAGTTATATGAACTTAGGTCATGACTTCGGGAAGCCCCTGGTTTCTCTGGCAATAGACAGCAAACAATGGTGAGAGTCATAAGAAATGAGAAAGTTGACCTGAGTAAAAGAATTATGCTTACTCTCACCTGATAACGGAGCCATAACTGGGATTATCTGAATCTGGGACTGCCATGACTTAGTTTAGATAGTTGTGTCTGAAGAAGTTTGAGGCATTCTGGCTGCTTTCAAAATAAATATGTCGATCATCTGCTCTCATTGGCTCCCACTCCAGTTGGCTTACTTGAGTTTTTTAAAAGTAGGATGCCTATTTGTTGTGCACCTGGTGTAATTCTATTTTTGTGCTACTATGAGGCATTTTATGAAGTACATAAATCATGCTGAGTACTGCAGTATTTTCAGCATGTGTATGTGCATGTAATTCTAACACATAGCCTCAAAGAAAAACCTTTGTCAGAATTATAGATCGCTAGATATTCATTATTCACCACTGTTTGTATTTCTGTCCAAAACATTTTATTATCCTTTTAGTCTGATAGCAGTTTTCTAGACCATTGTGCAAGCTTTTATGTTACGTAGCAATTAATCTCACCCAAAAATGGAACAACAGGCTTCTTTGTCTACCCAAATTCACAGTTTGCTGTTCAATCTAATCAAAGAAAAATAAACACCATTGATTTTTATCCTACTACTTTTCCTTCCACTGAACTCTCCAAATACTAATACAGTCCATGAATACCAATGGAAAGTGAAAAAAAACCCACAGGCAGAAGGGGTTAAATTCCAGTCTGAAACAATTTGTGATAGGAAACAATAATATCCATTAAGAGTAAATAAGATAAACTCTAACATATTCTGTGGATATTTTGAAGGTCTGGCTGGCATTCATGAATTCTCAGATGTTTCTGTGATAGAGACCTTCAGAAAGGAGTGACTATATTAAAAACAGTGTCTATCCTTTGCTTTTTTTATTCTTTTGTTTGAGATTTGTCTACATGGGATTTCTTTCTCAAGTAACAAACATGTAATGAGGTTCCTCTTGAAATGATGGTGACTTTAGCCGTCTTCTGAGAGCATTTCAGGAAGAACTTTCTATTCCCTATCTTAAAAAGTGAATATTTAGATTCACCAGTATCCCTTTTCAATCCCTGACTTCCATGCTTTTCAATGAAGATACCTAAATAGAATTCTAATTCTTTCTTCCCTCTACAGAGAATAAAATGTAATAGCCCATGGCTTCAGAGATAAATGTGTTTTTGTTGCTGTTGCCATGTTTTTCTCTCTTGTATAATTCTTTTATTTCCTTTTCTTTTTTGTTTGTTTTTCTTTGCCTAATTCCCTATTCTCTTGTAGATTTGTACTTCAGATTTTAGCCAGAGGCATAAAGTGCTTCTCAGAGAGCTTCTTGAAACTTCTCAGTCCATTCCATGAAATCAGCATGAATGTTCTTGTCTCATGGGACTCCTAGAGTAGATAAAAGCTTGCAAGGGCATCTACAAAGTGAAAAACCACAAAAAGGAAAAATAAAGTCAAGCTGACTAAAACTCAGCCTACCTTTTTACCATGGGTGAGAAAGACCATCCTCTTATTGCAGAATCAAGACCTCAATCGAATTTTCACCGAAGACATTGGAATATTTTCCCTGGACTTTACTCAGACCTGCATCAGTCCCCATCACCCTTCTACAGTACTGAGCACTGAAGCACGCACTTATGTATAGTCAGGCCATGACGATAGCCCACATTGCTATTTCCTTCCCAGACTAAGCAGCTCTCTGTCAATGTTTTGTGCTTCTATGATTCTTTATGAATTTTTGATTACTTTATGATGCTTTGTAATTCTATGATTACTTTGGCAAAGCTTGAAGACTACAGGTTATATTTTTCAAGATGTCATACTCACCTCACAGCCTAACTCAGTAAAAATCATCTGGACTTTCAAGTCAGGTTGATGCAGAAGGGGAAAACTTACTGAGTTTTGACGTGTGATTTACAAGTGGTATTATTTCTCTTTTTCTTGTCAGTCTTTTTGTGGTCCTGAGTCATACTGTTGCCATCTTGTACCACTCCATTAGGGCAAGAGTAACCTCAAATTGCTTTAGTTCAGCCTTTTATGATCTGTCTTGTTCTGTGGGAACCACAGTTTGTACAAGCAATACCAAACAGCAACCATTTACTGTTAATACAGGAAGCAGAACTAAAATTTATTCTCATAATTAAATAAAATTTATCTTCATTATTTACAAGGCCTTTCATAAATAGATAATAAGCTTCTCATGTCCCTGAACGTAGTATCATTAGGCCATGATGTACAGAGGCAACCAAGCTCCTAACTCTAAGTTAGGTTTTAGTAGAAGTTCAGGTACTTCAGTATCAACTGGGAGCCTTTGAAGATCTGGTCATAGAAAATATGAAATACACAAAAGCATTCTAGAACAATATACACTTTAATATCACTGTTCCCCTCTCCTTCCCCTGGAAGAGGAGCCTTGTTGGTTGCTAAACATCACCTTTGTTTGCACGTCAGCCTGACCTGGTATGAAGGCTTCTTCATTGTGTTCACTTCAGGAGTCCTTTAGTTGCAGGTGATGATGGAATGTTAGGAAAGGTGGATGTAAGTCCTCTGTCTGCAATAAATAATATAAAGAGCTTGGGCAGTGACTAAAGACATCTTGGAGCAATAGTTCAAAGACCTGGATAACAAAAATCTCAGGGAGGGAATTTCTGTTTGAGAGCTTTAGGAAAAATTCATGCTCTCTCATTTTAGCTACTTAACTGAAATACTTGACAATTGAATGACAATGCAGATTCTTAATTTTTTCCATAATGGTATCTCCAGAAAGGAATTCGTACCTCACTAGGGCAAAACAGACACCTCTAGGGGGCTGTCTCCCTCCACTTTCCCTACAGGGACCATGGGCAACTAAGCTTTCAGTAGAGGTGCCTCATTTAGATGCCTTCAACTAGACACTAGATTTCTATGAGTTTGGTATATGGAGGAAGTGACTTAGATGTTGAGTGGTAATTTGCAGGAGATCTAGGACAAACTTCTGCTCTCTTTCAGCAAACCAAAGTTGGATCTTCAAACAGAGGGAAGAATGAGGCTTCCTTTACCCATTTTCCCTCTAGTAAGTGATTGAGAAACATATTTTTGCTTGACACTGAAGCAAATCAATATCTGGTCTGGCACTGTCTAGTTAAATCTTGTTACATTAGAACTTGTACAACAACTACCACAATGAAGATTCATCAGAATAGAAAAACCTGGAGACAACATGCCTGTGGAGAGGAGATAGGGATTGTTTATGCACTTGAGTACACACTGTATGCACAGTTACATATACCACCATCATTCCTGCAGGAAAAGTGTATCACCATTTGTGCTCAGTGAACACAGTGGTTCAGAAGCAAAACACAAAGTTTTTGTTTGGGTTTTTTTCGTTAGTTTATGGGTTTGGTTTTTTTCATTTCATGGGACATTGGATAAAGAAACTATGTAATGTACTGTCTAATGTACAATACTTTAATATTTTCTATCTTGTCAAGTTATGAGTTTTTGTCATCCGTTCAGTGAGTCCCAACAGTCTGAAATCCCTCTGACAGAAACTTCCCTGTTCCCATACCCTTGCTCCTAGTCTGCTAGACATAAATATTTTCAAAACAGCAGCTCTCTCCACCCCACTCTGCCACCTCCCAAATGTCTTTCTGTGATACCATAATTATAAAAATTAATGCATAGATAAGGAAGAATTGAATTCACTCTGTAAAACTAAGTAGGCAACATTTCAGTTTTCACCATGCCTAGGGCTTCCAGAACACTCCTAGCAATCACGAATCTGTTTAAATTACTTTAAATGTAGCTGTTTAACCTCTGAAGACCTCCTCCTAGGAATTAACAAACTACTTTCAGGAGCAAATTAACTGTATTTGCAGCTCTTTAGTGGCTTTTGGTTCAGAGGTTAGTAAACACTTTCATGTCAAACACGGGTATACACTTATCTAAATAAGTGTAAGAGAGTTTTCAAAATAACTGCACTGAATGGAGTTTAAGGTATTTATTACAGGATGTTTCTGAAACCATAAGAATTCTCAGTAGTGAACTTTGGAAAACCTGGTGCTGCCTCAGTACTCTAGCTTTGGTTCAACACCCTGCTGCTAAGATTTCTACCCCATCAGATGCTTCTTGAGGCACACTGAACCAGGGCTGAAGTCCTGTGGCATCCTCAACACATCTCCAGGAAGGTGACTAATGCTCAGAGCTAGGGCTGCCCCTGGTTGCCCTGGCTGTCCTGCTTCTGGTTGGGGTTGTGAGATAGCCCTGCCACCCACTCATCATCCCAGCCCCAGGGAGCAGCCAGTCTTCTGTTGTGGAAAGAGGCATTATCTCTGCATAGTAGATGCTGAAAACACACCCTGGTTGTCTTGAACGCATAAAACCAAAAGCAGCTTTATCTGTATTACTTGCAAAGGATTTCCTTCACTATATTTCTTTTCTCAAAGCTACTGCATGCTATATGCAGTCATCAGCTATCATTGCTCCACAACAGGTCAAAACAATGAAAATCAGTACCAAAGCACAATTTACACTGAGAATTAGGTTAATTTATACACAATAAGCTTTCCTAGAAGTGTTGAGATAACTGCTGAGCAGGGCTATTCCATCCACAAGTACCAATGATCTACTTGGACTTGGCCATTTCACCTCTGCTAAAGTATGGCCATTTCACCTGGTTAAATGAGCACTGGAAATCAGCTGCTTTGAAGATGACATCACTCTGATAATCTGTGAAGTTTCACTGGATTCTGTTGTTCAAAAGTCAAAAAGTAAAATGTCATTAAAGGGCATTGTTTTGGGGAGTGTTTGTGCTGAGTATCAAGGGCACACTACTTCACTTGCTCACTAGCCCACAGATAAGAAAACATAACTGGCAAAGGAGTGTCAGTGGAAAAGCAAGAGGGAAGGGAAGACACATGAATATTTTGGTTGGCAAATGTAATTTTGCACAGTATGACTTCTTGTCAGACCTAGGATTATGTATCAAAAGTGCTTTGGATCGTGATGAGCTTCACAGCTGGAACAAGTAGATGTGGAGAATTACTACACTGTTGATGGCTCAAGGTCTTCCTTCCCCTTCTATTCTCTCACAATGGGTCACAGATAAGAGCTAGGATATTTGTTTTGGTTAGTGGGTTTGGGGTTTTTCCCCCAGTTGTAGCCATTTGATAAAACCACAGCACTATTTCCCTCCTCCTGTGTCCGTGACATGCTACAAAAACAACGACGAGGAAGAAGGCGGAACGAAATAGCAGATGATAAAAATGTGAAATGGATACTGTGGTGCAGTGGGAGCACAAAAGTTAAGAGGTACAGAAGACCAGTGCAATACTCTGGGAGAAGAGAATACATCAATTATAGGGACAGCTTTATTTATCCAGTCTCGTGTTCTCATACAGTTTTTATTGATCACAGAACAGTTTAGCATACCAGCAGGAATGCTTTTCTGTATCCCACTGGGTATTACTAAAAACCCAGCAATATTTTGCCTTCATTGGGGTCAACAGAATTTATTTGTTACATGTAGTCGCAATACAATACCCAATTTTTAGCAGTACTAGTCACCATTAATGTTTCCACTGATGAATGCATGTAAGGATTTAACAGCTGTAAACATCAGTTCACAATCTATGGATGGATTAGTTTGAATCTCATCTTAAGTTCAATAAACCAAGGATACAAATACATCATGACAGTTTTAATGTCTCTTCAAAAATATTGACCCCTGCACAGGTTTTTCTTTTTTACAAAGTCTTCAGTGTATATTCACTTAAAGTTTAGAAGGAAATGCTGCACAGAAGCAATCTTTCATTCCATAGAATTTCTTTTTGAGGCTTAGGGTGACAATATTTTTCTGGGTTCACTTTCCTCCAAATAAAACCCACAGCCAGTGTTTCCTTTCCACAAAAGGTGGTCTCAAGGCTTGAGTCTCAATCAAGTGTGTGGAACTTCACATTGTTCAGCCACCAGCAACAGCTGCCTCCTTAAACTTGCAACTCAAGGCTTGTATGATGAGCTGCTAGACTGCCGTTGGCAAGAACTTGTTTCCCTGTTCTTGCAGACCTGCTTGAGGGTAAAGAGCTAGGTCAAAAACTTTCTACATCCTGTAGACACTGGCTGGACGTGGTACTAGTGAAGTCTCCTTCCTCATCCTCCATTAACTGTCAGTGATGGTCTCTTCCTTCATATACCCTATCTGAAGTTTTCTAGCCTGTTTCTGGGGCTCCTTATTTCTTTTTTCCCCTGTCCAAAGGAGCACACAGCTGGTTCTTAACTACACTGTAGAAAATATAGAAAATCTCATAATAAACATCCCTTTCTCTCTTCCCTCAAGCAGGAAAGCAGTTAATCTTTGCTTTTTGCTTTGCACAGATGTGCCCCTATATAAGCTTTTGGTCCTGACTTCTGCCACACAGTCATCTCAAAACATTGGGCATTACACTTGTTGGTTAAAATACTCATTACCTGAAAAAAAGATCCTTGTTTCTAATCACTGCCCTAGTATTAGTGCTTCTAAAAATAACTTTCTTGTCTCCAGTCTCAGTTGTATTCTTCCAGTGCTGTTATTGAGAACCACTGAACCTGAAATATGGTTATTGCCTGTCTCATTAGGTCAGTCTAATTATTGGATATAGTTTGTGTTGACATTGAAAAGTTAGGCAGTTTGGTTTGGTTCTTTTGGTAGACTCTGAATCTTGGGCTTCTGCTGAAAAAACAGGCAGCTTTTTTTTTCAACTACCAAACAATGTTGGTTTATTTTAGCCATGTGGAGCAACAGTAGATTTCTTTTTATCTTTCTCACTTATGTCCAGTATTTTCTGCTTGACTTCACTGGCTTATTGTAGCTCTCCTTCAAAAAAGTGACAGGACATACATTGAGGTTAGGAGCCAAAATGGTCTTCAGCTTTCCTCAGAGAGAAACATGCCTAGAATAACATCAATTTTCAGCACTTTTATATAGCTAACATTACTTAACAAAAGCTGTTACAAAATGAATGTGATGACCTCTACATTTCCAAATAGGTCATTTGGATTTACTACTGCTGTGGTCTCCTTCTTGTCTCTTCACTCAGTAAATATAGAGATACTGTTCAGTGCTAGTGCCAGCATTTCCATGAACTTGAGACACTTTAACAGTCCTTGGCACAGGTGTCATTTATACCAAGAGAGCTGTCTCTTCTCCTGTCTGGGTATGTTCCCTCAAGTGTGAGATCTGACTGCTTCAGGGTGCCAATTCTACAGCTGTCCTATAAACTTGTGTACCAAACATCCAGGCAGTCTGGTGGAATTGGCAGTCAGGTGTAATTCTTTCCCTCAGTTGTTTGTGAACACAAGGTTGTTTCATCATTTAGAGATCAAATTTGAACAGCCAAGGGAAGAATAATTTAGAAGGATTTGCCAATACAGGTACCTAATTTGGAAAAGATTTGCCACCATAAGCCCCCAAGAATGCACTCTTCCAGAATCTTCCACAGCCTTCCAGTCAGGTGCTTGTTCTGCACAAACAGCTCCACAGCTTTCTGTAGAAAAATGTCCTCGTCAAATTAGATTGTTTTCTGGTTCATTTCATAGAGTTCTTGACCTTGCTAGCAAAAAAAATTTGGTGAGCTGTTCAACAAATAGGTCCTAACATTCTATGGACAGTTTCTGTGCTCTGTATCCAATTGCAAGGACTTTGCTAAAAATTATTGTTTTGTCTTCTCTTCTGTTCTCAGTGTCAACAAACTGCTACTGTACTAAAGTAACATAATTTATCTGAGACTGTGCTAATAACCAAGCCCAGATCCCCAAGGGTTTTCAGCCCTATTTGAAGGCCTGTTAAAAACAATGATGCTTAGGTACTTCCGTGAGCATGGAATATATACCGTTGTATATATATTGTATATATACCTTGTATACCATGTATAGAAAAATTACCACGGGACTGCTCTATCCCTCACAAACAGGATGGAAAAGTTGGAAAATATATATTCAAAAATATATTAGAGGAAGGCGAAAATTGGACCATAACTAGACTAACTCTGATCCTTCCTAAGATCAATTACCAAACACAGAATAATGTAACAGAACCTCCGCCCCCCAACATTATTAAAAGATGAAAAACTGGGCTAAAGAAGAGCGCAAATAACTGTGTATGTAAGGCTATGCTGCATAAAAAGACAGCAGCAAGTAATTCCAAAATAAAGCAATGGAGCTGCTACTGTAAATCAGGTAATATAAGTCAGGTTGCACGGGTTTTATGAGGAGCAGCTGAGGGAGCTGGTGTTGTTTAGCCTGGAGAAAAGGAGGCTCAGGGTAGACCTCATTGCATTCTACAACTGCCTGAAAGGAGGTTGTAGCCAGGAGGAGGTCTGCCTCTTCTCCCAGACAACTAGTGACAGGACAAGAACATAGTCTTAAACTGCTCCAGGGGAGGCTCAGATTGGACATCAGCAGAGACTTCTTCAAAAGGTGATTAGACATTGGAATGGACTGACCATGGAGGTAATGGAATCACTGTCCTTGAATGTTTTTAAGGATCCTTAAAACTGGATGCGGTGCTTAGTGCCATGGTCTAGCTGACCTGGTGGTGTTCAGTCATAGATTGGACTAGAGGATCTCAGAGGTCTTTCCAACCTGGGATTCTGGGATTCTGTGATAATGCATTTTTGGATGAGACGAGAAAGACCGACCTCCATGGCTGCTGGATACATCAGTGGAAGGGACTGAGGGGGAGCAGAATGGCTGCCCTGCTAGAGCCAGCTCATCAAAAAGGAAAAGTGTTTTAGAGAAAAAATGGGCAGAGCTGATAGAACAGAAAAGGACCTTAAAGCGAAAGAAAACCAATATGGTTTTCACTGCTTTTCTGGGTCTCGCTCTATCTTAAACAAAATAATAGTAAATTCGTGACTAAGATTATAGCGACTGCTGTTTTCGTTTATTTCACGGGGGGAAGGTGCCGCAGAGCTGGAGCGGGGAACAGGCCGCCGCTTCCCGCTCTCCCCCTGCCCATCCCCGGGGGGAGTGTCCCAGGGGGTTCGCGGCCGGCTGGCGGAAGGCGAGACCCCGCTTCCCGGTGGGAGGGACGTGCCGGCGCGGCGTGGGTAGATCCCGGCTCGCAGACAGACACAAGGTTGTGCTGGAGCCTGCGAGGTCTCTGTCCCAAACCCACGGGCGGAATGCAGCTGCATCCACTGTGTGCGGCGAGTCATTTGTCGTCAGCGGGTCACAGGATAACGTCACTTGTCGGCAGTCTGCTCCGAAATGTGGCTTTCCCCTGGCCCTCCCCCTCGTGAAGCGTTTTATGCGCAGATTTTTTAAATTTCCTTAGGGCAAATACAGCCTTAGATCTTTTCCAAAGTGATTTATTTTGGTGATTTCATATATTGGTTTTCACTGCTTGCCCAACAGTGGGAGAACAAGAACTGTCACTTCAGCTCCTTACTCAGGATTGGGTGCATCAAATTGGCCTAAATTGTTAGACATGAGATTTTATCTCTTCTCAAGCGGGACCGACATGGTCTGTGATGGTGCATCTCTTCCGTGTGCAGCAAAAGCCCCTTTGTAGACCATTCTTTTTTAGGAAATCCCCTTCCACATGATTCCCTGCCTGCATACATTGAATCTCATAAAGCGAATGTACTTGACTTTCCTTGAATAGACACCTCTCGCAGAATTTATATGGGAGCCTTGCTCTTTGTCAAATCGCAAACCCCTCCACAAGACAAGAGGCAGATGGTTACAAGTTGGGAGAGATAGCAAGCTTGTGTTGGTCGGCAGCCAGTGGCGGTCAGTGTTGCTCTGTAGTAACGGCCTAACTTCATGGGTTTTTACCTTACTCTGCATGCTAAGTATCTTATTCTTTCACTGAGAAGTAGGAAACCTCAAATTATCTCAAACACCCCACAGCCTGCATCAGCACCGCATTCTCTAATTGCAGATTGTGCTAAAAAGTGTTAGTTTTTATCAGTTTTTAATTTGCTACCTTACAAATTCATTGAATGTGTCCATAGTCTTGTGTTGAGCTGGGAAACAGAGCTGTCTGAACAAAGGTTTTTATCTATCTTGTCTTGTTCCTTACTTACACTATTATAATTTTCTCTTTTAAATTGTGAAATGAACAATCCCAAACATTTCCATCTATTCATGCATGTTTTTTCTGTATTTCTGATCATTCCTGTTGTCTTCCTCTCAGTACCCACAACCTCTGTTTTGTACCATGTTCTGTTGGCAGATGGTGCAATCACTGCTGCAACCTGTTTTCTTTTAATATAATGGGTACATAGGATTTTTTTTGTGTTTTTCCTCAGTGTGCAGGCAATCTAAGGATGGGTTTTGTTTCGGAATATAGTGGCATACTGAAGAAAGGCTTTCACTTGTGCTGTCCCTACTGGTAAACATGTGTCCTTCCTGAATAAGAATTCTGAATAATTCCAAATTTCCCTTCACACATGTGTTATCTAGCAACATTGGGCTTAGTCTGACATTGTGCTATTTGTTTACCTCACTAGGGTAAGTCCCTCTGATGTTCTTAGGGGTCTTTTCAGGACTTGACCAGCCTTCATAGTCATCACTGTGTGTGGCTTCTAGCCAAGTCTGTAATTTGAGGAACTCTTTAAGCCAAAATAAGCTTTCACGAGTCCCCAGCTGTCATTCCCTGCTTTATAGAGCCATCCATGCTTGTGTGGTTACGCCATGAACTAGGCTGGGTAACAGATCAGGCTGAAAACTGACACAGGGCCTGAGCCGGTGTCTCATCTGACTGAGCTTGTAGCTGTGGAAGCAGCTGTGTCCACAAAAGGGCGGCAGCAGCACAGAGGTGGAAACAAGCCACAGAATGGGGAGCCCTTCTTTCAGCATCAGTGCTGTCTTAAACTCTTAAGCACTCTTTGACTTACAGCTTTTTTTAAGAATGGCTAATTGTAGTTTTGTTAGAACAAACTTGGTGCAGAAGTATCTGTAATCAACAAAAGGTCTGAGGATACCTCGGCTGAACAACTCGACTGAAGGGGGGGTTTGCTATGGGAGGGGTTTGCTGTCTGTGCATCTCCATGCCCCAGAATTCTCCTTCCTGGAATCTCATCAAAACAAATTTCAAGAACTTTCATCCAAACGTTGATATGATGAGATATTGTTGAAAAGCAGAGGTTGTGTGCTGCATTAAAAACCAAATTGAATTAGTTTGGTATGCATAAAATATCAAATACATACCGAGGCTATTGGAAACTTCCAAAAATAGGCCGATGAAGAATCATTAGCCTTGAAAACTTAGAGGATGAGATCACAAACACACAATCCAATAAATCACATAGGTCAGTTTTGCAAAAGCTCATGTGGTATAGCAGCAATTTGTTTATGCTGTGATAGGTCAATTGGATCAGTGTCGAATCTTCTTTGGGATAAAAGATTTTTCTTTTAATGCACACTCTTTCCCAAATGGCTTCTATGCAGCCTTTATATCCAACACATCTGGTCAACTTCAGGATTACAAATAGAAAATCTAAAATAGATGAAACTGCTAAAACAGAATTATCACAGGATTATCTCTAGATGCAGATTCAGCATTGAAAGATCTCCAGAGTGAAGCAGCATTACGTGATTTAAGTTCAATTCTATCCCAATCACTTAAGAATGTTTCTAGTATATTCTTATATCCTCAGCTTTAATCACATCTCCTTTTGAGAGAAGATTCCCTAATCCATATCTTTCTAAGGAGACTGACGTGATCTTTTTATTACCTTTTCTAAAACCTTGACAAAAATTGCCTAATCATAAAAACAGTAATAAAGTTAGGAAGCATGACACAGATAGAGAACCGTATGCTTATGGTGATTGTAATACTGCTTCAACTGCAATGAGTTGATTTGATATCAAAAATTGCTACACTTATTAAAGTCTTCCCTGCAGTAATACCCAAAATATTTGTAGCATAAAAATCAGATTTATTAATGTAATAATGAAAATAAGAAACTCCAGTTGAGGCAAAGAAAAGTTAATATTAGTCTGTTGTCACACCAAGCAAAAGATACTGTGGCTATGTCAAAAAAATGATGTTTTAACAGAGGTGTAAGCACTATTTTAGGCTTTATGCCATCTGTCCTTTTGTCCTAGTTTACTCTGGACTTGTCACTACTAACAGATAGGCAAACACTCTGAGCATGTCCTCACTTTCTACTAGTACATCTCAGACCACCATTCCTTTTGTTCTCCACATATTTCCATCATAATTTCAAATGTAATCTGCCAAAGGTCAGATGAAAAATATTTTTCAACTCTGCCCCTGTACTTCATTAGAAAAAAAAAGCCAACAAAAAACCCCCAACCAACCAAAAAACCCAATAAAACCCAAACCCAAAGTTGGCATAATCTCACTTTTTTTTCCTTTTTTTCAGGTCACCTTTTGTTAGGAATGAAGCTTTGATTGTGGAAAGTTATCTTTTACTTGTTTTTTTTTTTCTTTCAGTGGTGGTCTCTGCTGCTGTAAACCAAGAGAGTGATAATTTATGTCTCTTACTGTTGGTGCTTGCTGCCATCTACAACAATGAGCTATTATTATTTTGTCTGCTAATACTTGGAAAGGATATCACTTGTACAACTAATCCAAAATACTGCAAGTAAAGATCATTGTCACAAATGCCTGAAATAGAGACATTGTTACAGATGTTAGAAATGAAAATGTTTCATTATATTGGATCATCCAGTCCATCTGCCAAGACTGGGCTTTGCTGCACACTCTCTAAATGTCTCACACAAGTGCTAGAATACTTTAAATGCAAATACATTCTATTCCTTGAAATACATCATGTTCACCTGACAAACTTTTCCATAATTATGGTGCTAGGTAGACCTGATCTTGAATGTTGGTCCAGTTAATGTGGCTTTATATGTGGAAGCAATGCCCTGGTCTTGCTGCTCAGATCCAGGTACTGGCCTGGAGTCAGTGTGAGGCAATTGCTAGATTAGGCAGGCAGAGAACTAGACAGCCTAGGATAGGCTGTTGGAGAGTTTTAATTACTTTTTTTCTTTGTCTATTTTTTTGTTTTGTTTTGTTGTGTCAGTTTTGTTTGTTTGTTTGGGGTTTTGTTTTTTTTTTCGTTCATTTGTTTAATGAGTTAGGATTTTGTTGAAAAGAGGCCCCCATCTCTGTAAAAACTCTGTCAAACTGCAATTCCGTGTCTCCATATGATTTCTTCACAGGGACATGTTTGTGAGATGAACATGGTATGTTCACTGTTACGCTTGCATTTTCCGGTAGAAATCCAGGAGACAAGGGCTGCTAGAGAACTCTCAGCACTTGGATTTCAGTCTATTTGGCATTCACTGCCTGTCACAATGGGAAGGCAGAGAAGCTGCCATCTTCAGCAATTTGGAGGAAGGTGTCTCCTTGCCACCAGGAGTGCTGCATACATCACCCTATTAGACTGATGTGATGCAGCAATCTTTTTGTGGTGGACCACGAGTGACATGGGATCCCCTGCACTCTTTTTTGTTTCAGTTCTCTGCTGTGGATATGTCTCTCAGAAGCCTCATGTCTCCTGGCAGTCCTCCTGTTGCAGGTGGTACAAGACCCTCTAACTCTCACAAAGTCTTTTACCATTTCTCATTGCTTTCAACCCCTGAGAAAATCTTTCTGTATGTTACTGACAACCTGTTGCAGTCAATACCTAGTGCTAAGTAAGCCCTGGACACTAGAAGAAAGTGTCACCAATGGGTCTTGCTGATTATAATTCATAAGTGCAAGATAATAGTGTTTCAGGATTTCAAATAGACTTTAATTCCTGACTACAAGTCCTTCCAGTCTGGCACTCTATGGAGTTTTAAATTTTTATTTTGCTTCCTGTAAATAAATCTGACTGAAAAAATAATTTAATTCCCTCATGACACGTAAGGAAGAAAACTCCAACATTTTCTTACACAAACTCATGAATGACAGCAGCTGAAAGTTAATTCTATTTGGGCATTCCATCAGCCTCCTTAACTAGTTAGAAAAGTTTCAGTGAGAGGTTAAAACTTTGAATGCATGTGAGAGGGACCTACACTTCACAACGCTTGGGACACGAAAACAGTGTTGTTCACAGCACACATATAAAAACTAATGGAAATTAGTGCTTTCTTACAGTTGGTAAGGTATTGATTTTAAAAAATACAGGATTTGAGAAGATACTTCAACTCTAAGTATCCTGTTCAATTAATGCATCTTGGATATTTGACTTGTAGCTCAATTTTAGGTGCTTGTTGAATCATTATTCCCAAAGTAAAGACTGAGGTTCTTTAAGAAGTTAAGGGGTAGAGATCTTCAGAGACACCTACCTCTTCCTTTTTTTTTTTTTTGTATTGTACCTGGTGAATAATCAGCCCTCATAAAATAAGTGTTTAAATGCTAAAATGTAGCACTTATTGTAGGCAGACTGTGTTGCAGATTCACTAACAGCATTGCTGATTTTTTTTCCCTCACTGCAATTCCTTAAACTATGATTGCTGTAATCTGAAATAATAATGCAGTATGTTGTTTATTGTATCTTTTGTGTAGTTCTTTCTACTTGTAGTCTGCATTCGTTAAATGGAGAAGCTCAAAAGGTAATATGCTGCTCCTGCGGATCGAAGTCGCAACAAAGTCGTGTTCTCTCTTGACTTATTCAATGCATGCAAATATCTCGTGCTTTTCCTTCACTTCTCTGTCTCTCCACTGTTTCCTTGTTTAAGATATGTTTACTGTTACTGTACATTTTTAATGAGGTGTCCATAGCTGCTTTCCCAAGAAACTATTGATTGTGTGTCTGCGTGTCAGTCAGTCCATTTCCGTCCACTCTAGACTCAGTGTCTTTTGAAGCCATGGCTCAGGTTCAGCTGAATTTGTCAAAGGGATTGAAAGTTCAGCTTTTCATGAGTTTTAAGGAACTAAAAGCTTAGCTAGGTAGGCAAGCACATCAGCAGGCCACTGTTGCAGAGGCTCCAGCGTGGCTTTGATCTGTTCGGCTTGCCCATTAACCAATGAGCATGTGTGTTCTGGCCTGCTGCTCAGAATCCACACTGCCTGGAACAAGCCCAAACACATGATATGAATCATATTCCCCCACAGTTACCCTTTTGCTAAACTAAGCAACCTGAAGCCTTTTAGTTTCCTCTCGTAAAACAAGTTTTCCATTCCCTGGATTATCTGAATAGCATTTGCAACCATTGGAATTTCAGCCCCTCTCTCTTAAGCATGGGTGGGCAGAGCTGCCCACAGGACTCCAGCTGAGGTCATATTAGGACTAGGTGGTGCTGATTTTTGCTTTGATCTAACAGGACTATCTTGGCCAATTTAAGACTAGTTCTCAAAAACAGCAAGAGAGTGTTTACATTTGTGCAGCAAATGTGTTTGAAGAATTGCTGAGGGTGAGGCCCTGTTTTTTACCTACAATTAACTACTTTTTCACTGTTGAGCTGCACTAAGCTACCTTCTGCTTCTCTACGTCTCCTTAAAATGCCTCTGTGACATTTCTGCTTCTGTATGTCCCCTTAAAATATCTGGAGCCATACAATGACTGAATCTCTGACTAGTGACAAATAGCTTCAATGAGTATCTCTAGAACATGGAAAATGATTCGTCTTGGGCTGGGACACTCAGGAGTTACTAAAGCTTTTTCTTCCTTTTCTTTGCTGGGTGTTTTAAGCAGTAAGATCAATTTTATGAAATGGAATTCTGTGAAATGCTAGAAAGCATTTGAAGATTCTGTTCAGAATTTATCTTTTAAGGAATATTAATAATTTTTTGCCTTTTCCCTCATTTACTTTATAGGAGTAGAACTCATAGCAGTAGATTTTACTGCTTGGCCATCCAGTCCTCTGTGCTCTGCAGGAATAATACTATTTTTTGAACAAGCTGTTATAGATATTAGTTTTACAATGTCTCTGTGTCTGATAAGAAAGGGAAAAATGAGTACAGGCAAGCAGCTGAATTAACTGGAAGACAGAAAAAGGGAAAGCAAAGCTCTTTTGCATGGTGGCTGTAGAGATGTCTGAGCATTTAATGTTGGACACTAGTACTTAAGTGTATGCTTGAACTTTCATTTCTGGTTACTAAAAGATTTTCTAGCCAAGCAAGTAGGTGTTCTAGTAAGTATCCTTCAAACTTGTGTCATGAGAGAGAAACTGTCTTCTGGCCTCTTTGAAGTTTGATTTTTCCAAATACACCGATGGATTTTTACCTGAAATTCTGAACATATGTTTGAGGTTTGCTAATATTTTCTTTAGTTGATAAAGAAAAAAGAGTGAAATGAAAACAGGGGTTTTTTTTTTATCTTTTAACAATACAGGATTAATTTTTCTACCTGGTGGAAAAGTACTGAGTTATGCTATTTCATGTGAATGTCAGTTCTCAGGAATGAAAGTGTTTTTCCTTTTATGTGATAAAATGGGCGGACTATAAAGTAGCTATAAAAAAAGAGGAATAGGAAATATATAGCTATAAAGAGCTACACCGTGTGCTTTTTGTTAGGATTGTTTTGTAAAACTGACTTGCTGGAAGTAATCTGCAAATAGGCGTAAAAATAAGCCTCAGAATTTTATTCTGAATATCTCATCAACAACAATAAGGGGACTATTATGCATATTGACAGAGATGACTCTGTGTCAAGTATTCACTGTACTTTCAGACCTGTTGCATTTTTAAGTGTGTTTGCAAAACATCTTTGGACCTCTTGGACCCACTGCAGTTGTGTTTATTTCAATCTCTTATCTGAAGGCTTCCCACGATTTCTATTGATTAATGGGAAAAAGGCGATCAACAACATAGATTTAGATAACCAAAGCTATGAGAAGCATCAGTTTTCCAGACACCTCTGTGTTGTACGTGACCTATGGTCTGTTTTGACTGAAATCTGATAGCATTGTATAATTTTGCATGCCATCATTAGAACATTCCTACAAGGGGCAAAGGAACAGGCCCCGAACCTGGGAGTGGCAGCTATGGTTGATCTTCCTGCTCTTAAGGAAGCTCCCTGCAGAATCACATCCAGCACACATGGAACAGTGCCCTGAAGATGGACACACAGTTACTGATGGGCAGGCATGAGCTGGCCTGCTTGCTGAGCCAGATGATAGCCTGGTAGCAGTGCTAGTGTGGTGATCACCATGTGTCACAGCAAGGTTTAGTATCTGCAGTTCACTCAACCACATGTGCAAATGTCTCAGCACATGGGTTTACACAACGGTTTGGAAAAGACATGCAGACGTATCCTTCCTTCTAGCTGCACCAGGCCTACACATGCAGAGAGAACAGGGGCCATATGTCAGTCAGCAATGTGATGCATTAGGAGCAAATCAATAGATCTATTGTTAAATGCTGAGCCTTCTACATATTCAATAAATGTGGTCTGGATTTTTGACTCAGAGTAGGTCTAATGGGGTGCTCTGGACCAAATGTCTCTGGTGCACATGTGGTTAGAAACTGAATGATGTTAGGTTTGGGCATTGTATTTAGGACCCCCACATGGGGATGGAGCACATTTGGGGAGCACCTGGTATGGGTCTTGAGATTTAGTTTCTCTGAAGGAAATCTAGTTTGTATATACAAGCCCCATTCCTTTTATGCAACAATGTGCATTAAGTGTGACCAACTGGGGAATTGGATTCAAAATTGCTTTAAGGGTTCAAGCCAAAATCTCAATGTAGGAACAGTCTGATTAATGTTTTAATTATATTTGCTCACTTGTTTGATGTTTCCTTCAGATCAACAAGATGTGTGCAATTTATGTGCAATTAAAAACCAGTGTCATTCCATATGCATTCTCCTGAAAGAGCACATAAGAGTAACTTGAAGAATGAGCTATAATGAGGTGGAAAAATCCAAATGTTTTATTTCAATGGCTTCTTCTGGAAAGAAGGGTGAGTTGTATCAATATGAATTTTACTTACATCGTAAGTAAATGCTGCATAGGTAATGTATTTAGTGTATTTAAGCATCAGGGAAACAAGTTAAGCTGTCAGAAGTCCTGAGATGGTGACGACTACTGCAATGTGATTGCTCACACCAACTTATGAGTTTGTGTGACAAACTTAGAAGTTATGTTCTATTTTTGTGAATTTTTCCATGTGGTGTATAGAGGAGGTTGGACAAAGAAAGTTATTTGGATGCAAAGCCTACCCAAGCCTCTTGAATGCTTAACAGCCTCTAGCTTTACAAACTTGGGAAAAATGCAATAGCAGAAAATTTAGAAGTATATGTTTTAATTGAAATCATAATTTATAATCAACATTGAAAGTTGTGCCTAGTATGAAAGGAATATAAATTATATCCACTGACATTCCAACAAGAAAAAATCAACTAGAAAACAAGTTTAAAGCTAGTCCTTTTATCTATGATTCAGATAAAAACCAAGTCAGTAATGTCTGAAAGCTGTTATCATCAGGATGACCATTCCCTAAAATAGGTGATGTCAGGCTGATTTCCTGAAGACTGATGGGTGTGTCACAAACCCCCAACTCACTTTCACCAGACCTAACTGGGGTATCGGGACTGTAAGAAGGTGAAGGAGCATAGACACAGCAATGCCTTGAAAGAGCCTGCTGCTGCTTTCAGTTGAGGACGTCCAATATAAATCCTCCAAAGAAGACAAAAAAAAAGTCTACATAATATTATAATAAAACTAATTCCAAATTTTTGCCTCACATTTTATTAATCAGGAGTACCTTTATGATCTGATATGGGGCAATTCTAAGTTTACATCCTTACATGCGAGGATAAAAGCCTTTAACCCTTGCTATCTACAGATCTGGTGCCAGAATTATTATGCAATCTAATGTGTTACCAACCAAATGAATATAAAAGGGAAAGATTTAAAAAAAAAAGCATAATAAATAATCTTCTGTAGAAATATTGAAAGTGCTTTGAAGCAACAGTTCATTCCTTACTCAGAAAGCTGGAGGCTGCTCAGGTCTCCTAGATTACCATAGTAACTAAAAGAATAATTTAAATCTGCCTTTTAAAGAGTTGTAAATAATGCAAGCATAATATCAGTCACTGTTCATTGCCATTTCATATACTTCAGAAGACAATTTGAAGAAGACTGGTATTACAGTTCCTGTTGTAAGGAGTTCCAGCATAATAAAGTCTTGTGTCTAGATCTCTCAGTTTGTTGTTTGTTTTTTTTCTCCAGATCTTTCTGAGAAGTCAGAACTGGTATAAAAGACTTCATTTACATGTCTCTTTGGGAACCTGAAATGGTTGTAGACATCCACTTCTCTGTTTATCCAAAAATCATCATTATGAAGGATTGAGAATCAGACTCTCTATGTGTGTGTGTGCCAAATGTTGAAGGATCTGCTGGAAATATTAACAGAGCTAGTACACAGCTGCAAACTGCCTGTCAGGGTCTTCAGTGTTATCCACAAGAGTTGGAACACACAATATATGGGTGCTGCTTTCAATATAATTAAAAATATTACTAGGGAAAACCTTTTAGATGGGGATTTAAATACAAGGATGAAATGGTACTGATGATCTTGTACAGATTTCTATAAGGAAAAAGGGACATAAAATTCTGATCTTTAGTGTTGGAATGAAAAATATAGGAGGCCAAGAGATTCCTGAAGAACAACATAGATAGCCTTTTTTATCGTGTAGAAACTAGATATTATAAATAATTGGGAAGATGTCAAAGATATATGTATGAATAGGAAAAATATGGCTGAGGATTATATGGAAATTTGAAATTCTGAGACAATTCCCAGATGCCATTTTAATTCCATATAGTGTGCAATGAATTTATAAAATACAGTAAAGTGGTGTTGTGTGATTTGGAAGAGCAAATGAGTTGTGTGCTTTGAAGCATTAGGCCTTAGTCCTTTTCATGGTAGATATGGAATTTCATAGCATGTCTCCCCTTTGACTAGGATCAGATGGTTCTGTATCTCCTGGGTCAACCTCTCATTGTCATGGTAATCATGATAGGGATGAGAAAAAAGCCTTCTGAAAGCAAGCTGAAAATTATTAGCAAACTGAGTAAAATGATGCTTAGAAATTATTTTCTTTAGCAAAAAACGTAAACACATTTTTGTCTCTTCTGATTACTGGGGTGGCCCTCTTTAGATACAGGAAAGGGACAAATCCAGTTTACATCCTTAAGACAGCCCAGCATGTTTTGGCATCTGGACAAAACTGTTTTCTTTCAAGAGCCTCTGTCATACACATTCATCTTCCCCCTGAAGAATACATGTTTTCTCAAAAGCATCATTTTCTCTGTGCTCTCTGGCTCTGGATTAGTATATTCCTGGTTAACTTCTTTGAAGGGCCTAGAACTAAAGTCTTCCTTTTGTTTAGACTTCTGTTGAGCCCAGGCAGCCTGATGCACTGAGAGTATATACCTATGGTGTGTAGAGCAAGGCTGTTTGGCTGTTTGGCCGTGATCCAGGCAGCTTTTATGTCTTGTCCTACGGGGAAATGTGTAATTGCTGCCTTTTCTTCCTGACATGTGAGGCACCATCTCGGGAAACCTAAACCTAAGATAATAAACCATTAATATTTACCATTAATATTTGCCGCATTTATTGCAGGCACATTGGGAACAAATAGGAAAATCCTTTAGTAGAGAGACATGCATCCATATTAAAAGATAGAAAGAAAAAGAATATTGTGACAGACAATCTTTTCATATATATTCAATACAAAGAGTGAAGTTCAGTGAGGATTATTAAGGTGTGAGCCTTTGCCTCTTTGAAGGTACAGAGACTTTGTTTATATTGCAGTATTGATATGAAGTGTGTATAAACTCTATGATGGCTCAGGCAGGGAAGGTGTATAAGAAAACAGGCCGTTTAGGATTGGTGTTAGTATTGTTAAAATAGATAGGATCTATGTAGGTGGGCATAGAAGTCTTAGAAAAGAACACAGATAGTTCAAATGTGTAACACAAACAAGAGGGCTTACTTTGATGCAATTTCTGACTTGATAGCATTCTCTTAAATGAATATAATCCTTAGTCTATTAAACTTAGTCTAACATTATATTGAACTCAGAGCACTTGCTTTGCACTTAGAGGAGGCAAAATGCTGTGATGTATTGATCATGCAGCAAAAAGATGTTATTAGAGTACTTAAGAAGACTGTGGTAGCTTTCCTTGGGGCAAAAAAGACAGTATCAGTCTCCCAGCTCTTGTTTTTGGCAATTAGAAATTGAAGCCCAAAACTCAGATTTCCACCAAGTTAATAATTCTGTATAAACCTCAGTTTTCCAAATTTATCAGAAAGATCAGTAACAGAAATAGTTCTATAAAAACCCTATCAATTTATATATAGTGTATTTTTTTATTACCCATTGATTTCATCTTCATTTTGCCTGACTCATTTTTCCTATGGTGCCACTTACTTTGTATTATAGTTCCACTGAATTGAATTTACTTTGCAGAGAATTCAAGTGCCACAACAATGGTACATTTACAAATGGTAGGTAAAACAACAGAATGAGAAGAGCTAAATCTTGATGACCTGTGTTGTGACCTAGGAATTCATATGGTTTCAATTTTTAGCTGCAGCTGGTTTTCACAATCCAGTTTGAAATCCAACAAAGACTATCAGAAATATTAGTATATAATTTCAATGCTACATAGCTCCCTTAAGATATGTTGCTATAAAATAAACAAACTTTTAAAGATGGGTAGTATATCCGTAAGATTAGGTAAAATTAATTTGTATTGTATATTTATATAGTATTTAAGATAATTTAGTCTAGCATCGCAATCCACAACTAATCACTAGTGAAGTACCATGTTTCCATAATGCTTCCAGGTGAAACAGGTTTCACAGCTGCATTGTTTAAAGTCATTTTGGTTTTTTTTCCAATAAAACTCTATCTAAGTTTTAGGCATAAAGAAGATTCTAACCTGCATAAGCAAAGGACTTCCAATGTTGAGTTCTTTTTAGTTACGTTGGTAAGAAAAATAAAAAAAGGCACTCAGGAAATGATACAAGAGAAGATCCAAAGATAAAATACCCTGCAGATTTGTAGAACACAGTATAGAAGAACAATTAAGTGCAAAGGCATATGTTCAATGTACTTAAGGCAATGTTTGTACTGTACATGCTATAAGTTTGGTCCAGACTAGCCAAATCAAAATTAGAAATAAGATGTTGCCACATCAGTTTCATTCCATATGTAACATTAGTATAAGATGTAAAATCAAGTGCAAGATTTTCCTGTTCACTGTCAAATACTCTATAAGTTAACATACAGGTGCATTGCTTCTTCATGGTGCAGATTCATCCACAAGAAAGCATTTATGTGAATTGTACATTAGTGGTGAATTATGTAGATAGGAAAGCATGTATCATTTTCCCATCTGTTGCTTCACTATGTATTGTTCTATTGATTTGGAAATAACAACTCTTCTAGTATTGCTCTAATTGGTTGCTTAGTTCCAGTTCCATGTTCTGTGAGGGTCACCCAATGTGATTGTCCCATCTGCAGCTCCTGACTGGGCTCTACAAGCCTTTGCTGCCTCATTGCATCAATGGATTTGCAATACCCAATTTGGATAGCAGTCAGGACTGGGGCACTCAGTAGTACTTGGTTAGAAACTTGCTTTGTTGTAGTTGGGAAAATTCTGCTTTATTTTATTTTACTTTATTTTATTAAAATTCATTAAAAAATAAATGAGTTAGCTGCCTCTTGTTTTCAACACTCATTTTTCATGTCAGAATTTACATGACTTACTTCATTAAATCAGGTCATGAGGTTAGGCAGGGCAGAAAATTAGAAGACCTAAAGCCCAACTAGAACTTAATCTGGCTAATCTGCCATAAAAGATAATAAAAAATGTTTCTATGAATATATCAGAAACAAAAGGAGGGTTAAGAAGAATCTCCATCCTTTAGTGGATGTGATGGGAAAGGCTGAGGTACTTAATGTCTTCTTTCCCTCAGTCTTTAATAGTAAGACCAGTTGTTCTAGGGGCACCCAGCTCCCTGAGCTGGAAGACAGGGATGGGAAGCAGAATGAAGCCCCCATAGTCCAAGGGAGAATAGTCAGTGACTTGCTACATTACTTAGACACATACAAGTCTTTGGGCCACGATGGGAGGCATCCCAGAAAACTGAGGGAGCTGGCAGAAGTGTTCACCAAACCACTTCCCATCATTAATCATCAGTCAGTCCTGGCTAACTGGAGAGGTCCCAGACGACTACAGACTAGCAAATGTGACACCAATCTGCAAGAAGCGTCAGAAGGAGGAACCAGAGAACTACAGGCCCTGTCAGTCTGACAGGGATCAGGCCCAGTCAGCATGGGCTTATGAAAGGCAAGTCCTGCTTGACCAACTTGATCTCCTTCTCTGACAAGGTGATGCACTGAGTGGATGAGGGAAGGCTGTGGTGTTGTTCGCCTGGACTTTAGTAAAGCCTTTGAAACCTCTTCTCACAGCATTCTTCTGGAGAAACCACCTGCTCATGGCTTGAACAGGTGCCTTCTCTGGTGGCTTCTCCTCAGACCCTGCTTGAGCCCAGGCTANGAGGGGCACTCTTCACTGGGTAAAGTCTGTCTGGATGGCTGGGTGCAGAGTGTGGTGGTGAATGGAGTTACATCCAGCTGTCAGCCATTCACTAGTGGTGCCCCCCAGGGCTCAGTGTTGGGGCCAGTCCTTGTTTGATATCTCTGACAATGATCTGGATAAGGGGATTGAATGCACCTTCAGTCAGTTTGCAGAGGACATCAAGTCAGCCAGGAATGTTGACCTGCGGAAGGATGGGAAGGGTCTACAGAGGGATCTGGGTAGGATGGATTGATAGGCCAAGGCAAATGGTACGAGGTTCAACAAGGCCAAGTGCCAGGTCCTCCATTTGGGTCACAACCCTATGCAGTGCTACAGGCTGGGAAAGCTGCCCAGCAGAAAACGACATGGGGGTGTTGGTCAGCAGCCACTGAACATGAGCCAGCAGTGTGCCCAAGTGGCCAATAAGGCCAGTGGCACCCTGGCTTGTGTCAGAAATAGTGTGGCTAGCAGGACCAAGACAGTGATTGTCCCTGTACCCAGCAGTGGTGAGGCCGCACCTCAAATCCTGTGTTCAGTTCTGGGCCCCTCACTACAAGAAGACACTGAGATGCCAGACTGAGTCCAGAGAATGGCAATGAAACTGGTGAAGGGTCTGGAGTGCAAGTGTTATGAAGAGTGGCTGAAGGAGCTGGGGGTGTTTAGTCTGAGGGGAAGGCTGAAGCTTTAGGCTGTAGCTCTCTACAGTTACCTGAAAGGGGCTTGTAGCAACCTGGGGGTCAGTCTGTCTTCCCAGGTAACAAGTGACAGGACAAAAGAAAATGGCCTCAAGGCACACCAGGGGAGGTATAGATTGAATATTAGGAAAAATTTCTTTGCGGAAAGGGTTGTAATGCATTGGAACAGGCTGCCCAGGGAAGTGGCTGAGTCACCGTCCCTAAAGGTAACTAAAAGGTGTGTAGATGTAGTGCTTAGGGACATGGTTTAGTGGTAGACTTGGCAGCATTGGGTTAACTTGAGTTAACTTGAGTTGGACTTCAGGATCTTAAAGGTCTTTTTCAACCTAAATTATTCTATAATTATGTTGGTTTTTGTACCTTTCTGCTTCCAGAAACACTCACTTGTTTTTTTACACCATAACTAGAGGCTAAGGTAGCTAGGAGGACACCTGTGCTTGTGAACACATTGCATGTAGAAGGAAATGCATTATTTAAACTCCATTCATTTGCAGCAGTGCTGCATAGTCTTTTTCTTCTGACATAACTTTTGTGAAGCTGTGGCAGTAGCTTTAGGATCTGTTAAGTATTCATTGAGAATATCCCTGTAAGAGTCATTTGCACATTTTTAAAATTGTTATAATTTATAAGATATATAATATTGAATATTTCAATGCTTTGTTCTGTTTTTTGAATTATAAACTATAAAAATATTTGCATATTTTTCTGGATAATTTTAAAATCGAAGTTTTTAAACATTTGTCATTCTTAGACATTTAAAAGGAGAAATGCTGAAAATGTATTCTAAGCTGCAGAATAAATTTCTATTCCAGAAAAAAACCCAGCCAACCAACCAAACAAAACCCAACCAAACAAAAACCCCAGAAAGCAAATGTGTGTTCTTAAATTCATCTCTATTCAGCAAGCCATTTAAACATACCAAGGTTCCACTGGAACTTCAAGACATACTTAAGTGGCCTGACAAATAGCGATAAACTTCAACAAACGCTTAAAGTTAAGTGCTTTGAAACAGAATTCAATGATGCAATTCCCATCCTGTAAATTATTAAATAGATGTGGGTGAAACTGTAAAGTATGAACTTTAGCAAGCTTACTAATGAGTCTAAGAAATCTTCTCTGCTAAGGGACTAACAATAGTTAAAAATATATAAGCTGTCATTTTATAGAGTTATATGATTTGGTTACATTTAGGCACAAAAATGATATTTTGAAAAGGCATATGGTTAAACAGCTACACAATGGAGTTTTCTATAAAAACAAAAAATATGTTATTTTAAAACTACAACTTCTCTAGCAGACAACCTGCAACATTAACTTCTGCCCTGTTTTAGATGTCATGGCAGTAGGACTACCTGGCACAGCTTCTGACCTCTTAATGGTACGAGTTTAGGGGAGTGTGGTCTGGATGCAAGTCCTATTTTAATACAGGCTTGGTTGGATTACTGCTGTTGTCTTTACTAGCCTTAAAAAGCTATAGAGTAAAACACATCTGAAATATGTTCTCCTATATATGAGTTATAAAACATTTGGCTCTTACCTAATGACAATATGTTTTATGCTAAAGCTTATGATCTATATATGAAACATCAAGATAGAAAAGATACCATTGGTTAATTTGAACTAGGAAGTATTTGCTGGGTAGTTTGTATGGGGGGAAAAAAAGTTATGAACTTCAAGGGGAAGGATTATTGTCTTTTTAAAGCTTCTTAATGTAGTATGCCTTCTCTCGAAGGGAATGACTCATTATAAGACGTTCTCTTGACAAAGAATAGTTAATTGTCACTCTAAAAATTACCCTGTTGTTTATGTATTTCTAATTAGAATCTGATTACACTTCATTTGCGTAAACAGGTAATGGTAGCACCAATATTCATCTATGAAACTCTAAAAGAGATAATTACCCAAAGCTTAGACTAATTGTTAGCATAAAGGGCAGAGAACATGACTTTGAAGTAGAAAGTGCTAGGAGAAACTGCCAGTCGTTCAAAGATAGCCCATTGGATATGTAGATAGACATGATTTTATTAGCATGTAAAGCTTTTACTGGGCAGAAAGCCACCCGGTTTAAAAAAATGAAATGAGGAAATGAGAAAATAGAAAATCAATTTGTAAAGACTCAGGTGGGGAAACAAAGTAATTAATGACAGGGATTAAAAGTAACAAGAAAAAAAAGTTACTTGCTGGAGCATTAGAAGGCAACCAGATTAAATTCAGTGAAAGGGCACTTTTAATAAGCATTAGGAGGAAAAGCAATGAAGAATCCTGTGTAAGTATACATGAAGTACGGTAGGTAAACAGTATAAGAGCTTTCTGGTACTTGGAACACACCGATTATATATCCATGGGAGAAAGAGATAAAAAAAAATAAAAAAAATCACCTGCAAGAAAGCAAGTAGGCTGGGATCTGCTCAAATTAAACTTTAGTCCTAGCAGAGCTAAACAAGTAATTGTCCTCAGCCGCTAATAAGGCATTTTGCCTAGGTTGTGGGTAATTCTGGAAGAGTGCTGTGAAAGTTGCATCAGTTTTGAAAAGCTTGAAAGGACCTGTTGAATAAATAATTATGTCATTCTTAACCATAGCAAAGAGATTGCTAATTTGGGATCTTATTAGCAAAAATTAGAGGATAAAATATAATTTAGATCAGTCAACGCACCACTTTAGAAAGTAGTTACTATAGTTCTTTCACTGGGCGGTGTGTGTATCTGTGTTTCTTCCCTTGCTTTGAAAACTGTGTAATTCTGAGTGCTTACATGCTCACATAACAGCCATTGATTCCTTCAAAGCTTTTCAGTCAATACCACAATAACACTTTGATTTAGAAGAATTTCCATTACACAAAATTAACATTACACGGATTAAAAACTGACTCGCTGTTTGATCTCCAGATGTCATTGTTAATGAAAAGACATAAACAAAGAAAGTTATTGTAATGAGGCTATTTTCCCAGAAGCTTTTTTTTTTTTGCCTAATACTTTTATCAATGATCTAGACAACATAAAATATTACGGCAAAGTTTGCAAATGACAGTAAATACTGGAGAGTTTGTACTGCTTTTCCTAGTGGGTCTGAATCATCTCATTGAGAGCCACAATCTCACAAAGGTGGTGTTCGCCTCCCTGCAATTGCACAGATGAATTAGGGAGCAGGAAAACCCATTTTATCAACAAGTGGCTTAAAGATTGGTGCTACAAGTGGAATTTTGTTACTTTTGACCATGGGGCAATTTTTATGGTACTAGGCCTGCTAGAGTCAGATGGGCTTCATCTATCTGGCAAGGGCAAAGAACTGTAAGTTGGCAGGGTGGATCAAGTGGGCTTTAAACTAGGATTGAAGATGAAACCAGGCTTTCCAGAGATGAGCGTAAGGGTGGTAAGCCAGGGTTAGAAGTGAAATCAGCAGCCCAGCTGAAGTGCATGTACACTAATGCATGCAGTATGGATAACAAACAAGAAGAGCTGGAAGCCAAGTTGGCGGGGAGTGTCAATCTGCTGAAGGGTGGGAGGGCTCTGCAGAGGGACCTTGACAGGCTGGATAGATGGGCAGAATCCAACAGCATGAGGTTGAACAAGGCCAAGTGCCAGGTCCTGCACTTTACCTCAACAACCTCAGGCAGCACTACAGGCTGGGGACAGAGTGGCTGGAGAGCAGCCAGGCAGAAAGGGACCTGGGGGTGCTGGTTGACAGGAAACTGAACATGAGCCATCAGTGTGCCCAGGTGGCCAAGAAGGCCAGTGGCATACTGGCCTATATCAGGAATAGTGTGGCCAGCAGGACCAGGGAAGTGATTCTTTCCTGGTACTCCGCACTGGTTATGCCACACCTTGAGTACTGTGTCCAGTTCTGCGCCCCTCAGTTTACGAAGGATGTTGAGGTGTTAGAGTGTCCAAAGAAGGGCAACAAGGATGGTGAAGGGGCTGTAGCGCAAGTCCTGTGAGGAACAGCTGAGACAGCTGGGATTATTTAGCATAGAGAAGAGAAGGCTTGGGGAGACTTTATCACTCTCTACAACTCCCTGAAAGGAGGTTGTAGCCAGGTGGGTATTGGTCTCTTCTCCCAGGCGACCAGCAGTAGGACAAGAGGGCACAGTCTTAAGCTGCACCAGAGGAGGTTTAGGTTAGATATTAGGAAGAAATTTTTTACAGAGAGAGTTGGCATTGGATCCAGTTGGTCACTGGAATGGGCTGCCCAGGGAGGTGGCAGAATCACCATCCCTGGATGTATTTAAGAGGAGACTGGATGTGGCACTTAGTGCCATGGTCTAGTTGACAAGGTGGTGTTAGGTCAAAGGTTGGACTCAATGATCTCAAAGGTCTTTTCCAACCTAGATGATGCTGTGATTCTCTGATTCGCTGAAAAAGTCAATTTAAAAGGGTCAAATACAATGTATTACATACACAAGGGTTCTGGCAACATTAGCTGTATCTATAGAGTAGGAGACTCAGGGTCAGAAGAGTTTTACAACGTGGGGCTTGAGAAATGCAGTTCATGAGGTTTATCAAAGACTGAGGTGGGTGGCTTTATGGGGCATAGAAGAAAGTTTAGCCATGTGCATGTAACACACAGTATCACTTGATCATAGGGTCAGAGAACAGTCATATGGAGGTAGTATGGACGTGTTTCTTGACTGTCCTGCTGGAGGATATGAGCACTGTATTGCCCTGAGCATGTTCATTACATTTACAACTCTTCATTAAGGCAATGAATGTATCAAAATCTTGTATGTCTGGGCTTGTACTGTGGTTGGCTGACACAGTATGGAAAGGCTCCTCTCTGATGCACAATAGCCCGATTGTGCTTTGTGGGTAGAGGGTTAGGCTGACACACTGAAAATAAGATAGAACACTGGTGGGAAAGCACTCATTGTCTCAAATCATATGGAGAACCTTCCTTCTCAGATGCTTCTCTGGTACATCTTTTTCACACAGTGAATGAAGCGACAAAGAGTTCAACGAATTTATAAGTGAGAAATAATTTGCTTCATTGTCTTTTGGAGCACAGGGCATGGTTTTCTTTTAGGATTACCTGGAGATATGGCATCACTACAGATGAAGCCAGCCCCTATCAGGCTCTTGGTCAATCCCAGTTTCTCCTTTTCTTTGAGGATAGCATGCAAAACTCCTGTGGGATAAGATAGCTTCTGCTGTGACTGCTGGGAACAATATCACCTGGGTGGCTATGCCTTGAGAAAATTTAATAGCACAAGGCACAAGGTGTCTGTAATCTATTGATTCACTATGGCCTTGAGTGCTGAAATAATGAAAGTCTGTGAAACTTCATAATAAATGTATCATGAACGTATTTGAAATATTATTTCCCAAAAGCATCCTGAACGGATGGGGCAGATGCTGCAATTGTCATATGAACAAATTTAATGTTTCATACATGAAAAAAGATACTGCAAAACTTGTACAGAAGCAGCAGCTTGCATTTTTTTTCTTGGATGATGGCATTGAACAAACTTTGGGTGAATTGCTTATGGGAACCTGATGCTCCAGCATTAAATAATAAAATATTTGTGCAATTAACTCACATGAGTTCATAAGCAAAGTTTCGTGTTTTCTTCTTAATATTAAAAAATAATTATCACCCTGGCTATGAATTCTAATGGCTTCTGTATGTACATATATAGGTGCCCATATATAAGAAAACTTGATGTTCAGTTGAATTTTTCTGCTCTTTATAAAAATAATATAGGCTTGAACTGGCTCGATGGCCTTTGAAACAGTAAATTAATCTTAACTCGTGACGACAGGCATAATGTCAGTGAAACCATGCCAACTTTCCTTTGCTGCAGCACATGAATATATGGATGCTAAAATGGGTAATTTGTAAAGTTTCTTTATAAAGGTAGCCTTGAAAATTAAGGGGCAAAGAGAATTTGTATCTGAACTTAGGAGTTTGCTATAATCAGAAACAGATGTTGGATTTTCTTGGTAGCTATTATTATCCAATTAAAATCAGAGATTATTCCACTATGCACTCAAATTATTTCACTCCAGACATCTTCCCTCGTAGGGAACCGATTTGAGGCTCCAGAGAAAGGTGCTGCACATTTTAGAGACTGTATATGCCAGGTTTCTAATCGAACAAATGCCTGGAATCCCAGTGTTTGAAATTCACGTGTGGAGACACATGAGGGCACCACTGGGCGGGGGATGGCTGCTGGTGGAAAACGGATATGTGTTGGCTAGCTGGTAGGATGCTCCTGGACTCTAGGCAGGGGAACATGGCTGGTGGGTGGCCTCAGGGCAAGCCCCTGCAGTACAGGTGGTACAGCAGCAAAGGAGAGAGCCGACGCTAGAAAAATGGATTTCATAGTCTGTTAAAAGACTTGACAGATTAGCTATCAAGTTCCAGAAAAATTCGGCAAAATTTCTGAATATAGTTATATAATTTTGTAAAATATGAATAGCTCTATTCAGACATCTTGTTTAAATGGTAAGAAACCTTCAGTCCTTGTGGTACATTCTTAGGAAAAAGTAATAATACAAATAAGACAAAGAAAGCCCTGCAAATATGAAGGAGTTAATGGAATTTGTCTTGCTTTCTCATCAGTTTTCTAGGCTGCACCTTTCAAAGTAGCATAATATTGACTAAGCCTCATTAAACTGATCGAGAAATTATTTTTTAAAGAAAAATGCAAAATTAATGATCCATGTACTAATATCAATAAGCCACTTCAGAATGTACATTGATAAACTATTGCTATGAAAAAATGCTCTCAATTTGGTATGCAAAATGAACAAGATGAGGGCATGTGCTGGCTAGGCACTTAGGAAGGCATGAAATTCATACAGGGAATAGTTGGTGAAGAAAGGGTGTTGTTGGCAATGACCCACTACTCACTGAGTCAGCATGAAGTTGTCATTGCAACAAGAACAAATCTCATTGAGGGATTTATTGGCAAAAATTCTATATGTAAGTTACCATTAATTATTCTACTTTCTTCTTTACTGTTGAGGCTTGGCTGGTCTACAGCATCCTATTGTGGACATTACATTCAAATGACTAGAGGAGAGCAACAAGAATGATAGAAGTTTGGGAAAATGTGACAATTTGAATCAAGAAGAGAAGTCTGAAGGGAAATTATAGCTCATGATAGATTTAGATGTAAAGTAAAAGATTATCATTAATAGGACAACATCAGTTGTCCTCCACAGTCAAAAGACAAAGACAAAATTTATTCTGTTTAAGAAAGAGGGACTTGCTAAAAAACAGTCAATGGGCACATCAAGTTGCCTGAAGAGAATAGGCACTTCACTTGAGGTTTTTAAGAGTGGGGTAAAAACCCATGTTGGATTTGGCCTGAAATATATTTAACCCTATATCACTGTGGGTAAATACCTAAGAGAAGGCCTCAGGAGATCTTGCGTTTTATGGCATCAGCTGTGCAGTAAACTCTTACTGATGGAACATCCTGTCAAGGCTTTTTGCATATTTAACAACTTCTTCAGTTCTGCTGTCTCTCATTTAATGAAGATTAAAAAACAATGTGCCAGGAAAAAAGATTTACAATCTCACTTCACAGAATCACAAAATGTGCTGAGTTGGAAGGGACCCACAAGGATCATCACATCCAACTCCTGGCCCTGCACAGGACCATCCCCAAGAGTCACACCATGTGCCTGAGAGTATCATCCAAACACTTCTTAAACTCTGTCAAGCTCGGTGCTGTGGCCACCTCTCTGGGGAGCCTGTTCCAGCCCAACAACCCTCTGGGTGAAGAATCTTTTTCTAATATCCAACCTAAACCTCCCCTGACACAATTCAGGCCTTTCCCTCTGGTTCTGTCACTGGTCACCACAGAAAAGAGATCAGTGCCTGCCCCCCCTCTTCCCACCCAAGGAAGTTGTAACTGCAATGAGGTCTCCCCTCAGTCTCCTCTTCTCCAGGCTGAACAGACCAAGTGACCTCAGCTGCTCCTCATACAGCTTCCTCTTAAGGCCCTTCACCATCTTTGTTGTCCTCATTTGGATGCTCTCTAACAGCTTAATATCTTTCTTATATTGTGGTGCCCAAAACTGCCACAGTGTTCAAGGTGAGGCCGCACCAGTGCGGAGCAGAGTGGGACAATCCCATCCCTCGACTGGTTGGCAATGCTTTGCCTGATGTCCCCCAGGACACAGTTGGCCCTCCTGGCTGCCAGGGCACTGCTGACTCATATTCAACTTGCCATTGACCAGGACCCCCAGGTCCTTTTCCACGGCCCTGCTTTCCAGCACCTCATTCCCCAGTCTGTACAAACATGCAGGTGCAGAATCCAGCACTTTCCCTTGTTGAACTTCATATGGGTGGTGCATCTGCAGGTCCTCTCTGCCTTCAAGGGAGTCAACAGCTCCTCTGAGCTTTGTGTCATCTGCAAACTTGCTTAGGCTTCCAGGCCTGCATCCAAGTCATTTATGAAGATGTTGAAGAGCACAGGGCCTAAGATGGAGCCCTGTGGAACCCCACTAGTGACAGGTCACCAGTCACTAGTCTCAGTCTGATGTGTTACCCTCTGTGCTCAACCCATGAGCCAATTGCTCACCCACCATGTGGTGTGTTTATCCAGCTGTGTGCTGGACACTTTGTCCAGAAGGATACTGAAATCTAGAAAGATTACATCAACTGGCTTCCCTTGACCAATTAGGTGGGTTACCTTGTCATACAAGGAAATCAGGTTGGATAAGCAGGACTTTCCTCTCATGAAGCCGTGCTGTCTGTGACCAATGACTGCAGTGTCTTTCAGGTGTTTTTTAATACCTCCCAGAACAATCTCCATAACTTTACCAGGCACTGAAGTGAGACTGACAGGCCTATAGTTTCTGAAGTCCTCCTTCTTGCCCTTCTTGAAAACTGGGACCACGTTCACCAGTTTCCAGTCAGCTGGGACCTCTCTGGATTTCCAAGACGACTCAAAAATTATTGAGAGAGGTTGTGTAATGACATCAGCCAGCTCTTCGAGGATTCTGGGATGAATCCCATCAGGCCACATAGATTTGTAGGGATCCAGCTGAAGCTGAAGATCCTGCACAATTTCAGGTTCCACTGGGAGTTTATCATTCTTGTAGTCATGGTTCTCCAGCTCAGGACAGTGAGAACCTCTTGGTCCATCATCCGTGTTGAAGACAAAGAAAGTGTTAAACACCTCTGTCTTGTCTCTGTCCCTGTTTGTGAGGTGATCATCCTCATCCTGTAATGGGCCAATGATATTTCTATACTGCCTATTGCCATTAATATTTGAAGAATTTGAAAAACTCGTTTCATTGGTTCCCACATTTCTGGCCAGCTTCAACTCCAATTGAGCTTTGGCCACACAAATTTTCTCCCTACAGCAGCAAGCAGCATCTCTGAATTCTTCCCATGTCACTTGACCTTGCTTTCACTTATTTTCTTTCACAGAACTGCCATTCACCAAGATAAAAATCATACAAAAGGAGGGAAGGAATGGATAGATATGTTGCTGTTGCTGCTCCTGGCCACCTAGGGACTACTATCTTCAGCAGTGGGTTAAGCTGGAGCAGTAGCAGCAGATTTTTTTTCTTATTTTCCACCCTTTTCAAAGCTATTGTCTCCTCCTACCAAATGGGGATGCTTACTGTACCTGGTAGCATCCTTAGCTAGGCTCTGGCTGGGCTTTATGTTTATTCCATTTACTCTATTTCATTTTCAAAGTAAAGCAATATTACCACAGTTTTGCTCATTGGGTGTATTTGAACACATTTAACCACGGGGTCACCTTGAACAGACTGGTTAGAACTCGTTTCTGATTAGCCTTAAAATACTAATTCATCACTTTGCTCATTACTTAAGAAAAAAAAAAAGGATTTTCTTTTTGTCTTTTTTTTAGCCTCCTAATGCCAAAAGGATCTCACTAAGTTGAAAGGGTAATTTTTTTCTCAAATTTTTCTTTCGCATTTTTCAGTAGCAGAAATCTGAATGTTCAGTTACTGATTCTTGTGGAAGACCTCGGGGACAGACTAAAGGAATTTAGTTGAAATTCAAGTGCAACTGCTTTCTGATTTATTTCCTGCTCCACCACCCTTACATTGGGATGCTGAAGCAGTCAAGATCCATTGAAGATGGGCAGCTGTGGCCTTACCCCTGGATATTGCCTGTCTTTCTGAAGAGCTTGCCCAGGCCTGGATATGGATTGTGCGGTTTGTCAAACAAGGTTTCAGCCCTTCCAGCCCACAGAGCTGAAATCATGGGGGGCCAGGCATCGCTGGGGACGCGCAGCTGGTTGTCAGTGCTCAAGCAGTTCCTCTGAACCCCACCTTTAGCTTTATGGGGCAAAAGAGCACAAGCACAGATTGGCTGCAGGCAAACCCGAAATCATTGCAGTTGTCCTTCTTTCTGGCTGGGGAATATTCCATGTATTTTAGGGAAAGGTGCCATCTCTTGTTCCGGGAACAGCGGCCTGTGGGAGAACGAGGTCAGAGGGGTACCAGGGGCCCGTGTTGGCTGCTGCGGGCTAGGGGAGAGAGCCTTTTGTGCCTGTGAACGACACTTCACGGGAACAGAAACCGCGCACGAATTCGGGTCAAAATGCGGGAAGAATGAGCCCTGGGAGCCAAGCCACGCGTTTTTTCCTCCAGAAAATCGTCCATGGTAAAGGTGACACGCCATGGCTCGAGCAGTCAAAAGGAAGCCGAACAACACAACGCAAAAACAGGATTTTGGCCGCTCTGCAGCACCGCCCCGCGCTGCCCCCGTTGTTTTGCGGCGGAGACACTCGGTCCCGTCCCTGGGGCGGGCCGGCCTCTAGGCAAAACACCGCGGAGCCACCCCGCACCGGCGCCGGAGCCCCACCTCCTGTTCTGCCCCGGCCCCGGCCCCGGCCCCGGCCCCGGCGGCGGCCCCGGCCCCAGCTGCGGCCTCCCCCTGCTCTCAGCGGGACCTGTGCGCGGAGCCGTTCTTTTCAACCGCTCCAAATGCTCTGTT
>WEIV01010142.1:284162-298245 GCA_013390005.1 Calyptomena viridis | reverse complement strand
GTATTTGTGCTGCTAGTTGCAGCTACTAGAAAGTACCTGATTTCTCTTTTCCTAATTCCTTGAAAAGAAATTAGTTTGTACCATTAGTTTGTACCAGTCTGTATCATAGCAGATGAAGTGGACTGTGTCATTTGGATTGCTGGGTGCCACAGAAGAGGCATGTGATTNATCTCAATTGTGTTGATGGCCTTGGGGCTGACAGGAGGATTATTACAGCAATGTTCTCGCTTTCTAAAAAGCTTACATCATTTTTCTTTACAAATTTCAAAGATGATTGAACTGTTTTTTCTGACGTGGTACCAACAGTTCCAAACCTGCTAGAGGTGGTCCTTGCTGCTGCTGAGTCTCTGAAGGAGTCTGCTGCTGGAAATGAACTGGGATGGAGGAAAATGTCGTTAGTACAGAGCTGTGCAGAAGGCTTTTAGGATTGAGATGATGAATTTTCTGAAAAGGAAGAATAATTGAAACTGCTGTAGTTCCACTTTGCTTACTCCAACAAGATTTTGTCAGTAGGTTCTTAGTTATTTGTTGCTTTCTGCATAATAGACTGAAAAAAGGAGCAGAATGAATGAGATATCTTTAAAAGTTAGGTTTTTGGTTGATGGATATTTTTGTGTGTGTTTGTTTTTTGTTTGTTTGGGGGTTTTTGTGGGGTTTTTTGAGCTGCTAATACTCTTGAAGTTGCCTTGTCTCAAAAAGAAATCTTTGGAAATGGCCATAATTGACAGCATCTGCATGAAATTTTGGGGTTTTTGAAGGATCTATAAAGAACTCTTAGATAAAACACTGATAACTTAGATTTTTATTGTTAGGTGGCTTGATCATAGATGTCTTTGTAAAATGAAAGTGCATTTAATATGCAAAATATCTGAGAGTACTGAAATAGAAAGGTCTAAAATTCTGTGGACAATTCTGTGCAGGATCCAGAGCTTTTAACCTATCCAGAGCTTTTAACCTATCCCTCCTGTCAGCAGTACAAAGAGGAATCAAAAGAAGCAAAAGCAAAACATCTGAGTGATAGTCCCTTGTATATGCTGCCAGCACTAAAGGGAAGAGAAAGCTAGAAGTCTCTCTGGTTCATCCATTGTACATTGAGCATATGGTCACAGCTTTTGTTACAGGCAGTAGTACGTCTAGCTCGGATGAAGTCCTGTTGCCATGTCTAAATCCAATGAGGAGCTACTTTTATGAATAGGGGTCTAGGATGAGGGAGCTGGGCTTCTCTAGTTGGATAAAATGTAGGCTAAGGAACAATCCAGTAGCTGTTTACAGCTACTGGAGGATGATTATGAAAATAATAGGACCAAACTCTACTTAGTAGTGCCAGATGGCAGCAAGGGACAATGGTAACAAATTGCTTCTTTGGAGATTCAGGTTGGATGTTGGGAAAATCATGTTACTAGAAGAGTAGTGTAGCACAGTATCTGTTCTCTTTGCTTTTAAAGGCTCTCCAAGGCAAAGCCACAGATGACCTGATCTGCGCGTGGTGATAGTTTTCCTTTGAGTCAGAGGCTGGACTGGGTAAACCCCTGAGATTTCTTACGACCAGAATTTCTTGGAGACTGGATCAATTGAAGAATTTTTTAGACAACTTTGGATTGAGCTGACTAGCTACTGTGGGATGCTTGGTGGTAAACTTAGTTTCATGTCCTCAACACAGTTTTTGTAGTATGTACAATAATGCTTCAATGAACTATACTGAGATTAGTGTTGTTAACTGAAGTTTTTATGACCTGAGGACCAGCAGAGCTTTTTGTCAACAGATTTCTTTTGGTCTCACCTGTCTCAGAGGGAAGGGGCAAAACTTTAATGGTTAATACTGCCCAAACAGGCAAACCTATGGGTCTGCAGAAGATAGGTTTGGGGGATGAGGTAGCATTACAATTGCCAAGAGGACAGGAGAGCTGGAGTGCAAATTGACTTACGATCTTAAATTTATAAGACTGTTTACCCCACAGCAAAAGGTCTGTGTAATCTTCCTCTTGTGGTTTTTCTCTGCAGTCCCCTTTGCTTAGTACTACCTTTAAGTAAGCCAAAGGTAGCAGACAGGATACCTTCTAATCTTGTTTTGGTTCTACCAATATGTATTAGTGGTTGTATTTTATCGTTATCAGGGTTGGTATGAGGGAGAATAGTCAAATGAATCGCTTTGTCAATTTATAACATGCTTTTTTTTTTTTTGAGAGAGAGAGAGGAATAGGAGAAAAATACAGAAGAAGTGAAGTACACTGTGTTAGAAAGTTGGATGCTATCCCCTTACAGACATTTTCCCACAAATAAACTCTCCATTCCATCTTTGAATCTCTGGTGAATTAAGTCTTGTATGCATTTTGATTTTTGAACCATTCTTTCTGTAATTTACGTCATTTTTTCTGGTGGTGGCTCTCCATATTGCCATGAACCACTTGAAACATGCTGTCTTTAGAGGTCATGCTTTTTGATGCCATTTTATCCCACACAGTGCTTCTGATAGAGAACCTTGTTTCTTGCCCTACATTACTCATACTTGCTGCTTATTTTTCACTGTGTGAAAACAATTCTTGTTTCTCTTTGTGTGTACAGCTACTTATTTCTTGGTTTATGTTACATGACATTTGGGAAAAATGAAGGTTCTTGTTCATGTATATAGTATTATATAGCAGAGTAATTAGGCAAAGATCCACATGTAATGTTTAAAAGCATTATACAACAAAGTATTCCTGACACTCCACAGTAATCAGACAGCAAGCTGAAACAAAGCAACCTCTTTTGAGGTGCAAATGGAAATTTGGTGCAAAACTCGTGACTGAATGCACGTAAGTCTGATGTTTAAAGAAAAGCTGTCTCATATGAGCACAAACTCATAGACTTCACAAAACAGAGCTGCCTGCTAACCAAAAGACTAGTTGCTTGCCAACAGTTCACTTGGCATAGCTTTCTCCTACCTGTCATCCATACTTCACAGAAGGAAATAAAACCCTGTACTTATATACTCCAGGCCTTCCCTTCTTGCCAAAGTAATGCTTTGTTAATTATATGGAGTCCTCTGCTCTTACATGTGCAGGTTATTAATTGCTGTAAAAGGGTGAGAGATTGAATCCTGCTCTTACTGATTTTAAAAAACAAAAATTATCCAATTGGCTCTCATTTTCTGTGAAGTTTCCTGGAGCCCATTTTCTCTGCTTACAGTGGAGATGGCTTGCTCATTTTCGTGCATGCCCCTGAGCATCTACTGTACAGACTCAGGCTGTTAAGTGGCAGCTTGTAGGGAAATGGGAGGCAGCATCACCTGTTAAATAGCGGTGAGTTGTTGTACACCCATATCGCACTAGTGTGCAAAAACAATAGGGTAATTTTAATAAATTAGAAAGAGTGAGTTGAATTATTTTTGTGCTAATCGAAGATAGGAAAATTCAAAATGTAGCTTAGTTTCAGTGTCATCTTTTTCCCTTTGGGTTTATAATGGAGTAATAAAATAGAGCTTTTGGATTTAAAGGATAATTAGAGAGTTCTCATTACATCGCCGGTTCGAAGATGTGTTACTTGAAGCCATTGCTTGAATTATATGCAGGATTTCAAATATATTTGAGGCTGATAAATGAAGCTTCTTAGAAGATTTTGAAAATACTCAGTTTACCTGCAGAAAAGTTAATTGGAATACATTTCTCACGTAGTTATGTGAAGTATTAATTTTGGTCACTTAGGAACTTTTTGGAGGACAAATCTTGCTCCTGTGTCTTCCCAGTAGGTTGGAAATCCACAAGATAAGGGGCAGAAGTTTAATATATGCATCCTCCACATATGTTCTTTGGAACACGAGGGTTTTCCTATGCCCACGTGACTTTGTAGCTGAGGTTAGTAGGTTTTATGGAAAGGTGATTTATCAAATGGTTTCCTCCTGTTGTGGGTTTGAATAGGAGCTACTCCAAATCTGAGGCCAGAACAATGGCTATGGAGGAAATTAGTCATGGAAAGATCTAAGGAGGAAAGAGCATGTTTTTATCAGCAGTGGAAGAACTTCCCAGGACAAGGGGGTCTCACTAAAGATAATTTATGAATCAATGATTAGTAAGGGTTTACACCTTTGTGTTGTTTCCAGCTGAGTATTAAAGACTAAAGGTACAACACTTGCTTTCTTCTTAATTTGACACATTTTGAAAGTATTCTTCATAACCACATGGATTCAAAATACATTTTTGAAAGGGCTTAAGCATTAGGTGTTTATTTCAGCTGAAGTCAAAGACTTGGGAGGCTTCCATCTGGTAATTCCCTGATTGTGGTAGAAAGTGAACAAACTAGGGGGACATGAAGTCAGTTAGCAGAGAGAAGGATTTGTCTTGAATTTATGATATATGTTGCTGGCTTAAATAGTGCTTTTACCCTGATTCCTTGTGATCCGTAGAACATGTTTGGGTAGGGTTCAGCAGCTGAAGGTGAAGGGTTTCTGGTTTGTATGTAACCCTTCTACATTTTGCTAGAAGATTTGGGAAGATCTATTCCGATAGGAGTAGTTACGTTTTTGGATGGGTAAAGGTACATAAATATATGGCATCTAAAATGGCACTAGACAATTTTGTATCTGGGACATCTGCATGGGGGTGGCAGATAGAAGACATACCAGTAATCCAGTCCTTCTAGCAGTGGCCACTGGAGGCCAGCAGGAATTCCCTAGGGCATCTAGGAAGGTAACAGATTTCTGGGTTTGGATGACTAAAATTTAAATTTTAAGGTTTTTAGGGTTTTAATACTTTTGCGATTTTGTATTTCAGATGAGCAAACCGCAAACGGCTTTTTTTTCCAGCTGTCATGAAGAAAAATAGAATCACTTTCCTGAAAAAACTTTTACATAAGTCTGTGTTCTAAGAGTAAGGCAGTGTAGGTGGTTTGCCAATTTATTTTACCTAGCTTATTATTTTGCCAGTTTATAGTACCTAGCTTATAGAGTCAGCAAGATATTGGTTGTTTTACCAACCTTCCCTCTCCCCCAGAATGTCCTCCCTCCAAAACAAAAAAGAAAATCAGGAGGAGAATCCTGTCTAATTCCTTCTAGGTTAATTTGGTGTCAATCAGTTCTTCAGAGGCGGAAGGCATGAGTGAGTGCAAGGATTGATGTTCAGTCAGGGGGAAAAAAAAAAAACCTGGAACATGTTCAGCATAGCTTAGAGAACAAGCTTATGTAGCTTATATAGCAACATAGCTGGAACATGCTTATGGCAAGCTGAGGATTTACACCAAAGCTGTAACTGTACATTGTCAAAATACAGGTGTCCTTTAGCTATATGATAGTCTTTAGTTATTTGAAATGAATTTGGAAATCGAAAGCGGTATCCAGTGCATGCAGCTAAATGTCTAAATACTTACGTTCCTAATAAAGCCTCTTCTGTAGTAAGAGTTCATCTCTTACATGTTTAATGAAGAACATGATGGAAGAAGCCTAAGTGTGACCATCTCAGGTAACCAATAGAGAAACACAGATGCTTTTAGGATATGATGGAATCTCTTAGAATAGCTACTTTGAGATAGGATGAATCACAGCCTACAAATGCCTGTTTCTCTTCAGTGACTATAAAGAGAGAGGGGGAGTAAAGTGACTCAGTGAGATGTATTTGTTTATATTTGGTCAAATATATTTCAAGCTAAGTGCATAAGGCTACAATCCAGAGGCAGCTCAGCTCTCCATCGCACCTGGTATATGTGTCTCAAACACTCAGCTACAAAAGCTTGGTTGGAGTGTACTGCAGCTCTGGCTGTTGCCTTCATCACCCTTCCCAAATGGAACCACCCTGTGAAGGAATGGTGCACACGTACTTAGTTTTCATCCTGATGGGGAATTGGTGTCATCCTAAAATAAAGTCAGGATGCAGACTGGATGCATATGTGCACCCATGTGTTTGGATCTCACAATTTAGACATGGCTTAAATTCCTTACACAAGCAGCGGATAGAGAGAGAGCATTTGGAAGGCCTCCAGGAGCCACCTTAATTTTGGTAAGCTTGATTCCTAACATGTAACTTGAATATGTGCTTGCTTCTGTGGTGTGTTTTCATTTTATATTTCCCTCAGCATATATGATGAAAATAGAATACTCTGTTTTCATTTCTGTGCATCTCTAGTTTTCCTGAGTTAGGGAGATGTTGGGATATTGGCTTCCAGGAAGTTAAAACAGTTGAAAAGCTGGACTCGAAGTTCTTCTGATAAGCCTATTTTAAAAACCAAAATTAGACCTGTCCTTTCAGAACAGCATGCCTGTTTCCAGTTAGTAACTTGGAATTTTGACATTACTCTTAATTTTTGTAACTTATAGTGATTTCTGCCATCACTTCAGCCCCAGTATAGAGATCAAGGCATTTTGGAAAGGCTGGCATCAGTGGTATTATGCATGAGTGCCTAGTTTTAAAATTTTGGCAGCTGCCTAGATTTTTCTTTATGCTGTCATTCAGACCATAGCTACCAAGGCTGAATTTGGTTGTAGTAGCAGCTGTGGGAAGTTACTAAAGGAAGAGTCTATTACTGACACAGGAAATAGTTTTGCAGTTCTTTTTGTCATTGCCAAACTTACCAAAATGTCACTGTTGCCATAGGTCATCTGTGCAAGGCTCAAAATCATCTATCTGCTGCACGGAATGTCACATTGCTTGGTGACTTTAGTGTTAGTGTTACATGTGTTCCACGCTTCTTGCAAAATTCCCTTTAAATTGACAAGTTTTGTTGTTTCTGGAATTAGACCTAATTGCTATGATTCAAGAGTAAAGAAGGAAAAACAACTGTGTGGGTTCTACATTTTTCAGTTCTCCTCCTCTTTATTACTTCCCAAACAGTCTACTTTTCCCCAAAAGTTACATCAACACCATTCAGAAAATGGTGTGTAATAGTCACCTTTAGCAACAGTTTTCCCTTGATCCGTTAATTACAGAAGCATGTCAAGCGGAGCAGATGGCATTTTCTGAGTTGGGAATTTACCTTTGTTTGTTATTCTTTGGTGACTTTGACATCTGAATTTCTCATCTTCTCTAAGATGATGTTGTTTTGCAATTAAATATATAATAAGGTTGTATAAATTGGCCTAAAAATTTAAATTATTACCTTTTTCTTTGTAACCAATGCGGAAAATGAAAGGATGCATGGGAACATCTCCATTGGAGATCAGTCACTTTGGAAGTATTTACTCCTCAATGTACAGAGCAGTTATTTTTAAAAATTTCTTTTCCTTCAGTCCATGAACTCATGTCTTATTATGGCAGTACTGAAGTGCCATTTTTCAGAAATGCATACATTTTCTGTTTAACTTTTTGATGGGTCCTCGTAAAAGGTTCACATATATTATGTGATGTTTTTTCAGCACACCCTATTGAGTTCAGGGGCTTCTGATTCCTTTGGCACTAGAGGATCTAAAACACAATAGCCCACATAAGGATCTGAGCAGGTGCATGGCTGCTAGTTTTGCATTTTTGATTCAGGAGTCCTAGAAATGGTATCTGGGACCGCCTCAATCCTGTTCAACTGCAGTTAAAACTCTACAGTGGTCGAAGACCACTGTGTGTGCTGTGAAGCAGTGACACTTGAAATGGGGTCGCACAGGCAGTGCCTTTTGAGGGGGTTGTGTTAGTGACTTGTCTTGGGTTTATGGTGGGTGGAGCTGAGGTAACTTGGAAGTTTCCTCCCTCTTTAGAGGCAAGCTATAACAGACCACAGAAGCTCTTGGCACATGTTGTGATATGAATGTTCATGTGGTCTGTGAAGAGGGTGGCTGGCTTCTGGTGACTGGTGATGCCTGTGCTGCTTACTCTCCCTTCTCTGGCTTGGGCACCATCTTCTTCTGTGTTGTAACCTTCTGCTGGAGTAGGTCCAGAATTTCCAGACTCTTACCTCTTGAGTCTCTTTCCTCCCTTTCCCTCATTGCTGTCTCTTCCTCTTCTGCCCGGCTTCGTGCCATGCTTTGGCTCACCTGACCTTTCTAACACTCCCTCTGCAGTGTGCTCTCAAGGCCTTGTCTCATGCACGTCCGTGGGGCACCAGCCGAAGGGTCATGAGAGCAACAGGCGAGGTTGTCTTCCTGCTGTCAGCTCCAATGTCTGGTCTCTGGCAGATGGGAGCAGCAGTTACAGGGGAAATCCTGCTAATCTCCTGTAACTTGAGCCCATTACATGCTCAGTCGCACTGTGGGGCTGGTGCCTTTCCAGCCGCGTGTGGACGGATGGCTGAAGGAGACGGATGTTTACTACAGAACATTTTCTGAGATTTGCACTGTAGGGATCAAAACAAAAATTGAAAAGATGCTGTGAGTCAGCTGAATACTATCAGGTTTTAAAGCTTTGTTGAGTAGGAAAATATTTTCATATGCATAGCAATTTAGTAGCCTTGATTTAACAACAACAAAAAAACTCCAACCAAAAACAAAACCAAAAAAGCAAGGGATCAGCACTTTGTCAAATTTCGAGTCTGCCCCAGCAGTGGCAGAGGAGCCAGTGAGTGAGTTGTAAGGATGGCAGAGGAGCGTATTTTTGTCTAGGCTAACTCAGAAATAGGCAAACTGTGTTTTGGCAGAAGAGTAAATAAATCCTGCAGCAGATGTCCAGCATGGAAAATTTTTAACAAGGGCAGCTTGAGTTTGGCAAAGTCAAAAGAATGTGGAAAATCCTGACAAGATGCACCAAGCCATCTTAATAATGGGTGGAGTTACCAACCCTGTCCCTAGGGTCTGTTGAACCCACTAGAATCAACTGTTTGTTTTGGGTTTTTTTGGTGGGGTGGGGGGTGTTTTGATTTTTTTATATAGAGCAGAATAGACCAAAATGGAGGGAGTGATTAAACAGAAAGCAAGGGTTGGCTGGCAGGAGCCTTCTTGGCAGGAGCACATTGCAGCCATGCTTGGAAGGGGGAGGGTTTCCACAAATTGGGTGGGAGATGGTGGAGCCCAAAGGAGAATTGTTGCTTGCAGGATAGAGGAATAATGGATTTTTGGGAAGCTGTGTTTATAATATGCAAAATAGTGCATAGGAAACAATGGGGCCTTGGGACAGAGCTGCCCGTGAATGAGAGCTTTGTTTTCCTCTTGTCTATTCATATTTCTAAACTTTTAGTGGCATTTTAAACACATTTTACACATTTTTTGTGTAATGGCTTGAATTGCTTAAACTGGTGTTTAAAGTAATGTTGCACTGCAATCTTTATCCCTTTCTGGATAAAGATTGACTTTCAGCTTAAGCTCCTTTCTGTATTTTTCTTAATTGGAACTCTTGTTCAATAATCCTTGGCTGCTTTGTTCTCGTGTTTTAAAACTTCGGTAAAATTTGTGGCAGAACTGATTGACAGCACACCTTGTGTACCAAGCGTGTCGAGCTGTCCACAGCTTGACTTGAAAATGGCAACCTTAAGCCAGAACCTTGATACAGATGAACATTAGTTGCAAGCTAATTGCATGAACTGCAGTTTAAATGCTGCTGATGTGATTTGTCTGCCATGGATATGAATTAAAACACTGTCATAAAGATTGTGTTTTCATTGGGAAAGGTCCCATACCTTCAGTCCCTAACAATTGGTTTGAAATATTCAGAAAGATGTTATGCTTGTGTTGCTTTTAAATGCAGGCACTGCACACAAGATTATGCAGTATTAAAATAAGAATATTACCCCGTGAATTGGAGTATGTTTTGGCTGCATGTTAAATAAAACATAGATGGTTTGATTTATTATGGTGCACAGCTCACCTTTGCAGCCAAAAGAGCATCATTGCAGTTTTGCAGTTTCAAAAACGTTGTTTGTGCATGCATTTACAAATCGCAAAAGCTTTGAAAATCCTTGTGCAAGAAATGGTGTAGCTGCTGTTGCAGTGGAGGGGACGGGAGTTGTTTGTTTTTGCTGCGTATGTTATTTCATGGAGGTATTGCTTGACCTCACCAGTAAAACTCCTTCCCTGGGCGAGAGAAATTCCTGGTTCATCGGTATGGATGCATTGTTTTTACACATTGGAAGTGCTGTGTTGCCGTGTCAATCATCCCGTTAGGATCAGTTTAAGAGCAGTGGGGCTGACGCAGCCGGGTGTGATTGGCTGCCATATGCTGGGAGGGCTCTGTGAGAAGGAAGGGCTGCAGTCTTTCAGCAACAGAGTTTAGGCTGTGTCTTTGCTTCATCATCTGAGGAAAAATCCCCAGATAAGGCACAAGGCTTTCTGAGGGGGGGAAAAAAAAAATAAAAAAAAATACAGGCTGCTCATCGTTTCACGTGAGAATTAGTTACCATGATGCGATGGGAAAGATATGGCCGTTTGTTTATATCAGATGTTGCTGTTCACGTTGGGAATGTGTCGAATAGACAGGGCTAAACAAGGTAGGAGGATCGTTGTCTTTTATCGAATGTTTAAAGAGTTTGCTGCAGTATGCTGCATATTGTATGTGTTGCTTGGGGGAGTCGGGGAAACTGTTCCTCTGGTGAATAGATTCTGTTTGGGTGCAATAGGTGGATTTTATGGTAACTCGTTTTTGAAGGGTATTAATTTCCAGTGTAAATAGCTCTCTTCAGAAATAGAACATGAGTATATGCATATTAACACAAGTAAAAAAAGAAATAGGTCAGTATGTTTCAGAAATGCTGCTACCCTAATTGGATTTTTAGCTGGGTTGTTGTCTGGAAGCACTGCCTAGATTTAAGAAGGAGAAGGAGTCAACCTGGAAATCTGCGAAGTTTATAGCAGCTATGTTTGAAGATTTAGGTGAATTAGACGGGCTGATCTAAGTAATTCCCTACTGGAGGCTTTAACTAAAGCCAAGACTGCCTGTTTTAGACTTGTAGGAGCCATACAACGAGATTACAGTATTTTACCCTGTTGTAAAAATATGGGCATTTTTCATTACACTGTGATTCCTTGTGCTCTTGAAGGAAAGCTGGGAGAGTTTTTCATATTGTAGTTTAGCTGAGCATTTCCCCTATGCTTTCCAGGTCTTTGTCTCAGCAGCAAAACAAAACCTGTACATGAAAGCACGAAAAACAAGGTTAATAATATGTGCTGCAATTATCTGATCTTTATACATTTTTAATGAGAGAACACACAGCTAGCAGAATAATTTAATGAGCAGGCTGACTTTTAGAGCAATGATTTCACAGTGCTAGGGCAAATCAACTTTCTTGAAGAGGAGGAGCCTCAAGGAAGAATGGTGAAGATTTATGTCTTATGCTCTGGAGAGAAAGAAGAGAAATTTAGGCAGAATTCTGTGAAATCCTGGAAGAATAGAGTAGTTATTAATTATTATTATTTATTAGATAGGAAGCAAACGTTACCATAATGTTGCAGGAGGGGTCTGAGAACATTCCCTTATCCTGTGATGTGCTGAAGACTCTTCAACTTTCTGAGACTGCCATATGCATTGATGGTGCTCAGTACCTTTCAGGATCTCGCCCAGTTAGTGACCTGAATTAACATGCTGACTTCAGTTGCATTATAGAAGCGTCGTTTATATGTACAGTATGTAGTAGAGGTTTTAATTTTTTCATTTTTTCCTAAGAGTAACAGTTAGTGAGACAGCAAGAAAATGTCATCTTATTTCTCCTGTAATAGTCATGAACATTGCATATTGATATTTGTATTCAAATAGGCCATTGGTAGGAAAAAATAAATGTAGCTGAGTGTAGCAATATGTGTGTGTAAATGAGGAAGACTAATTTCTTAAAGAGAAGTTAGGTAAAAGAATCTTTTACTGCCTAGAAAACCTTTCAGTGGTGCAATTCTGGGGAAAGTTACAAGATTTCTTTTCTCCTAGGAATGAGTTACACTAGTTTTAAAGCTATTGCATTAAGTATGCCCTTTTAGACCAACTGTCCATCGCCCCTCCTGTTTTTCAAGGAGAAGTACAGGACATGTGCTTGGAACTCCCAATGTCACCTCCTGACTCCTCACAGCTGACTCTGCTCAGAGGAGTGGATAGGACTTCCCTGCTCTCTGGCCAAGTACTTGCCGAAGATCTGCAGTGAGGTTGTTGGCACATATTCCATTCGTGAACTGGTCATTTTTGAATGCTACAGTCTTTTAAATAAAATCGACCTCGTGTCTTCTGACAATTCCTACCTCTGCTAACAAGCAAAACATGTCGGTGTGAGCATTATTACAAATCCATGGGGTATGGATATATATGTTTAACTGTTTGTCACAATTGATGCTTAAATGTGTTGTTTGTGTGCAGATTGTGTTAAGCATGCGAGGCAAAGATTGATAATTAGAAGCAAGTCAATATTTTTCAAGCTGTGAAATGTGAGATGAACTTAAAATTTTTGAAAATAAACCAATTTTCATACACACATCTTTCAGAGAAAACTTTTCAGTCTGTTTTGAGACAGTCTCCTACTTTCAGATAATTTAAGCAGCTGTTTTTCATACCTTAGAGATCACAATATATAGAGTTATCCTTTTTATGCCTGGCTACTAAAGTGAAAATTTGCATTCATCACTCAGTCAAATAGTTTGTATCAAGCTATTGACAGACAATCAGGTGACAAAAGGATTAAAAAAATTACTTTATATGAATAGGTAAGTGAACCTTCTTCTTGGAGGGTAGAAGTAGTAAAAATGTATTTACATTTGGTTTGTAAATAGTTGGTCTTAAAAGTATTCAAACCAGATTCTGGTACCTCTTTTCATTTAGTAGTATCTTTCTGCTTAATTGCTCTGTGGATTTCATCAGAGCTATTAGTATGATAATATCTTACTGTGTGGAGTCTGTCTGTTTTCAAGGAATAATTACTTTGTTTAGAATTAGTCTCTTCATTTTCCTAAGGTAGAATTTTTTAATGAGTTACAGGTCCTGAAGTACAGTGCTTGACTATAGAGTGTTTGTAAAGTCAAATCAAGTTCTTAATTTGTAAGTGTACATTTTACAGAAATGTAAGATAATTATGTGCTACAATTTTTTTTTCTGAGCAAGAAAGATGGCTTTTAATGTTACATGGGATTTCAGGCACTCGGGTCTCACCTCTGCTGTGAATGAATTTTCTCTCTTGTTTACGAGTATTTTAGGAATAACCTGTACTGTGTTTATTTGTAAAAGCTCTGCAAAATATTCAGTTTTTACAGTATTGAGAGATGAGAAAAAGACTTAGTGTTCAATTTAAATTCCTTAGTAACGAATTCGCATACAGTTTGAGTTTCCTAAATTATTAGTTAGGCTTGTTGCTAAGATTTAAATTTCATGTGATAGCTTAGTGATACCTTCCTTCCTAATGTTACTAGAAATTTCTGATTTTGAGAATTTTTTTTCTCTTCCAGTAATGAAACACCTCTTTTTTTAAACAAAATTATTTTTTTCCCTTCTTTTATGAATATGGCTGTTATAAAATTGTAGCAAAAGAAATTTGCTTTAGAAATTATTAGTATGTATTTTATTTTTAAAACCTTTGATTGTAAAGCCAATTTGATATGTTTAATACGATGTGTTATGATTAACAAATATAAACCATGCTATGTAACTGGTCTGTAAACAGGCTGAAACTATAGCCTGAGGAAAATAAATCTCATTTCAAGAGGTTGTCAGTGCTGAAAACTAGTTCAAATAATAGCAGTATTAACTGCTTGACTAATTAAACTAATCTTCTTATACATTATTAGCAAATGCAGTGACAGTTGTTGGTTATTGATATACGGAGTCTTTTAAAAAAGTCTTCTTTTAGAAACAAACTTTTCAGCTTTATGTGGAGTAGAGAGTACGTGATGAGAAAGAAGTTATGCAGCCCCTTTCTAGAATTTGCCAACTTTTTAATCTCCACAATTTTTTATTACTCTTCTGTAATAAGGCCATTAAAACACCAAGCTCTCCCTCCAATAAAGCTGACAGTGTCAAGTTCTTAGTTCAGTATTTCAGGCATGCTAAAAAAGGAAAACTTTGGGGATGTGAAAATTGATGAACATTCCTAACAGGGGATTAAATGCAACTTCCTTATAACTAACACAAAGACATAATAATTTATAGGGAACTCTGTGCTACTGATGATTACGAAAGCTGTTGAGAACTGCCAGTGTGCAGCTTGCTGCTTCTGCAGAAGGCTTGTGTTGTGGTTTTAAGTAACCAGAGTTTTTTATTAGCTGGGGGGGCTAGGAGAGAGGCTTCTTTAAGAAGCTGCT
>WEIV01010142.1:247417-284053 GCA_013390005.1 Calyptomena viridis | reverse complement strand
TTGGGGGAAGGTGAAGGATCTTAAAAGGGAGGGGTGGGGGGAGAAAGGTGTCTGTAACAACTATCAAACTGCTCACCCTTAAACTCTTAAGCTCTGATTTTAGTAGTAGTTGTAGTTGTAGTAGTAAACTCTTAGCATTCTAAGTTAGAGCCTGTTTTGCTTGTGTGAAGTAGTTAATAAACAGTTGCTTGTAATCCTTATCACAAAGGTCGGAGGTTTTTTTTTTCCCTTCTCTGAGAAATTTTAGATCCATGTGTGGGCTCTCGGCTTTTAGCCAGAGTCAAACCCTGACAGCTTGTAGGATTCCTGGAGTCATAAGTCTGGCAAAGGACCTAGTGAGCCTGTGATACCTGAAACTTGGCCAGTTAGAAGAGCTCAGCTGTAAACATTTTGATAAACACAGAGGTTCGCACTCTGTTTTTTTATTTTTATTACTTTTCTTTCTTTTTATTTCTCTCCCCCCCTTCATACCTAGATATGTCAACGAATGCATACACACATATGTAATACACACTCATAAAAATGTTTGTGATTTTTGTAATACAAAACCAATAACTAATAAAGACAGTGGGAGGGATTTAGTGGTACAGTTGTTACATAAAGAAATGGATCAAGAAATAGGAACAGATGGTTCATATCAGAGTCTATTAATTTTTTCTCTTTTAGATCAATGATTTATTTTTATCAGTTTCTGAGTGGAAGATAAACAGCATTTTGGGAAGATTTGGGTGTCACACATTGCTGAACTCATAAAAAGAGACAAGATCAGTCTGGAGGTTCATATGTTGTAAAATCTTCTTTCCTGCAGGGAGTACAGCGCCTCTGACAACAGGCAGAATTAGAGAGTACAAGTGAGGAAAAATGCAGAAATGTTTTCCCTTGATGGGTTTATGGAAGGAGGAAGATAGGACTTGGTTAGAAATGCCTTTTTTTTTTCTGTTTTGGTGGGAATTCTGAAGGCAACTTTTCAGTATGTTTTTTGCGTATGATTGCTTATAAGAGATAGGCTTAGCAAAATATTTTTTTTAACTCTCTAGTGTTCTATCCAGGCTGAATACTTTTTTACTTGACTTTCTGAGGAATTTTGTGTTGTTGGTGCTTTTTTCCCCCAAATGCTCTGCTATGTATGCTTTAGATGTACTGAATGAGGCAGCCCCCTACTCTCTAATTTCCTAAAAATGTTATGATTTTTTTTGCACTTTATAGGTATTACAGACAGTGTTTCGAATTTAGTCTAAAACTAACCTCAAATTGCCAAGTGGCAAGATTTCTGTTATTTTCAAGCACTCGGATGATTTTTCAATGCAGGGTTTCAGTGTGTTGGATTTGTGCCTTGACATTCTTTTTTGGCAGCTCTCTGTAGGACAGTCCTGATGTCAAAATAGGCAAAGTGGCTGCCTCGTAGGACAGCAAAGCCCAGTTTTAATCCATTTTTATCTTTTTTAGGTATTTCTTTCCACTTTTCAGACTGTCTGCAGTGCTGTTAGTGGTAGCTGTATGCATATTTCAAGCTTAGAGCTGCATTGGTTTGTCAGCAGTCACCTCTGGCTGTGCCTCTGGTGGGACAGACCGGCTCACCGCTGGCAGGAACATACCTCTGCACCAAGTTAATGACCCAGAACTTCAACACCACCTTGCTCTTATTTACTTAAAAGGCTGCGATATCATGTCTGGGATTTCCCTGATGGCTATGTTCACCTTTGGCAGATCATTCCCAGCTCCAGCCTCTGTCTGCCATGAGGAGACCACTGCCAGCTTTCCCACCTTCATCTCCTCACCCTGTAGCCAAAACTCCGTGAAGCTTGGGGCACCTTCTCCAGCTGGCAAGAGGCTTTTGCAGAGGAGGATGCCGGTGCGTGAGCTGCTGGTGCTAGGGATTGCAGTGCTGCAGTCCTTATTGGCATGCTGAACATGCTCTGGCAGCACGGCACGCCGCTGTCCTGAGGTTCTGATGCTTGTGTTTAAAAACTTTTTAGCTTCATGTGTATTTTTTTATAATTCCCTTGTATATTTTAGTTCCCTTTTACTAACGCTGGGATGGGTTTCAGGGACGGATTGCTTTATTGCCGTAATTTTAAAGGGGTGGGGAGGCATGGCTAAAAACCCTAAGATTTTCTTTGCCACATTGGAGAAGGCATGAAAGCCTTTGAAAGTGGCTCCACTGATATGTGTATAAAACCAGTGCACTTTCTCTTCCCCTTACTCCCCCCCTTTTTTTAAAGACCTCGTTTAATGCTCAGGACTTTGTGCAGTGAGGCTACTTTCAAAGGCTTTAGTATCCACAGTAGCAGCTCTTTGAAGTAGAGACGCCAGCGGGGAACAAGCCGTCAGCTTAATCTTTGGTGTAAAAGGTCCTCAGTTGTAAGAATCCACAATATCCATCTCAGGAGAAGCTGGAGAACAGTACTTGGAACTGAATCCATCTCCTGGACAGGACGTCACCTGTGGAGCTGGAAGTTGTTAGACACTTCCATGGAGCAGGAAGGATGCAGTCCCTCTCATGTCTCTAGTTTTCTACTCTTATTCTGCCCCTGCTTCTTTCCTTAGTCTCTTGAGGAGATTACAACTGAAAGGCAAGGGAGTAAGGTCTGAGAACAAACACATGTTTCTGCAAGGGTTTGTTTGCCTTCCCAAGTTGGTAAATCATTTCTCTGGAGTGCAGAGTAGGTGACACAGTCACTTGTGGAATCTGCCTGTCCTTGTGGGCATGTGTGTCTAGTTTGGTTGGTGGCTTCTTGGTGGCCCCAGGAGATAATTCTGTGCCTTCACGTTCTGAATATCATCCTTAGGAGGTGCCTGTCTCCCCTTTGGTATGAGGAAGGTGAAGGAGATTGTGCTTTTTGGTTGCCAGTGATGCATTTAACTGCTCAAAGCTAGTAGGATGAGTCCGGCCTCTGTGAAATCTGTTTGAAATAAGAGATGAAAGTGTTGAGTTTCTTGCGGTAGGGCTTGAGGATCAGCATGTCCCTATGGACTTGTAGCCAGGCTTGGTTGCAGAACTACACTGCTTGTAAGAAGCTGCCATCCAGAGGTGGAGAAGGCAGAAGGGTAAGCTTAGGACAGCAGTATGTACCTTGACTGGCACATGGCTCAAGTCACCAGGGGTGAGAGGCTTTCTGAGGAGGGCTTTTCTTCTTGACCATAGTAGCCATAGGTGATTCTGATGACTATTTAAATAATCTGATTTTTAAGCCAAAAAGTTATTTTTTAACTTGTTCATATTTTTGACTTTCAGCACATCACCGGCCAACTTCACCCTTGCGTTGTTTGCTGTATGCAAAGATTGTTGTCTTTTGTATGGCTTCCCTGCTGGTAAATCATTGCGTGTCCTCTGCATCCTAATCAAAATCTGGTGGTCCTTGTCATCAGTCTGTATGAATTTTATATTCTTTCTGTTGTCAAAAGCCTTGCAGTTGCCTCTTTGTATATATAAGCTTTCTGCAGTGCCGATGGTGCTGTTGCTGTTCTCTTACTCTTTTATCATTCCAGAGTTACATACTCCGTGACTATACACTGTAGTGTAATTCTTTTCTGTTTTCCTTTGATAGTGCCAAATGTTCTGCTTGCTTTATACTCCATCAACTGCTGAATATTTTGCAGAAGTCTTCATCAAATTCCCTATAATGTCTGTATGATCTTTCCTCCGTAACAGTGTCTTGTTTGGACTGAGTGTTGTGTATATCCTATTCATTACTTGTCTGTTTTTCCCCCTATCTACATTAGTTTTGCCTATTTTATGTTAAACTGATGTCATTTTATCATTCATTGTACCCATTATCATGAGATCCAACTCTTCACAGTTGGCTTCAGGTATGACTTTGCAAAAATTTTGTAAGATTTTATAAGATACTGCAAAGTATCTTATTTTTTATGGTTCTGTTGCAAAGCAGAGGAGGAAACTTTTGGCAAAGTTAATTATGAAAATTACAGTAGATTATTGGAAGGAAAAACATATTTAATCTTGTGAGTTTGTTTGGTTCAGAGGCTTTTGTAGAATTTGACAACTTTGAACTTTTGCTCTGACTTCAGTCTTCATACTGTCTGCAAATCCTTAGCTGCCCTTTTAAATTGAATTTCTTTTAACATCCCTAAGACCTGTGTCATCATGGTAACTGAGTTCCACAAAAATTATCAGGTTAGAAAGATGAAATAATTCATTTCCTTTCATATTGCTTGATTCTGAGCTTTTAGGATTTGTATTTTTTAGTTTTTCCTTATCATTGTCAGAATTGTACTTCTTAATACAAACTGACAGTTGCCTGTAAACATATTTGTAGGTGATGAGGTTTTATGAAATGCACTTGATGTTTTCAAACTTCCAGGGAAATGGACAAGAGGTAGCTGATCTACAGTAGGGTTTAACAGTGGGTCCTTGAACTTGAGGATTTTTGTCATTGGAATTGATATAAGATGATTGGTAGTTTGATTTTTTCCTTCTTTTGGTTGTTTGTGGGTTTTGTTTTGGGGCGTTTTGTTTGGTTGGTTTTTGCGGGTGGTTTTTGTTTGTTTTGTTTTGTTTTCCCTTAAAAAGAAATGAAATTAAACCAGAATTAGTAGTACTATTCTGCTTTGGTAAAGATAACCACCTGTATCTCATCCCTCTGGGTCTCCAATTGCCAAAAGGTCAGCGTGCTTTCCACTTAAGGGAAAGGTAACTGTGCCAATTTTCATCTTTGAAGTGATTTACTGAAAGGTAAAAGTGGTTGCCCTGAAATAGGACTTTAAAATTGGTGGGCAAGTTTCTACTTTTTTGATTTAAAAATATTAAATTTCAGGGCTGCAATTAGAAAATTCGGGTTGCATTGCACCTTGTGCATCAGCAGGATTGTTTTTTAATTGTTTTCATGGCAGACCTTGTTCGTCTGATGAAAAAACCTAGGACATTAAATTATGGATTTCCGTTCAACTTTACAGAACCATAATAATTAAATTAAAAACATTCCCAAACACTCCTTAATATGTCAAATGAGTGAACTTTTTCTGTAAGAAATCCTAAAAGCATAGAGCTGGAATATCACTGCATCTGTGTTGTCTCTTCCTTTTCTATCTTTTCGGAGTATAGTAGCAGGGCTTTTTGTTGTTGTTTTGTTTGGTTTTTTTTTTGTTTGGGTTTTTTTGTGGTTTTTGGGTTTTTTTTGGGGGGGTGGTGGTTTGTTTTTTATGTTTGGTTTCTTGTTTTATTTTTGTTCAGTTGCTGTAAATTGGTACCATGGTTACTACTGTTGCAGGTGATGGGCAGAGGGATAAATGTGGAGAAGGGCCTTTAAAGTACATTTTGAGGATTTCTAGAGTCTGTATTGTAATAAAGTAGGTATCTCTGTGAAAGCCAAATATTGGTAATATAGACTTTGCAGCCCATAAAGTTTCAGAGGATGACTGGAGGGTATATTTTTAACAGAGAGTGAGGTGGGGGATTTTTAAAAATTTATTTCTTTATTTTGGTTTGGTTTCTATTTTCTGGTCTGGTTTGATTTTGTGTCTCACCTGCTTCGTCCCGGAAATGTTGTAGGAAATGGAACAAAGTCCTATCAAGTGTCAGGGGGCCAGAATGTGTACATAGGCTGAAGGTTAGATGATACAAAATCTTTTATTTACAAGCTAAATGAATATTGCACTAAAATGAGGCGTGTTCAACATATATTCCTGAATAACTGTACTTATCCACGATAATACTTAAATTACAATCAAATGATTCAACAATATGAAAATAAAGTGTTGAAGTGGGATTATTTCAATGTTGCTAAAATACTTCTACTTTTCCCCTCCAATATTTTCACGTTTCAGTCAGAAGAGGCCTTGAGATGCTGAAATTTCCATCAGGAAAGTTTTCAACAACACCTAGTTGAGAGTAGGAAAGACTTTTTTGCTGACTGCTCTGTTTTCACGATAAATAGCTGAATTAAAATAGAGACTGTAATTTAAATATTGAGAAAATTTTTGATTTAAGGTAGGAATGCGCCCAGGTCTGCAACACAGAAGTACTGGATTAACACTGTCTAATCAGTCAGTATGACTACCTGAATCCATTCCCTTTTCAATTTTAAGCTAAGAGAAATTAAAAGGAGGACTCTGTATGTTGAAGTTGCTTTCTGAAGATGCTGACAGGAGGTTTTTGTTGTGGTTTGGTTGGGGGTTTTTTTCCTTCCAGAAATATGACTGTAGTTTATGTCCCCCTTTACTGTTGCAGACAACTGAACTATGCACGTGTCAGAAGAATCAGTATGAACTCCTCTAATGTCCTTACTGTGGCTAATAAACTCTCTGAGGTTGTTTCTTTGTAGCCTTTCTGTGTTTAAGTACTTTGTCTCCTTTTACGTATAAATTTAAAAAAACCTAAGTTATTTTCTAAAATGAAACTGAGTTAAAAAGTAACTTTCTTCAAGTGGCAACGGGTGGTGAGCTTCTTGGACTGAGAGGGACGTGTTACACAAATCAAAACAACAGATCGATGTGACCCATTTTTATTGGGTCAGTGCTTCTTAATTGGTGCTCAAGCAAAAAGGAAGGTCAGTGGCAGTACAGCACACTAAACCCAAATTTCATCATCCTAGAGATCAGAAAAACAATGTTTACTCTGGTAGGCGATGTCTGTAGACAATTACTGTGCACTCCTTCCAGTTGTAACTCCATTATTTGCCTCAGGATTAAATAGAAGTATTCAAAATTTCTGGGAAAACAGAAATTCACCAGAAGTTACAAGCATTTGGAGAAGAGCTCTTCTTTGCTTCTCTGCCACCAGTTGAAAAAAACAATTTTAGAGGAAAAGTATTCTTTTTCTGAACTTACAATAGCTATTTGACAACAGAATAGTGGTTCACTAAATGCAAATTTATTTTATTCCAGAGAGAATAAATTTGCATCATGTATTGTCAAATACAACACAGGTAGCCTCTGAAGTTTTAAATGTTTGTTTTGTTTGAGGGTTTTTTTCATTGTTGTTTTGGTGTGGGGTTTTTTTTTGCTTACAAATAAATGGCGTGAATTTTGAAAAGGTTCCTACTGTCATCTTGATATTGAACTTGATTAAATATTTTCATTATTCACCTTAGAGGACCAAAGATAATCAGCCAGGAAGCCATATCGGTTTACAACACAAAAAGGCAACCTACCTTCAGAGGAGACCAATAATCTGTTAAGTACTACCTTTTTTTCTTCAGGGCCATGCCAAAAATTCCATTAGTGGTTTCTTCTTAACTGGGAAGGGTCTTTGAAAAAATGGCTTTTAGTGGGAGATTTCAGCTGCTGTTATATAAAACATTTGCTGTCTGAATGTTAGCATAAAAACATTCCTTAAAAAATATAGAACTAAATTTGCTTTGAAGGTACTAGATAACTATCTTCTATTCTATAGGTGAATTTAAAGTTAGGTTGCTGTTGTGTCTTTTTAACTGCTGTAAGATAAAAAGTATTCTGGCATAGGTGCTTAATCAGCCTTTGCAATATGCCCCAGGAGATATGTAAGAAGTAAACCACTTGCATATGTTCTGTTTCATGAGGATTTCTTTAGTTTTGGAAGTAAATAAAATTGATGTTGTGTTGTGTGCACACTACGAGTGGAGCAAAAGGGGAATTGAATCTGTGTAATAAAATGGACTCTGATAAAGGCTTGCTTGGGCAACTCCCTGAGTCCTGAAGACACCATTGAGGTTTTTTCTTTTCCCTTCTAAAAGCACTTTGCCATTGTGATGAGTTGCTCCTTCCAAAATGTATTTGAGATGATTGTGAAATGCTTTGGGTCTGTCGGAATGCAAGAGTGCTTTGCTTGGGCTCCTTTGGGCTCGCTCTCAGGTTTTCTTGCTTCTCCGTTGGATCAGTAGGAAAGCTGGGAGTGTTCCTAGGTGATGCAGCTTGGGGTGCAGAAGAAGGGGTCTTGATGTTTCTTCTTCTTGTGGTAGGTTTTAAAAGTGCTTTTCTCCAAGCTCCACTTCGCTGGAAGGACAAAGAACATTCTTCCAGTTTCAACATATTCAGAGGTAATGAAAAAGCAGTAACAGCAGAGTTTCTTAAGAGGTTTTGTAATCAGTCATCTTACTCCCCAGCTCCATTTGTGGTTTTCAAATTTGTGTGAATCTCTGAAGAAGTCCTGAAGTGTTTCCTTCCATATCTGCACTCCTCTCCTGAAAGTCTAGGCTTTTGTCAACAATTGTGAGAACCAGTCAGGCTCCCTCTTGGTATCCTACTTTCCGTGCACATGACAAAGGACATTTCTAACAGAGCAGCGCTTAAAAGGGATTGGGCAAATCCGTGGAAGAAAAATTGAGCAAGACCTATTAAATACAAAGACATTGGTTACAGGTTCCTTGGAGAAAATTCGTGGAAATGATCATGCTCTGCCTGCTTTGATTCTGCACTCCTCTGTGGACATCTGTTATCAGTCACAGTTGTAGACTGCATTTTGGGCAAGATGGACTTTTTGGCTGACCTGCTCGGGTCATCCTTGTGTATTTCGTTATCCTGTTCTCAGGTAAAATGCAAATGAAGAAAATGGCACAGAAATGCAGGTGTTTTATCTCAGAACAGTGATGCTGCTTGGATTCCATGCAGGGAATCTGTTCAGCAGAATGAGTTTAGCACTTAAGAGGCAGTCAGAGTTAATAGCATTAGGTAGTGCTCTTGGTGCCCTCGCCTTGGGAATTTTGTTTGGATGTGCTATTCAACTTCCCATAGCCAGGTAATTTGTTGGAGTATGTTATTAATAGTACTGTTACCAGGCTTAAAACACGTGCAGCTTGTGATTTCAACATGTCTTAATTTACATGGAGCCCTTGGTTTATTCAGATTTATCCTTGTCTTTCAGTGCAAAAGCATGCTGTTTTCACATAAACAAATACCTCGGCAAGAGCTCTACCTTCTTGTCTTGGTGTGAAACTGGAGTAGATAAAATAGAAAATTGACAACAGCCTGAGCTCTTTTAAATTGTGCTCTTGTGTAACAGCATGTTATCTGTCCTTTGGCAGGTGAGAACAGTAGTTTGATCATGCATTCACTCCATGCCAGTTTATAAAAGTTTCACAGTACATAAGCACAGTTTTCTATAAATATTTCACAGTCCTAAAAAAATAAATACAATGTGTGTCTGCATCTGAGTGTGAGTAGAAGCTCCTAATGCACTAGGGTACCCTTTCCTGGGGAATTGGGTTTGATTAATAGCTGTTACATGCTGCATTCTGCCAAAAGCAAAACATTTGTGTCCACAAGAGGCCAAGTGATAACGTCATTGCTGCCGGGGATGATTAACTCTGCTCGCTGAGGCACAGAAACAGAAATTGCTTTTGCCCTCTTGTCAAGGTGGCAGCAGAATTCTGTGTATGATATTCATACACCTGGAGGATAAAATCAGGCTAATTTGGACTTAGAAAGAGTTTAAGTTACAGACTGTGAAAGAAGATACAAACCAAGAGAGGAGGAGAAGGTAAAGCGGTGTAGGATGCAGATCACTTAAAAAAACCCAGTTTGCTAGAAGAAGAAAAACTGTTTTCTACAATTGCATTTTAACCGAAGCATAAGAAGCATTAGTTTTTTCATCTTGGCTGTGAAGCATTTTGATATTAGAAAATACTCTTGTGGGCTCCAGTCATCCACAGACCTGAAGTTCAGCAGAAGTATTTCATGGTCCATTAGCAAAGTAGTACAGTGGGTTGCTGAAAAGGTCCCAGGCTGCTTCTGTTGTTTCACAGTGACCTTTCTCCTTACCTGCTTCCCCAGGGACAAAGGACATTAGTGTTATTATATTGTAAAGCCAGCTTCAAAGTGAACCGGCAGTTTTTAACAAGAAGCTCATTGCCATACTGTAAATAGTGTGGGACACGCTAAAAACCCTGAACCTGGCACATTAGTGATCTTGACAAGGAAAATATGGCTCATTTAGCAGAACTGGTTTGAAGGTCATGATCAGTTTAAATAAAACAGACTGGTGTTTTCTAGTCTGTCCCTGGACTTCTGTTGGCTTAACAAAAGTAGTTAGGACTGTCTCTGAGTAAAGTGTTCATCTGAATTACAGTTCACAAGTATTCATGTCTGGTTGTATAACAGGCAAAGAGAGATGTTGCAATAGTTAATCTCCAAGTCAAGCAAATAAAATAAATAATGACTCTTTTGTAAGTCAGGACACTTTTGACTTCAACTTTGAATTAATACATGATCCAGGATTAGAATTTTAGTGGTTTTGGCTCCCAGCCACCTGATCAAACCAGTGGGCTGCTTCTCTGATAGGGCAGTTCTGGCTTCTTCCTTGTTTGTGCAATGCTGGCTTGCTTGATGCCAAACAGAAGCTGCTTAACATCTTAAAGTGGAAAAAGCCCTGAAAGTGATTAAAGAAGTGTTCATAAGTTTCGTTTGAAATTTTAGAAGAAAATGCATCTATCGTGCTCTACTAGAATTGAATGTTTTTTCTTAAAAATGTTATGGTGACAGAAAGGTTTTCCATTCATATTTGCCATCAAAGAATGGATGACATTTCATGGAAATCTGTCTTATTTTCTCTTGTTTCTTGAATTTAGGGAATATTATTTTTTGTGACTTCACAACAACTTGGAGAAGAGCCAGAAACCTGATTCAGGTTTTAATGCTGTCTTTTTACAAAACTATGCAAAGACACTACTAAACTCTACTGTAAATTGTCTAGTCTTCCTCGAAATTTAGTATTAGGGTACATATCAAAAATGCGAATGTTAGAAATTGGTTTAAAGAGAAAAATACAAAGCTGTCATAGTACTCACTAATAAATGATACCTCTGTGCTATTGCATCACTTCTGATCCTGTTTCCTAATCTGGAAAATTGATGGAATGAGAAAAGCCTTTCCACTACATGAAAATCTCTTGCCTGTTTTTTCTTTGAGATGTAATGTATTCAAAGCATGCTGACTTTCACATTATTTGTCTGTAGAATGACTTTCTTTCACACTTCATTCATGTTAGCACATTTCGATGGAAGACCCTCTTGTATTGGCTAGTGGGGGATCTTGCGCAGTGAGTCTTAAATTAGCGTATGATGCCTAAGAGCCAGCCTTGCTTTCCAAGGACAGGGAGCCGTTCCTGTGGGATGCATCAGTCCAGTTAAATGAGCTTGCAAAGAGGAGCCAGACCAACCACAAGGGGAGTGTCCTGTCGTGCCTGCTCTCCTCTTCATTTGGTCAGGTGTGAGGCATGAGCAGGTGGCCATGTCTGTGTTGAGTTGGCCATCACATGTGATGCAGGGTGCTTTATGCTGCTGTGTTGGCTTTATTCTCAGCCACATCATAATGGATCCAGGAGTAGCCCAGGGTTAAACTGCAACCTTGCTTTCCTCTGCAGGGAGTCTGAGGAAGGACAAGAAAAAACTGTGCAGGGGAGTCAAGGAAATGGCACATAGATGGGATTTAAAGCAACAGTGGAGTGTGCTCGTGGAGTTGCAGCTGTTGTTTGGTGAGCAGTGCCTCTTCTGTTTGGAGCCCTTGAATGCTATTTAAAGCACAAACAACGGCGGGAAAAAAGACGTTTAAGAGGGTAAAAAGAGGGAAAACCTGAAGCAAAGTCCCTTCATCCCTTAGGAGCACCTGCCAGTGTCTCCTAAATATGACTCTGTCCTAAGTGCTTTGAAAGTGAAGTCCACTGTGCAGCTGCAAACAAGACGTATGGTCTAGTGGGATTTGGATGCCTTTTCCTTGACTTAAGGGTAAGGGTTCAGTAGATGTCAGTCTTCGAAGATGAGTATTTCTGTTGTGAATGTTCATGTTAACTTGATCTGATTATAGAAGGGTTCCTACATGTTAAACTTATGCAGAGAATCTTTCCACTGGGTTTTGTCCCTAAACATATGAAATACAAAAGAAGTTTCCTTTGCAAATATGGTCAACCACTGAAGGAGCAGCAGCTTTTTGAAGGAACACAATGCTTGCCAGTAGTCTGTAGAGCGAGGCACATTGGTTAATCCTTGGTTTTGGATGTCCTGGGTCATGTGGGGATGGTTGCATTTTGTCCCATGTCACCTGACCCAAGTAAAATCACTGACTCAAAACTACTAAGTCAAGGCTGAAGGGAGTGGCTAAACTGAGGGTGTTGTTTCCTGTAGATCAGTTGATCTCCTGAACAAAAAGGGACATCATGAGAATCTGAATTAAGGTAGTATGTGGTTAAGATGTTGCTGGTTCGTGAACTTGTATTGCAGAGCGTGAAGCTAGTGATGCTTATGGTTAACCTTGTCTAAGGGTAGAGAGCTTGTCTTCTGCTGCTTGTATCTTCCAGCCAGACCTTAAATTTTGATGTGAAATTCTTTGTGCCTGGTGTCTGCTGCAGGATCATTTGTGCAGCAATCTGTCAGACTTCTGCCCTGCTAATGACCTAAAGAAGGAACACCTTGCTTCCACAGCACAGTGAGCTTTTGTGGGTTTGGTTTTTTGTTTGTTGGTTTTTTTCCTCTTTTTTTCCTTATTTTTAAAATGGAAGATTAAAAGGATCAGACCTGTAAAACTACGTTTATTTAGCACATCTCTTCTGGTTTGCTTGGAAAGAAGACTTTATATATTTCAAACTGCATAGTCCCTCTTAGGTACAACTAAGAATTTTCTAACTTTTTAATTCTTGAGTTTCTGGTATATTTATAGAAGAAATACATGGATCATGTTGATAAAATTTGACAGTAGGAGCAACAAATTGAGCCCCAGTGTTGACACCTCTTAGTGAACACTTTAATGTGATGAATAATATACAGAGTGTTTAAATCTCAAAAGGTGTAAAGCTGTTTTAACATCTTTTGAGTTAACTTTGTGGTTCCATTAGAGATCTGTGCTGGAACCACACAGAGGACTCTGCTTCTTTACTGGAAGTCATCACCCAGAGAGTTGACTTTTTGAAGATGAGGTCTTTGATTATTACTGCGTGCTATCTACTGAAGCATGAATACACGTCTAGGAAGTCTCAGCTTCTCCATTAGACAGATACTACATAATCCATTGCCACGTAATCTGTCTGATAAGTAAAACTACTGTACCAGAGCACCCCATATTTTGTAGATAGCAAGGGCTCCTATTTTCCAGCCGAGAGATCCAGCTGGTTTGTAGTAGGGCAGGGCTTTGTGCTTATTTGCAATTCTTAGATGCTGGCTGCCTCATGTTCCTCAGAATGAGAGCTTTTCTGGGGACTCCTAGTGTCTGTGTGCTTTGTCTAGTTTAATAATGTAAAGGATTTTTTTAAACTGTGGCAAAACCTTCCAGCTCCTCTATGCCTTGCTAGCTTTTGGCAGAAGGGAAGTGATGTTTGTCTGCAAAGAGAAATCTAAAGCTAAATAGGTTTTACAAAAACATGTCTATGAATTTATTTCAGTTAGCATACGAAAAACTGTGTTTGTAGGTGTGCATTCTGGATCAATTCCATTGATCCAAGTGTGTGAGAGACTGAAAATAAACAATAATAGTTGTAAAAAAAAACCAAACAAAATTTGTTCTTTTATACTTACGTTGAGTCCTTGCTTCAGCTTCAGTAAGAACTTTTAGTCCCCGTTGTCAGTGTGTAAGTTTTGGTAGTTTGTTTAGCTGCAGGGTTTGAATTGGGATGTTGCCGGTAATTGCAACAGAACAACTAAGCAAACAAATGAAAAAGCAAACCTTCTGCCTGGATGAGGAATGGTGTTGGTACTGAAGGCTCTAGGCTGGTGAGGTTCCATTGGTTATGGCAGGAAAACTAACTTTGGCTGATATGTTTGGGCATAAATAGAAAGAGTGAAGGAAGAGCAGAGTTCACATTTGCTGGATGCCCTGGTGTTCTCCAGATGGGTGGGGTTTGCAACACACAATGTCAGGGGGAGCTGTGGTGTTAGTAATAGCCTGTGACCTGGGAAGCATTTTATTGAGAATTATTATTAATATATTTTCTTGTGTGCATCCCAGTTTCTTTCCACTCGTTTACTTCCCTGTTTACCCAAACTGCTGGATTTTCCCCTGTAACCACAGTCTCTTCTTTCCTTCTGAAATTCCTTCTTTCCCTGCTCTCCCACATCCTTCCTCAATCTTTTGTCCACACCCATGTTCTTTTTTACTCATTTCCTATGAAGTTTCTCATAGGAAGTTTTCTGTTGCTTTCTCTTCCACAACCAGTTACTTCCTTTTCCTGCCTTCCTCTCCCGTTTCTTCCTTTCCTTGACCTTTTTCCCCATATGTTGAACTTTACTTTCCTTGGCTCCTTCCATAATTTTATTCCCCAGTTTGTTTTTTCTCTTCCTTTTTATTTTGCTTCCCTTATGTTCAGACTTTCAAGGTGTACTCTGTTCCTTCACCTTCTTGTTGCAGGTGGTGGGCAGAGGAGGTATGACAGCTGCTCTAGGATGTGGTCCTGAAAACATAGGTCATTTAAGTGGTAGGGGTGAAGCACTCCAGATTATTCTATCCTCACTGTGTTTGCCCTTGCCTCCTTCTGAAGGCATGGCCTCCTTCAGAAAAGTCTCAGTTCTGTCTCCTAAGCTTGCATCCATGGAAACTCCTCTGAAGCACTTGGTGGCCCTTTGGAAACCAGGTTATGTTTGATAAGACATGAATTTTTGAGACAACCTTTTCATGCTTCCCTTTCTTTTTGAAAATTTTCATGTAGCAGGAAGATAAGAAATAGGATGACACTGTATTTCACTCTTGTACCCTCCACTCCCCAAATGCTTTTTGTATGAATTCTTGCTGCAGTCTCACAAATCTATGTGATTCTGCTGTGCACACTTTTTTAAAAACCATGCCTGATGCCATTTCTATATTGTGTGCTATTTGCTTTGCCGCCATGTGCGATGTCTGGTTTTTTTCAGTCTTAACACCTTCTACTTGAGAAACAACTTTGTCAATTTCAGTGGTATGCAGCCCTGCAGTGTATTACTACTTGTGACTTTCAGCAGTGTGTGGTATAACATTTACCCTTTTCCCAAAATTTCAGTCTGTCTCCCGCATCTATTACTGAAAACCATTACTGACATTTCTGAATTGGAATGTGTAGCTCTAGGGGAGAGTATTTCCTCTTTTACATTTAGCCAGCTAAATCATAAGCCCAACAAGCTATCAGCTCAACAAGCTCTTGTGGAGAGGCTCTCATTGGTTTTCGTCCTCTCTTTCCTTTTCATCAGTTAGAAGTATTTTCTCACCTCTTCGTATGCTTTCAGCCCAATCTCATTCTTCATTGATGCTGTTGGACAACATTGATGGAATATTTAATTAGAGGAATTTTTAATTCATGTACTGCACTATAATTGCAAGGAATTACTTTAAAATGTACTAATTCTCTTGCACATCATTATTCTCTATGGCTAGGTAGAGCTAGCTGAGTGTTACCCAGACCCATCTGATTGCACATTGGACTTGAAACTGAATTTTCGAGCAATTAGCATTGCATTTCCTTTATTCATGCTGACAGTAGCAAATTCTGGTGTAAGTATTGGTCACATAGTAAAACCCTTTCTGGTAGCATTGCTAAGTAATAGAAAAGCCTTTTGATGTGAAGACCTGAAAGTCAGAACTGGGATTTGATCCTGAAACTAGGTGAGTAATTGTTACTCAAATTGCTGACAGTACTGACTTCAATTAAGAAAGATGAATCCAGGCACGGAATGGTAATTGTTCTGGCATGGAAAAGCTGACAGTGTTTTTAGGGCAATATTTATTGATTAATTTTAAAATGTCAGTTATTCCAGTTTTTCCCGCTTTTTTTTTTTTTTTGTCTAGCACAAAAATAATCCATCAACTGTTTCTGGCTGGTATCTGCAAAGTAAGAGTTGTGTTTCTTTGAAGCTGAATAGAAGGAAACATCATGTCCATGGTTTCACTGTCTGCAAATAAAATATTGTTAGTGATTAAAAATATTTGTAATATCTATCGCTTTGATTTTCAGATCAGTCCCCAAATAGCTTAAGTGCCATATTTAAGTCTTAGGTTTTGATGCTGAACGATATGTTTGTAAAGGTACACAAAAGCTAATTAAATCAAAGGAATATTTAGATAAAGACTCTTTCATATTAGAAAGGACTCATTAGAGGATGATGACTTGATGGTGAGCCCTTTCATGAAGCCTTTATGAGACAGCCTGTAGGTTAACTGGGAAACACGATTGTCTGCAGATGGAAGTTTTTTTCCTGTAATTTTGGAATGACATTTTTTTGTTTTGGTTCTTTTTTTCCCTTGAGAAATAGAGGGAGAGACAAAAAATCTGAACGGAATACTACCATCCTCATTTCTAACGAAGAACAAATAATGAGCAATAACTTACAATGTAGTAACACATTCTAAAGGGCCAAGTGATAAATTAATGGAAACGGGTTCTTGTATATTGTTTTGGGGACTAAGCACATTAGACTGAATTTTTTCACAACCAGTGTGCCTAATTATTGTGTCTGCCACATTCATCTATTTAAATCATTCCCAACTTTTGGATTGCTGCCTAGAATATTACTGCAGTATGTGTTTCAACTGGTTATTCCCTTGTCTCATGTAACTTTGTGAAGGAAGGAGGATGTTTTTTCGTTTTTTTTTTTTGAAAAAAAGAAATACAAGTGAGCATTGGCTGTATGTTTATAATCTGATAAAAAGGGATGATAGGTTTCGTAATGTTGATTTGAATGAGTTGCACGTGAACTGATGCTGTATTTGTTTTGTCAGGTCAGTGACTTAAAAAGTGCCTTTGCCAAGTCACTTTCATGAGCGAGGACTGCTACACCCGTGTTCTCAAAATCCTGTCTTTGCCAGCCAGACATTGCCTTCACCTTACACCTGGCAGAAGATACCTCAGCTGTCTCCATTTGCCAATTAGTTGATGGGAAACCGAAATTAGAAAAAGAAGAATTATTATTATTCCTGGGACATGAACAAATGACTGCATTGCTTTTCTCATGTAATCAATACTGGCAAGCAACCATCAGAGAACTGCTATTCTATCAAGGAGTGCCATTGCATTGATGAACCTTGGCTTAAAACTGGTGCATCCGTGATTACAATCAACAAACCCACATGTTTTACAGACAGAAATGCAACTGAGCATGCGTTTTCCCAGCCAAAAGTCTACAAGTGGGACTTAATGATTGATGAGTGACTGCTTGCTGATAAACTTTCTCTGCTTATTCTGCTTTGTGTGTGTTGGACATCACTAATCGTTCCCCACTGTTTGGGGTATTTTTTAACTTTGTTTTCAATTGGAATCAAAGGAGGGTTTTCTCCTGATTTTATTTTTTTTCCCCCCCTCTCCCTTTATTGTTATTTTTGGAAATTTCTTCAGCATAATTCACTTGACAGCAACTTATAAGTTCAAAATCAACTTTTCATCATGGCTTTGAATGTTACTCCTGTAAGAGATACAAAATGGCTGACATTAGAAGTGTGCAGGCAGTTTCAGAGGGGAACTTGTTCACGTTCTGATGAAGAATGCAAATTTGCACACCCCCCTAAAAGTTGCCAGGTTGAAAATGGAAGAGTTATTGCCTGCTTTGATTCCTTAAAGGTAAGAAAAAGAAACTGCATGTGTAGTGAAAATGCTACTACATTAAACTGAAAATAAAACGTGAAAATACGAGTTAGAACTAAACCAGGTTAATCAGAAAGTGGTTTGTTCTTGGTAAGATGTATATTAAAACAAATGTTGTTTGTCATAATGTTTTTTATTCACGTTGTTAAGCTTTCTAAGGATTTTTTTTCAAGTGTCACTATGTTGTTTACAAAAATTGCATATGACTATGGGATACAGGATTGCTTGCAGCTGGTAGGACTATTGTATTCTCCCAAGTACATTTTATGAACTATAATTGTTTCATGGCAAATGCAAATAAACAGTGGCACAGTACTAGGCCATTCCTAGAGCCCTATTGAAACAAATCTCATGGAAAGAGTGCAGATTCTTCAGTTTAGATCAACAGCGTTGTTAAACAGTGTTGTAAGAAAAGTCTATACATTACTTCAATTTTGACACAACAGATGTTTAGTCTTGGTATTGGAGACTCAAATAAATTAATAGCACTGGTAATTACATGCATGGATAGTGCCAATAGGAGCATAAGCTTAGAACAGAGTGAAGGCATTCTCTCCTTTAGAGAATGTTTAGCAATTATGTTGTGAGGTCATCAGCTTCTTCTGACTTCCTAATAACATCAGGCACACTTTGGAAAACTATTTAAGGTTCTGTGAAAATACTTAATGTACTGCATAAAAGAAGATTAATGACCCCATGGGATTTGAGGAGTACACAATGTTTTCCATGATGATACATTTGTGTTCTCTTGTCAACAGAAGGAGAAAGCTTATTTCATATAAATAAAAGACAGAATTGAGCATTTCAGATTTTATTTTGAAAGTTTTAGTTTTGGCTTTATCTTCTCAGCATGGGAGAATGTCTTGGCTTGCTTTTTAAGTTTAGCTCTGAGAATCAAAATTTCAGTTAGCAAGAACTCTCTTACTCTGAAAACGTCAGTGTGAAAGAAAAGAAGAAACCACCCTGAATTTTTTCATTATAACTTTTTTTTTTAAATGCAATGCAAGATATTGTCCTAGATATCTTCCTTCTGTTTTTTCTTATTTCTTTTCTTCTTGTGAAGATTTAGAAGAAAGTATCTTGGGGGAAATGTTTATGAGGGGGTTATGTCCTGTATGTCCTGTAAGCCAGAAGAGCACCTTTGGAGTCATGGCAGTATGTCATCGACTGCTATTAATGACCTTAATCCATGGATTACTGCACGATAAACTGTAACAGCTTCTTTGTAGATGTTCTTGTGTATTGGTTGTCTGCCAATGGGATAATTTTTTTTAAAAAGGCAGACTAGTGTCTGCAGCAAGCGGGCAACACTCAGCTTTTATGAAAAATAAGTCAGTAGAAGAGGTTTTTTATGTACTATTTTTATGTATTGTAAAGGCTCAGGGATGTGGCTGGGGGGCTGGAGACAGGCAGGAGGGCTCGGTCACCCCTTGGCTGGCAGGCAGTGCATCTGCAGTGCAAGAGGTGCTGCTGCTGCATCATCCCGATCGAAGCAGTGATGCACCTGTCCTTGCTGCCCAAGGACAGCATTGCTGTCCCTGGTAATGCTGGACACTCACAGTGGAGGGGCCAGTGTAACGGGTTGTAAGGCTGCTATGGGCTCAGATAGACCCAGTACAGCCAGCTATTCAAGCTGGAAGCTTTTGTTCAGGGATAGTTATTGCCTGCAAATAAAGACTGGAGTCGCAGACTAAGCTAATAATACCATGAAGAGAAATCCTGAGGGATCACAGTGGATAACTTACAATCAGCATCATTGCTCAGTGCAGAGAAGTCCAAAACCATGTAGAAAATGTAGTTGAAGCAAGCAGCTGTGATTTGTCCTAGTGTGGGAGGACCTCTGCCTTGAGCAGCCAGCCCACTCCAGCCCACGTCTGTCCCGGTGCCCGTCGTCACCCTCTTCCCAGCTGGCAGAAGGGAGCATGCACCTGTGCCTTCCATCTTATGTCTTCTAGTTGGGTTTAATGCGTTAAATTGCTGATAAAGATGAGATTATACCAAGATGCCAGGTTGTGGGCTGAAGCAGCAGAGATGGAGGTACAGGTTTCTTCCCGCCAACCCTGCTGTTGCAGAGGGAGATCCAATAATGGGATGACGGTGCCTTCAACTGCAGCTCCTTGCCTCTGAGCATGAGTGGGAGCTGTGTGTTTTGGTGTGTTACCTGACCCTGCAGTGCACAGGAAGCCATCAGGGATCACTGTGAGTGCACGGCTCTGGGCTGTATTGACTGGTGCTCTCACAGCCATTATCTCAGTTATTCAGAAGAGTGTTTGTAAATCGACGTATGTACAGCAAGAATGTGCCTGGTTAGCTCAGTTTGCTTATATTGCTGTTGAGAGACTTAGGTCATTAATCAAATAAACCTATTTGATATGTAGCTTTTGGAAATACTGGTGTTAATCATACAGTTTCAGAGTAAGGCTTTGGCACTTAACAAGCAGGATAACTTTTCATGTAAATAAACAAACAGAACAGTCTAGAATTATAGATAAAATCAGAATTTAATTAAAAAAAACAAGAGCTGTTTTCCTTGCTGAACATTGAACCACATTTTAATGCAGGCAATTATTTAGCATTTATTTACATAGCATCTAGAGCTTTGGAGACTTGGTCTTTTAACTGTCTTGGTTTGGTGTACCTGCTGTAAAAATAAATTATAGTTAATATATTGAATCTCTTTGAATAAACCACTACCAAGGGAAGAAAGAAAATTTTTTAGTCTGTGATGGAGTTACGTTACATTTAGGTGGTGCTTGAGTTAACAGCTGCTCCCTAAGAAGTCAGTCAAACACAAGATACAGCACTGAGACAGACTCTCCTTTGCACACTGGTTGATCAAAAGAGCTTCTGTTTTGGGTAGGGACATATGCTCCCCTGCATGCCATCTTCTTTCCAGATTTCCAGGGCAGACAAGGGAGCATGGTATCAGTATCTGCCAGCTGGATCAGGCTGCCAGAGCACCAGTATGAAGCTACAGGAGAGAGTCCAGTGAAGAGTCATAAAGATGGTAAAGAGACTGAAGCATCCCTTTCATGAGGAAAGGCTGATGGAACTGAGACTGTTCAGTTTGGAGAAAGCTAAGAGAGCTTCCATCACTGTATATAAATATCTGCAGGGAGAGTGCAAAAAAGGCAGAGCCAGGTTCTGCTCAGTGGTGCCCAGTGACAGGACAAGAGGCAGTGAAACATAGAAGGCTCCCTCTGAATATTAGGAAACACTGTCACTGTGAGGGTGACGGAGCACTGGCACAGGCTGCCTAGAAATGTTGTGAATCCTCCATCCTTGGAGATACTCAGAAATTGTCCTTGGTCTCTAGGTGACCCTGCTTAAGCAGGGAGCTAGACCAAATTACATCCAGAGGACCCTTTCAACTTCAAATATCCTGTTACTATGTGGCCAGAAGCATCTGCACAGTGACTTGCCCGTGGCCCTAGGATTTTTCTAAGACAGCAAAAGCTGGCTTTGGGACTGAAGGATATAATCCCAGCCAGGGACACCTGCCTCTATGCCATGCTGTGTTCTCTTTTTAGCTCCCACTGCTTTTGTGACTGTACAGTGCACCAGGTTGGGAACCTAAGTCATTGCTGCAGAAAAGAAGAGGGGCTGTGTGTCACCAGCAGAGCACTGAGTCACTTCTGCTGGTGGCAGTCCTGTGGTCTTAGACTGGGCTTCTGGAGTAACATAATTGCATCAGAATCTACATTTTCCTGTATTAAGTATTTATAGGTCTGGTAGTTCCAAGTAAAAGTTCAACAAAATTTAATGGACCCTGTTTGCTTTTAACTGAGAAGGGATTTTTGGCTCCCAATACCTGTCCTTGCAATACTTTACTTCTAGACCCAGCAAAAGTTGCAACAGCAACCCATTGGACAGATTACAGTTTTGAAGATCCAAAATGCTCACTGTTGAAGACTGTCTGGGCTCTGAATATCCTTCATCTGTGAGGTGCTCCAGGCTAGACAGAAATAGCTAAAGACTAATGAGCCTGGGTCAGATTCAGGCCAGAGACTCACTGGTTTCCAGACAGGTTCTGCTGCGTGGGCTTCTGAGATGCAGCTCAGTATTTGTTTTTCTCTCTTTGGTGAAGGAGGAATCTAGTCTGTTCTGAACAGGGCATTTTTGGGGTGTTAGAGTGCAGGTTGATGATCCCTGTGCACGCAGTGGATGATGAATGCAGCAGTCAGACAGATGCCTGCCTGTAGCTGGCCACATTGCCTCCAGCAATGGGGCTCTGTCCAGCAGAAGCTCCATGTGACTTGGCCAGCCAGTGTGGCCACACAGGCACACCCGAAACTGTACCGGGCAAGTGACCTTGCAGAGCTTAATGTGAGGATGAAAATGGCTCTGGGCTGATCCGGTTGACAGTGCTTGAGGTGAATGAAGGGAACTTTTGTGGCAAGGCCCTGAGCTCTGATAGTGGGTGGAAAGATACAGGGTGCTGAGGAAGCACTGCCAGAGCCAGAGCCTTGTCTGCGGCCTTAAACCCCCCTGACTGAAACCTTTTTTGAGCCCTTACAATCTCCCCTTTGGATGCCTTTAAAAGGATCAGTCAAGTGACCTGTCTAGCAGGAAAGTTTTGATTTCAGGAACTGCTTCATTTATATTTTTATACTTCTGCCTGGGTTCAGATAGCTTAATTTAAAAATGAAGAACGTGGATATATAACACTTAATGTATCCCATTTAGATCCCTCCGAATGGGCACTATAAGGAAACCTGTTTTCAAGGCTTTTCTGTCCTGCTACTAGTAAAGAACAAAATCCTTTCAAAGGAATATTAATATATAACATATTGTGTGCAGACAAGAACACGCTACACTTTGCTGTATTTGTGTTGGAATTTAAGAAAAAAGCAAATGTTAAGATGAATGGTGATGTTTTGATTGGAGAAAGGGGAAAATCTTGGCAGATAAGAAAACATGACCGTGTGCATTTTGTTGACAGTTAACTCTTGTGTTCACAGGCAAGTCTGGGTTTTCAATCCTGGTGTTATTTCTTGACTCAGCTTTATACCCTTTCTGCAGTTTGTCTACTAGAAGGATATGTTGTCTAAGCTAATACAGATAACAGAGAAGGTATCTCAAAGATACTGCCATTGCAAGTTTATGGTGGTAACAAGGAAGTGAAAGCTTCTTTAGGGCAGGGCTACAGATAACTTCTGGTTTTTTTTTTTTTCTATTTACTAGTGTCTAAACACTTCAAACTCTTCTATTTATTGAGGCAGCAGACTACTGGGAACTGTTCATTTGCATTTTCATTAAAGCCTTTTAAGAATATGCCTATCTGTTCTCATATGGCACCACAGAATAGAAAGTAATTGAAAGCTGTACAGAGACATGCTTACCAAGTTAAAGGAGTTACAGGAAAAAAAAAAAGAAAGTTTAGGAACATCCACTTAGCTGAAATATCTGAAACTGAAAATAACTGTTAGGGATAGCCTCGGCTTTATTTAGAAAAAGGGAAAAAAAGTCCCTGTAAAGTGAGCGGGTTGTTGGTACCAGTGAGCTCAGAGTTAAAAGGCAGTAGGTACTAATTTGCTTTCCTGTGATTCCTTTTGTGGGTCTAAATGTTTTACAGATTTCAGGGATTCAGGATCATCTCACACTTTAAAGTAGGTAATATCTGCTCGCATTTGGCAGTTGAGGCATTCTGGATAGGTTGTAGATGAGTGTGGAAAAGGGAGTGGCTAGTTTTGTCTATACTAGAAGGTATTTAAATTGGTGTTTATAGTGTCCTAGCTGGCTGAATTTCTGCCTATCACCCGGTTATGTGGTTTGCCACTGTTCAAAGACAGGGTGACTTCAAGGACTTTGCCTGAACAAGGACAGCTGGTGGGAAAGAATGACTGAAATGGACAAAGTAATTTCTCTTGGGCAACAGAGTGGCTTATACCTTCTGGGCCTATGAATTTTGCCTGCTTTGCTGCACAGTGACCCAGTTTCAGCAGAATGCGGGGGTATAGGCTGCCCTTTTTGGTAGCTGTGGGCTCTGGGCATGTGGAAGTCGCAGGATGAAAACTTCCAGTGGAGGATGCAGAATCCAGATCTCACTCTCCTTGCAGAGCAACAACTTTCTTTTTCACCCACCTCTGATTTTTTTTCTTGTAAAACATCCAATAAACTCCAGGTAGTCTGAGAACACTACCTGGCAGAAGCTTTCATGTGTCTAAGTTGCTGCATAGTGTGGGCATGAAGAGAAAGTGTCAATCAAGGCAAGTTTTAGATGATTGAGAATTAACTCTGTAGGCTCCCTCTGTATTCAGAATATCAGTGGCCACCCTGGGGCAGACCAAAGCCCCATTTAGCCCAGTGACCCAGTAATGGCCAGTAGTAGATACCTTGGAGGTAGTGTGTAAACAAGCAATAGCTTTCTGGAGTGTTCTGCCAGCTCCTAGTGATGTGCTCTCCAGGTACATTGACAGCCAGGCACAATAGGCTTGTACCTAATAGCTCTCAGTAACCATCTTTCCACTGGATTTGCCCTGCTGTTTTTGAACCATGTACACCTTCAGCACCCACAGCGTGCCACAGCGACTTCCACAACTGCATTACATACTGTGTGGAAACCAACTTCTGTTGTTTTTTCCAAACCTCTTTGTCTTGTGGGTGCCCCCAATTCTTGTATGTGAAAAGCAGAAGAGAATTTCCTGTGCATTGTCCTAAGGATGAATCTGGGTGGATTTTTTTCCGCTGACTTCTCTTTGGAAGGGGCAAGTTCAAAGGAAGCCTCATGAGAGAAGTCTCATTGTTTTGAATCTATTTTGTGAAAATACTGTTCCCAGGACAGGTATAGATTCCCAAAGGCCCTGATTTTTCAAGCTATGGCAATTTTGGGGCTCAGAATAAAGTGCAACGTGCCACATGCTGCATGAAATTATGCCGTCCTATTTCCTGAGACTATATTTCACCTTATACCGAACCTGTGCAACTGTGAGCAGCTGCTAAAAAGAGAGGGTTACATCCAGGCCTGTGTCTCATCGCAGCTAGCTCCCCATTTTTGTCTGTTCAGGTGATCAAGCAGCCATGCAATTTCATAGAATCACAGAATTAACAAGGTTGGAAAAGACCTTTGAGATCATCTAGTCCAACCTATAACCCAACACCAACCCTTCATCTAAACCATGGCACTAAGTGCCTTATCAAGTCTTTCTCTTAAATGCTTCGGGGATGGTGACTCCACCACCTCCTCTGGGCAGCCCATTCCAATAGCGAATCACCCTTTAAGTGAAGAAGTTTTTCCTAACATCCAGCCTAAACTTTCCCTGGAGCAGCTTGAGACTGTGTCCTCTTGTTCTGTCACCGGTTGCCTGAGAGAAGAGACTGACCCCCACCAGACTACAACCTCCTGTTATTATGTTCTTGTTAAAATGCTTATAATAATAATTGCTTCTTGTTATCAAAGTCCAGTACCAGATAAAGGAATGAAACTCACAGCTTCTCAGTTTTTCTTCTGTTTATTAAGCTTTATCACAACTTTAGCATGTCACCCTAACCTGGGTTTAACACACCAAAGTGTATGCTGCCTTAGAAGTGCTGGAATGCCTTGGAATGCCCTAGAATGCCTGAAATGGCAACTGTATCTAGGTTTTTAAGGACACTAATGACCAATGATATGATAATACGTATTATGTTTACAATTCGGTACCAACAATCCTAACTTATTATTAACACGTCTTCTCTTCAAACCTATTCTACCAGTCATCAAAGGCCAGCTCTACTGCAGTGCAAAGGGCAAGAAGAAGAACAACTCAGGGCAACACCCAAAATCCTCCATGTTGTCTTCTTTTATATCCATACTACAAAACCTAAAACTATAAGCTTCACTTCTATGACTAACTAAACTATAATCTAAATTATTTTTCTGCTGCTCTTACTTCCATCAGTTTTGGAAGCCCTTCCCAGGGACACAGATCAAAAACTGTATCCTCCTGGGGTCTATGTAAGGGTCTCAGACACTCCAGGGCAACCCGAGGTGCAGACTCCTCATCCTGGACTCTAACACCTCCTTTCAGGTAGTTGTAGAGAGCAATAAGGTCTCTTCCCTGAGCCTCCTCTTCTCCAGGCTAAACAACCCCAGCTCCATCAACCTCTCCCTGTTTGTTTGAGTTAATCCAAAGGAAAGTGAAAAACTGCTTTAAATGTAAGATGAAACTATGAATTTGGGCAGCACCATCTTGCAAAATTGAGATAAGAGGTTTAAGAAGGGGCAGTCTCTTTTTGAAGACCCCTTTCTTTTCTCTGAGTTTAGGACTCTTTAGTATTCCCTGTGTGTTCAATCACCTGTTCTTGTTTGTTTTCTGAAAAAAACCTGTATTTTTATTTTGGAGTGTTTCCCTGTAGTGTGCCTCCCAGCAGGCACAAGTTCCTTTAACACTTCCTTTTTCCTGTTTGTCTCCTTCCTGTCTTCATGCAGCTGTCTCCATGCCATCTCTTCTGGCTTGGAAGGGTTAAAAGGAAGATATGATTAAAAACCACGTAGCTGAACTTCTGGGCTGACACACTTAAAAATCCCTGAGTTTGGCTTGAATTGGTTAGGAGAGAAACTGCAATAAGCCTTTAACTGTTGTGTTACACAGTGTTTAGCATTTCTTTTATTTTTATCTTTTAAGCTGTGGATGTTTGCTCATTGCAGAGGAGACTGTGCTCTTCACTAGGTTTGTCTCTCTTCTGAGAGGGACGTTTCTCATCTGTCTCAGAGCAAAGTCTGGAGGCACAGCTGCCTGTGGTGCTTAAGCCACAGGAGCCTTGTTGGGCTGCCAGGGCTGAGCCAAGGGCTGGCCTCTGTGATAGAGGGGCACTAGTCATCAGTCAGCTCCGAAGAGCAAGTCCTAACCTGCTGCCCATGTCTCTGCCTTCAAACTGTAGCTATAAAAAGCAGAGAGGTTGAACCAGCTGGAGTTCATTGCAAAATCTGTTAGAAAAGCTGGGTGTCTCCTTCAGGGCCCTGTTTTGTTTCCTCATTTGTCTCTCTCAGAAGCAGCACTCAGAGCACAAAGCTGTCCTGGCTGTCAATAGCATCACCTGTCACCACCTAGTCCACCAGATTTTAAACCTATGCATCTTGCTTTATTTAAGTTCCATTCCCAAAGGAGAACCTGGTTGGATATGTGATTGCTGAGTTACCCAGACTCTCCTTCCCTCTGAAGCCATGGGAAGCCCCTCTTGCCTGTGCTATGGTTCAGTGGCAAAGCCTCTCAACAGTCAGAGCAGACAGTTTTTTGTGTCACAACAGCCTGTCCCTCCTCTGGCCCATTAGGGGCACCCGATGTGAGCAGGTGGGTGTTACCAGCAGTTCCCACTGTTAGTTTCGGTGTGTTAGAACTGGCTGAGCAGGTTGCCTGGCCCCTGGCCTGGTGAGGAGGGTGAGCACTAGGAGAAGTGGTTGAAAGCAAAAACAGGTAAAGAACAGTCACTGAAAAAGGTAATGCATATCTGTCTTCTTGTTCAGTGAATTATGTTATCCCGAAGAACTGAAAGAGAATTTAGTAGTTCCTAGGCAGTGCTCTTGCTGGGTTAACTCTTCAAGCTTCCTCCTTCCAGAAGAGGCTAGAAAAGTGCATTGCCAGGTAGTCTGCCACACCCCTTCATGTCAGATGCAGCTGCCACTCAGTTATCAGTCTGAGTCTTACTACACAAAGAAGACCAGCTAGGAGGATTAGTTAGAGCCGCAGGAAACCTTGTATGAAAGAGCACGGTGTTTGGCAGATGTTTTTCAGATTTGCAGGCACTTGAAGGTGCTTCATATACCCATCGATTCACTGTATAGTTTGTGTTGCTGCACCAATCCATGCTCCCCTAAGCCTTATAATAACCAGTTTGTGGGTGTAGTGAAGTCAAAATTCAATCAGAGTCTCTGAGTCATCCCATCACTAGGATTTTGAACACAAGAGCAATTGCTCACTGCCCACTCCTCCCCCACTCTCCCTATTAACTCAGGTCACTCACTGTTCCCACAGGCTTGCTCTCTCCAGGTCTCCCCACCTACTCCTTTATTTTTCTGGCAGGTGATTCCTCTTTCATTCTAGGCACTTTTTTTCCCTTGGCCCTGTGTACGTACGTAGCTTTCTCTCAGCTCAAGCGTCAGCTGTTCTTCCCAAGCTGTTATACTTTGACTGCATCAAAAATACAAAAGACAGGGTTGTGCTCAGATGCAGGGAGCTTCCTGATGGAAAAGCCTAGCAGAGACAAGACCTGTATTCCTATTAGTCCAGGTCATCCCCAACACTGGAAAGATATTTTAAATATAAAAATCAGAACACAACAAGAGTTGTGTTTATTTGCAAGTCTGTTTGACAACTGCACTTCTCTCCCAAATTATATCTCCTCCTATGAAAACGGCACCTTGCTTTTGAGGAGATAGACTTTATTGGAAATCTATTACAATAAAAGGAAAGCTGTTGTGGTTTTAGAGATGTTAGAACCCATCTTTGAAAGCCTGCTGTGAGGTACGAGCCCCACAAGTGAGATGCAAGAGGAAATTACAAGCATCTCTTTTTTTCCACATTGATGTTTGCCTTGTGGCTGTGGGCATGCTCTGCCATTCAGGATTAGATACCTGCAAGGTCTTGACCGCAATAAAGGGGAAATTAAGAATGGTGAAAAGAAACTGTCATCTCATCTGCTTTGTTAATGGGTTGTATGACAAGATGTTGTGAGCAGTGCTTCAAAGGTCAGATAGCTCCAATGCTTGGAAAGATCAAATCATTAAGCAGTAAAAACAAAGAAGTAGAGAATGAGTGGAAAACTGTATGAAAACATATGAGGGATGTAGCAGCCGTGGTGCAGAATCCTTGTGTGCACTTGGTGGCTCAAGGAGCCAAGGGAGCAATTGTGCTCCCTGTGGGCAGCTGTCACCATGCAGGCTCAGGCATTGCTCTGCAGCATGGCACTATGCAATGTCGTGGTCCTGACTGACCAGTGACTTGGTGCAGTCACCACAGTGTTGATATATCCTTTTTCATGAGGCATTGCAAGTTCTCGGCCCTTTCTTCCTGATAGGACAGCTTGGCTTGAGTGTGAGGGGATCTGTGATGTGCAGTGTCATGGTAGCTGCATGGATGGCCTGGGCTAGCTGCCCTTCAGGTGTGCTGCTCCCACCTCGCCTGCATGTCCCATAGGCCAGGCAACTTTTACACTTTGTAAAATCCCAATTTATTTACTGTTGCTTAAAATTCAGTTTGGGCCTTGAGCACTCCGCAGTGAAGCTATGCCTCTGAATGGATTAATTTACCATCTTACGTGGAGAGCAACTTACCAAGTGTAGTTTGGTGGCACCTGTAAAGATACAGTGGCTGTAAGAACTGTCCAGCTGTGATTCAAGAATTAACTGAGATTCTGGGACCCTCTCTGTTAGTTCACAGGGAGCCAAAAAATAAAATGCAGCATGTCAGATACTAGACCAAGCCCCACTGACTGTTACCAAACAGTCTCCCAGCGGCTCCAGCTGAGTAAAATGCTCAACAAAAGCCAACTTTTTAAGCTAGATGTAACATGTGAAGGTCAAGAGATGTATAATTCTTTTTTTTCCCCTAATATCCTTGCTAGATTCGGCCATCACCTCAAACTTAACATGTATTTATTTGTTGTGGATAGGACCTGAGTCTTTGGGCTTGATTCAGTTGCCCAACCAGAAGCATCTGATTATGTTTGAGATTCCCTAGAGTACTCTTTATGGCTTTTCAGTCAGAGGAGTATGTTACATCTGCTGGCACCATGCAGCAGTCCAGGATACCCCAGGGTGTTCCAAATGGTCCTGCTGACTTCTCTGTGGCAACAGTGAAGCCCTTCTTGAGAGGCAATGTTAGCTCTGACATCAACTGCTTTGACTAAAAAGGTGGACAGTTCATTTGGCACAGTGATGACCTGGCTAAGGCAAAAGCTGGGGTGTAGGCCAAACCCAGAAAAAAACTCCCTGCTGTAGCAGAAGGATGCCCTTGTGGTGACCATGAAGGAGATAACATTTTCATCATGTAATTTATAGTTCACCATTAGTAGCATGAATGGCTTATGTAAATTATTTAATTTGAAATATTTGTGACCCTCCTAACTGGGCTAGTTTTTTCCTATTTATGATAAAAAAGAAAATCTTTCTATGCACAGGGATGTTACGACAGTGAACTCAGCCTATTTAAAAAGATGGGCAACCTTTTGCAAATTTAAATCAAATAGCAATCACTACTACCACTTCATGAAAATTTTAAAGCTAGAAATTAACCGGAATATGCATTTGAAAAAACATGGAAGTTACAACAAAGAAATCCTGTTCCCCTGAAGTATAATTCTCCATTACTTTATTTGCAGATATGAACGTATGCAAAGTGCCATCAAATATGCATATAGTTGATTTCTGATACAAAAGGGGGAAAATACTTGCTTTTCAAACAATATCTTAATGGTGATTTTCCTAAAGTGGTGGATAATGATGAATGTCATGAAAATGCAGGCTGTTCCCCAAATGCATTTTGTCTTACCTGTGTGCTTCAAAACACTGGCCATACCATCTATGTCAGTGTTACTAAAAATGGAGGCATGGGATTTGCGTGTGTGGATATAGCTATGGAGATACTATGAGCATCTGCAAATTCTAGTGTTAGTATGGAAGTGATTGTGTACTTCATGCTGAACATGTCGATGCTGTTGAAGTTCCAGCCTGCCACAGTTCTTGGTATAAATCAATATAAATATTAATTTGCTGCAAAACTCTCATTCCTTCAATGAAAGCTGTGTTAACTGATTAGTACGCATGAAGCAATTTGTGTTTGAAGTGCAGGAAACATCTACGAGTCTCTTTCTTTAATTGAACCTTCTGGCTATAATTGTTTTTAGCCTGGATTCTTGAGGAAATGAGGCTTATGCAGTCAGTCTACTTCTCTGTCCCTCCTCCCCTACTAACTTCTGAACCCACTGGCCAGTTTCAGCCATATTTGACAAAGAGATCATAGTCTCAAGGATAATTAAGTTCCTAGAAGTTTTGTAAAAACAGGTAGCCTAATACTAGTGTTGAGAAAGAGAAAGAGACCTATTAGCCCTCCCAAATGGAAGAGGTTCTTAGAAAGTGCTGGCAAGAGGTGATCCTTAAAACTCAGTTAACCACAAGGAAGCTGGGGTTTGGAATTTTGCAATCCATTGTGTAAAGCCCCTGCCTTCATTTGTGCTGGTGCTCCCAGCACTACCCATTTATTTATACTAACAGTCTTTGTGTTGGGCAGAGCTGTGGCACAGGATGGCCTACAGCCATTCTCTCTTACCTTGAGCCTCCACTTGCTTGTTGAACTTAGTTTTCTCGATGTTTTCCATATTCCATCTTTTTAAATAGCAGATTTATCTTACCAAGCCGTTGGTACTTACTGTGACTTCAGTTTCTTCAAGGAGAAGGAAATTTCCATTTGGAATGCAGATTTAGGTCTTATTTTAGATGAGTGTGCAAGGCAGTGAAAGGCTTCTGGATGATAGGTGGGGAAGGTGACAGCCCTCACTGAAGCTGGCTGTTGTATAGAAAGCACCACAGAAATTACACAGGCAGGAAGTTAGAGCAAGAGAAGGTGTAACACTCTAGAGTTTGTGATGAAAGCTCATCTGGAAGGAGGAGGTTTGCTGTTGTCATCTCTGCTGCTAGGTTTCTTGAGGCATTTTTTCTTTAGGCAGCCACTTGAAGAAAAAAAGAAAACTGTCCTAGAAATAAAGGTGACTATGTTTTATGTAAGAACCATATGCCATTTTGTCCCGAGCTCATAGCATCTCATTTGGTTTTCGGGGCACAAGCCTGTGAGACTCTTCCTGTATGTGGATGCAGGAGTAAACTGGTCTTTGGGATTACTCAAGGCTGCCCTAAGAGATGTTCACTCTTAACTTCTTCACCCAAACTTGACATTGTTGCAGTATAATGAAGTCCTCCACTGTTCAATGTGTAGATGATATTTTAAACAAGTACTACTATAAAAAAACATTTAGCCAGCTTTCCCTAAAGCATCAACAGTACTATTAGCAGGTTTTCCTGTATCAGATATTTCAGTATGCCAGCTGTTACAATATATGTAATGTGCTTAATTAGCAAGGGAGTTTATTATTAGATAATTGAATAAGGCTGTTCTTTCTAATTAGTTATTTGCCTTTCGGTCCTGGATGTTGCAAAAAGATCCACTGTGATCTGTGTCAGCTGTATCTTGGTGTGCTTTGATTTGCAGTAAAGCAGCTGTGCATCTCAACAGTGCACGTGAGAATCTGGCATGTGAAAGGAGCAAGCAAGTTTTTAATGTGCAACGAGAAATGTCATCATTGGCTAATTGAGTAGTGAAGGTTAATTAATTCATAACATATATGTATACATGGCCAAATTCTATTTAGTTGGTTAACTTACTGATATAGATGTGGAAATATCAAGTGAAAAGGTAGTGCAATAAGTTAATAAATGTGCAGCATCTTTAGAGGCCATAAAGAAATGATGGCAAATTGATTTTTGTTTCTGTTCAACAGAAGTTAATTAACTGATATACCTGACAGGTTTTTTGATCCCAGCATCCTTGTGATCTTATCTTTATGGCTTGAGATGCAAATAGAGCAGCCCAGAAGAAGAAAGCATGACTGCTGAGGTAGCAGAGCCTAATAGTAGGTACTGGTGCCCTGCATCTCTGTAGATACCAGGAAGAAACCACAGAGAGGACAACACAATTTGGAAAACTCTGCTGGTTTTTCAGTGACATTTTATTGACTAAAGCAGGCATGTAGAAAGGGGAAAGCTGCAGAGTGATATGCTGCTGTTGCAAGTAACATGAACCAGCCTTCTCTCTAAACTCACTGTTTCCTGGTATGATGAAAAAAGCAGGAGCTACAGAGAGCTTGGGAATACCAGTGTTATGAAGGTGTTTAGATGATATTGCATATTCTCTGATTTGGGTGTTTGATTTAGACTGGCTTGAAGAACATAATTATCATACAGAAAAAAAATTACCATGCAACTATAGACAAAGAAAAATGAAACAAAAAGCCCTCAAGTGATCTGAATGGAGGCCTGAAGCTTTCTGATATGTTATCTGCAGGATCGTTATTAAAATTTAGTTTGATTTTTTTTGACTTTGCATTTCTTAAGGGCACACTGTGTCCAATTAAAACCCCAGTTTAAATAGATAACCATAATTTATCAATAGAAATACAGCAACTTTAACATGTTTTCCCTTCCACAAGGAATTTGGAGGGGATGTGCTTAGATTTTATTTAATTAGAATTTCCTAAAGGTGATATTTTTCTCTGTTTTCTCTATAAGGCTGCATTTGTCTGATGATGCAGTACAAACCTCTTAACAATTTACATAAAATTTACAGAATTTGTTATAATGGGTGATGACCATGGCTTTCTTTCACACCAGTCTTGAAATTTGCGAGTGGTAAATCAGAAGATACCAATCTTATATTTAAGCACACCTCTCTAATAAAATACCTGAATCTGCCTGCTTTCAGCTGAAATAGTAAGTCTTCAGTCTAAAGTTATAATACCACTTGCATCACAGATAACCTTGGATATTGGAAGATTTTTTTTAAATGGTGGCTTTTGACATGATGTGATGTGTTATTTGAAGCAAATTGTTTAACAACTCTGCTCCTTTGCTTTCCCCTTTGTAAAAGGGATGTAACTGGGGGTTTTGGTTGGTTTGTTTGTTTGTTTTTTTACTTATCCTCTCTTTCAAAAGTATGAGAAATTACTAAACCTTTCAAGGTTAATCGACAGAGATGATACTTTCTATTAGACCTCCTAACATAGCTGGGGAAAAAGCAAATCAACTTTTGTACTTGCAAGCCCTCCTTTGGGTCATATTTATAGAAATTTATAGTGTCTTGGACATACAGAGTGTGCCTGTTAATATGCACTTGTGGAAAAAAAAAAAAGAGTATTTTAAAATATCTAGAAGAGACTGCATCTCTGATGCAATTCTTATGCACCTGAGAGTCCATGAATGTATAGATCACATAAATATATATAGAGACACACAGGAAATATTTAGCACATGTTGTGCACTATAGAGGTGGACCCAGAATGCTTTGGACATAGAGTCACTCATGCAGTGCAATGGCAATTTGCCCATGGGTTCTTGACACCCAAAAAACTGGGAGATTAGGGTGAAGCATAGAAATAAGAGGAATTAAGGGCACTATAGGTTGCTTCTGCAGCTCAGAGAAGAGCTCCATCCCCAGAATTATGAAGGGACCTTTGTCTTCCTCTAGCAGTTTGGTGGTTAAAGTGGGAGTTGGAACCCAGTGCTCAGGAGAAAAGCAAGTCACTAATTTAGGTCCTCTGAATGTAGCACCTAAAGTCAGGCCCCCTTTTTGAGCTTTTTTCTCAGTTATTTAATTTGTGCTCCACAAAGTAGAGGCAGATTGCATGAGAGCCCCTTGAGCAAGGGACATCTAGCTACCTCACAGAGCATCCACAGCCCGACACTACCCTGAAGGCTTTGCACAGAGTGGGTTGCAAGTGCTGATTTGCACTGGGAGATACTAATGTCTACTCCTCCAGGGAGTGAGACTTCATTTCCAGCTTTTTAAAAAATAAGGCATGCCAGAGATTCTCAAAACCTAACCAGCACAGTGGTTTTGTTTTCATGCTGACGTATCTACTGAAACTTTATCTAATCTTCTCTGTTGACTTCTGAGTGGGAAAGTGTGCTCTTTTGTTGAAGTTATCCCTAGTCATCAAAACTGACTCTTGGAAGATACAAGGTAACATGTGAATACACTCTTTCCTCATCTTTTTTACTTGTTACCTGTAATACAGCTCTTCAGTGTGAGCTTGGAGGCTCAAAAATCCAGTGATGTTGACTGCTTTTTTATTTCTTACTAGATATGACATATATATAATATGTATCTCTCACATCTATTTTTTATAAATATGTCCTTTGCCTTACGTGCTGCTCATTTATTGTGAGGGTAGTGAGACACCGGAACAGATGGCCCAAAGAAGCTGTTGATGTCCCATCACTGGGAATGTTCAAGGCCGGGTTGGATCGGGCTTAGAACAGCCTGATCTAGTGGAAGGTGTCCCTGCCCATGGCAGAGTGTTGGAAATAGATGGCCTTTGAATTCCCTTCCAACCCAAACCATTCTGTCATTCNGTAGGAGTGATTTGGGGCAGGGTCCTGCCCTTAGGTCAGAGCAGGGAGGGGTTTGGGTCCATATGTGGGGAGAATGGGAGGAGTGAGGGTAGAGTTACACTGGGAAGGAGATACAGTTCTGGAACAGTCCAAAGCTAGGGCATATAAACGTAGAAACAGATAAACAGAATACACCACTACATTTCCTGTAGCATCACTTCTCATGTGTGTTTGTCTTCTAGCCAATGTAGACTTATTTACTGCCAGTTCACCTCCATTCAGCTGAATGCCACTATTATTCTGCAGCTGAAGCAACCACATTCCTGCTTCCTGCCACGTCTCCCTGCCACCCCAGCTTTTCCTGGGACAGACAAATCCCTCCTCAGCCTTTGTTTTACTCAGTAAAAAAACCCCACTTTGCTCTGTTTCTTTTTTGTAAGACAGGTTTTCCTTTCCTTGTGTCACCTTGGCAGCCCTTGCCTGTGCCTGCTTCTGGTCAAATCCAACTTACTTGAACATTGGTGACCAGAAACATGCATAGCATTGCAAGTAGAGAGTCGCCACAGGAAGACTTGCTACAGCATCTTGCTGCCTTTCCTAGGCAATCCTTGTTTGATACATCCTTGAGGCTGTGATTGCCTTTTCCATGGTTTGTCACACTGATGTCTCCACTGTCAGTCAGTAGTTGATAAAGCATCCATGAAGTTCTCTTCTGCCGTGGTCAACTCCATCTCCAAGGCATAGCCAAACACCTTCCCATCTCTGTCTGCACTGACACGTGTGTTTCATGTCGCTGGCTAGAAATACTCCTTTTGTGCTGGTCTCATTCTTCGGATTTCACATTCATCACTTTCTGTCATACTCTGATGCTTATCTCTTCCCATTCCCAAATAAGCCAGAGTCATTGCCACATTTCATTAGTTTATCTGGAGCTTCTGAAAAACACAGATTTGAAAAAACATGGATCTGGTGTCCCAGAGATATGAAGCCTTAATAGTGTAATAAAAGCAGTTAATTTCTGCATCTGTGACTTTATAGCCCCTCCAGTCTGTGTCCCCATAGATGACTTCTGCAACTGATCCCGTGTCCAGCTAAGCCAGTTGTAAACCTCCAGCTGATTTCATGAGGCACTTCACTGTCCCCACGCTTTCTGTACTTTTCTGAGTGCAGTCTGGTTTCCCTGTTTCCAGTACAGTGCGTCAACAGTTGTTCCCCTGCCTGGGAAACTTAAGTGGAACAGGCTTTCCCTCTGACTGAGATATATACTTTTTGAAGCTCTATTTATAAATTTGTTAATTGTAATACTTTGGGAGCTCTTAACTGTGATATCACAATGTGAATCTCTATATTTCTGCAGGGATGCTTTCACAGGAGAAAAGCCATTGACACTCATAGTCAAGTGTTCTTCAAAATTATTTGTCCAGTGATGTGCATCAGTATGTGCTTACACTGTTTCTGTGAATAGCAAGTGAATTTCTTAGGTTTTTTGTTGCTTCCGAGGNTCTATTTTTTATAAATATGTCCTTTGCCTTACGTGCTGCTCATTTATTGTGAGGGTAGTGAGACACCGGAACAGATGGCCCAAAGAAGCTGTTGATGTCCCATCACTGGGAATGTTCAAGGCCGGGTTGGATCGGGCTTAGAACAGCCTGATCTAGTGGAAGGTGTCCCTGCCCATGGCAGGGTGTTGGAAATAGATGACCTTTGAATTCCCTTCCAACCCAAACCATTCTGTCATTCTGTGATTTTATTTTATTTATACCTATTTTGTTAATGAAATGGAAAGATAGGTTTGAGGGATTTCCATGCTGATTTTTATCATGGGCAGTCACATTACCTTCTCATTGAAGTTGTTTATTAATCTCCATACTAAATGTGGGGGGGGGGTCTTGTGAAGATTTGTTTTTTGCTTCCATCAGACTTTCCTTGATGCGATTCCTGTTTTGGTTCTTGGTCCAATTCACTCCTGCTAGCTCAGTCATTCCAGGAAAGCATCAGTGAAGGGTAAAAAGGTTGCATGGAGACCCTCGTGATGGACACATATGGTTCATTGACCCTCTGTCGCTGTGAAGCTCCAGAGGAGATCAAACCCCATGGAAGT